>LPNX010571440.1:0-21667 GCA_001517045.1 Pseudotsuga menziesii
GCCTTTTGCACTATTTCATTCTTCAATGGCTGAGTAAATTGTGAGATCTTCTTTGTGAGTTGTGTGTTTGTCTACAGATCTATATGCTCAAATTTAACAAGAAGTCCCTCCACCTGAAAATCAGACAAGTGAAGAAGTCAAAGGTCCTACTGAGCTAGATATCAACAAACGTCTTAAAATGCAAGGAAGCCAAGCCACTATAGAGATGTCAATCAACAGGAATACTCGGGCTAGACCTTCAAAAGGAGGCTCTCTCCCTTCCGTGAAATAATGAACATCGTCTCTTGGAATTGCATAGGGCTTGGAAATTCTTTGAAAGTTGAAGCTGTTAATGATCTTATAAGAATGGATTTTCCAGACGTTCTCCTGCTCCAAGAGACAAAAATTGATGAGGATAGCCTTCTATCCATAAGCAGTAAGAAATGGAAAACAACTATAGGGAAGGTTGTGAGTGCGAGAGTTGCCACTGGTGGAATTGCTACCTTATGGACATAAAATGTTTTTTCTTTGGAACAATCTCACACATCGCAACATTGGATCTTTTTAGAACTTTGGCACACTCCAAGTTAGAAATTGTTTGGCCTTTTTAACCTTTACGTTCTTTTCAACTCCCTGGAAAAAAGATACTGTTGGAGCTCGCTGGCAGCCTTTCTTGCTGCTAACTCTTTTTCAAACATAATTGTGGTTGGTGACTTAAATATTATAATGAACGCTAAAGATAAATTAAGAGGTATTTATGGGAGATATCCCATGCTGAAATTGGTGGATAATATCATATTAATGTGGGAGCTAATTGATTTTAAGCCAAAAAGAGGAAGGTTCACGTGGAAAAATAACAGAACTGGAGCAACAAACATCTCTGCCAAATTGGATCAATTTCTAGTGCAGAGTTCTCTGTTGCTGGATAAAAAAGTTATTTCCTCCAGTATCTTTGCTAAGATTACTTCAAACCATAAGCCGATTTTGCTGCAGATCGAAGATGAAGAGGACCTTGGCTCCATTCCATTTCGATTCAGTCCACTGTGGAAAGACAAAGATGATTTTATGAGTACTGTAACTATGGCATGGGACCTTCCATTTGTTGGATCGCCGAACTTTGTTTGGGAGAGGAAGCTCAAAAACACCAAAGCTGCGTTAAAGGACTGGGTTAATCTCACTAAAAAAAATCCAATGAGTGAAAGGAAAGAAGCCCTTGAAAAATTGGAGAAAATCCAATTGGAAATGGAAGAATAAGAAATTACTCATGCCTTGCTAGAAAAAGAGCAAAAAGCTTAGTTCAATTCTTTTTGAGCTTTCATGCGAGAAGAAGAATACTGGAGATTAAAGTCACGTAGCATTTGGTTGAAAGCTGGAGATCGGAATACCTCTTTTTTCCACAACCAGTGTAGAGTTATACTTTCTCAAAATAATATATCGGAAATCTCCTCCCTGTCTGGTGAATCGGTTAAAGGAATTTCTCAAATTAAACAAATGGCTGAAGTTCATTTTCAGAAACTATACAAGGAAGATGGCTCCTCTGACTAAGATTTAAACTCTGATTTTTTGTCCCACATTCCTTGTATGGTGAGCGAGGAAGAAAATGATGAGTTAATGAAGCCTTTTTCGGAGCAAGAAATTATTGATGTTATGTGGTCCATGGAGCCAGATAAAGTCCCAGGCCTCGATGGTTTATCCTTTCATTGTTATCAATTTCGCTGGACAGTAATTAGGAAAGATTTGCTCCGGATGATAAAAGCATTCCAAGTTAGAGCCAAAGTGGGTGGTTGCACAATCTCCACTTTTCTTGCTTTAATTCCTAAAGAATCTAATCCTTCTTCTTTTGATTGATTCAGATCTATTTCACTTTGCAATGCTTCTTATAAAATATTTTCTAAACTATTAGCTAACAAACTTAAACCTCTGCGTGGGAAATTGATTTCTCCTCTTCAAGGCGGGTTTGTAAAAGGGAGACATATTCTGGACAATGTAATTCAAGTCTAGGAAGCTATACATTCCAACTTTTATCGGAAGGAGAAGGGCATGCTTATGAAACTCGATATGGAAAATGCATTTGACAGGGTAAAGCTTTCCTATCTTTATTCAATTCTCCATTCTTTTGGATTTAGCTTTGCCTTTATAAATTTGATAAAAGATCGCATTAACAAACCTTGGATAGCGCCATTAGTAAATGGCAGACCAACAAATTTCTTTCAAGCTACCAGGGGCCTTGTTAGGGCTATCCACTGTCACGATTTTTGTACATTCTTATGGTCGATTCTTTAAGCAGAAAGCTAACAGTAGGAAAAAATGATGGGATCATTCCAAGCATAACTTTAGTAGCAGGAGTTGAAGCTATTAACCATGCCCTCTTTGCGGATGATACTTTTCTCTTTGGAGGGGCTTCATTAAAAATGGAAAGAGTTTTTTTCCCCCAGTAATTATGCATCAATTCTGTATCATTTCAGGGGCACTCATCAACAACCGTAAGAGTGCAGTGTTCGGATGGAATGTAGATCAATTAAAAGTTGGAAAAATTTCTCAGATTTTGGGTTTTGAAGGATATGCTTCTTGGGACAAGGTTAAATATTTGGGTCTTCCATTAACTTTGGGAAAAAATAACCCTTCTCTCTGGTTGGAAATCATTGGCAAGATTAAAACAAAGATTGTTTTCTGGGGTGGTTGTTGGCTTACAAAGGAAGGAAAGGTTATATTGATCAAGTCAGTTCTCTCATCTCTTCCTATTTACCAATCTTCTCTTCTCTTGGCGCCAAAAGTGATTATGGAACATATATCCAAACTTATCAAAGTTTTCCAGTGGAGAGGTGGAAAAATAAATCAGAATCGCATGCATCTGGTTAAATGGGAAATTGTAAAAATACCTATTCTTGAAGGAGGATTGCAAATCAAAGACCCAAGATTGTCTAATATAGCAATGGGAGGCAAATTGCTATGGCAACTTTTTTTAATAATAAACATCTGATGAGTCATATTTTCTGGAAAAAAATACCTTCATGGACGAACTCTAAGAAATATTCAAATGGAAAATACCCCTAAAGGCTCTATTACCTAGAATTTATGCTGGAAAGGTCTCAAATTTTTTGTTCAGCCTCTTTATCGAATTCTAGGCAATGACAAACATACCCTTCTGTGGGATGACAAAATTAATGGACATGCTCCTTTAAAATCTGATATTTCTATTAGTGAGATTAAGAGCCGGTTGATTAATAAAGGAATCTACAAATTGAATGATATAAGTTTATGGGATGCAAAAGGAAATTGGATCGCGTGGTTGCTTTCCAATATGACAGAACGCGACCCCCCAATTTTTCTGCTCATAAGAATTCATTGCTGGACAAGCTGTCTGACATGGCTCCAATTCACTGTTCTTGCAAAGAAATGTGGGGTTGGGGAATTTATGGTTTTTATTATGCTGCTAACGGTTTCAAACAATTATAGTCTTCATCGGAGATCTGTTCAACGGCCTCGACTGGTTCCCACAACGCAACATTTTGGAAGATGGTGTGGAATCTTCCTAGTATTCCAAAAATTAATTTCTTCACCTGGACTCTTATGCATTAGAAACTATTAACTGGAGAAAAATAGGTAAAAAAGGTTTCTTAGGACCATTCAGATGCCGTTTCTGTCATCAAGCTACCGAGACTTCAGCTCATATTTTTGTTGGATGCGTTTTTGTTCAAAAAGTCTAGGCACATGTTCTGCGTGGCCTAGCTTACTCTTGTGATCCTTTAAATGCTGAACCTATCACTCTTTTTAAAAATTGGCAGTCAAGGTATCCTGGTGCTCTTCCTTCCAGTCATGCATGGAGGAAAATGTGGTAAGCCATTCCAAAATTTATTTGGCGGAAAATTTGGTTGGCTAGAAATGATTCAATCTTTAATAGCAAAAACTCGAAACAAAAAATTGTAGCATCAAAATCTAAGGCATTTCTCTTGGAAGCAGTAGGAAACTATCAAATTGGTGGAACTAAATTAGAAGCTGAACACAGATGGCTTGGTTTGAAGCAAGTGGATAAAATCCAGATAGGATTAAGCAGGCCTGTTATTAAATCATTTTGGCAGGTCAGACTTTCAGAAAAGGAATTCTCAGAATGGTGGCAAATCAAAAATAAAGTCTCAATCATCTTTGATGGAGCGTCAAAAGGAAACCCGGGGCAGGGGGCTTGATTTTCTATCTAGGCAGAAAGTTAGAAACAAGTTTCAGCTGGGGAGTAGGACAACTTACAAATAACCAGGCAGAATTATTTGCACTTCTAAAAGCTTGTCAACTTGCAAAGGAAGCGAGAGATAACAACTTCCAAATATTTAGAGACTCTGAAATCATCATAAAAGTTTTAAATTCTGATTCAATGTTGTATAACCTCAGTCTGAATGTGACGATGCAAAGTTTCCATTTCATTTGATAGATTGTGATTCAGTTACCTCTTATCACATTCTTCGTGATTTGAATAAGCTGGTAGATTTCAAAGCAAATTAGGGTTGCCTTCTTCCTCCAAGAATGCTAAGTGTGAATGAAGGACCTTGTTTAATGCATCCCATTCCTTGAAAAAAGATGTTTTGGATGTAAGGAACTGATTTTTTTTGGAACAAATTGTAATTGGGTGAAGGCTCAATCTATTCTTTATTGATAAAAAAAAACTAATCATTTTGGTTAAATTCTTTTTTGCCAAAAAAAATCTATTAGGAAAATGTGTTAAACACGCCAAGGATAGTAAGAGTTGGGGGGGATCAACATTGCTTAAATAAATTTAACATTAATGTACATTTATCATCAGTGGTATGTAGATCAAAAATAAAATGTACACATTGTTAAAAATTTGTACTTAAACTCATCTACAGAAATCTTCAAACACTTAACAATAATTTGATTCCAATCTTTTACAGTTAAAGAAAATCAGGGCATATCACATGCACTCATTTCCCATGTAACAATAAGTTGAAACAAAGATGTTAAGAACACATTTAACCCATTTTGACATGGGAAATTTGGTCAATGACCCTGGAAACCCCCCCTTCCCCCAAGCAGAAAACCAATTAAAATGATGAAATTTTTCATTAAAGAGCTCTCAACATAGCTCATAAATTTACAACAAGTACATTTAGCATTTAAGGCACATAATCACCTCGTTTTTCATGCCAAATACACACATGAAAAATACTAGCAATAAGTAGTGTGTACAAATTTGTATGGCATATTTTATGACGCCCACAATCTCTAATTAACTCCTTGAAATAAGTGCACAATAGCTTCCTCGAAATATGTGCAAAAAATTCTTCTACCTTCAACAATAAATGCTCCTTGATTTTTGTGCAAACTCTCAGTCGTACAGTCTAATTTCTTTCTATGCTAAATCAGTTGTACGACCCAACAGTATGGCCTCCTTACCCTGGAAAACGCGCTGCACTTCTTTTCCTCTCGTGCCTCACTCTAAGCTTGGGTATCTCACCCTCCTTGGTAAATGCACCCTTTCTTGTTGCTCTAAACTTCTGCTCCTTCAACACTTCACTTTCCTCACTCAACTCTCCAAATACTCTCTCTTGGAATGCCTCTCACATCATCTCTCGAAAACTCTTTTGGAAAAATACGCGTGTCTAAAATATCGTACTTCTATTTTTATTTAAGGTGAGAATGACTTTGTCTCTTCACTTTCCATGGGTGAGACAAATTACACTTGAATAAAAATACTCATTAAATTTATAACTCTAATGTTAATTACTAGGAAAGTCACTTAGGTCCTTTCTACATGCAGAGACACCAAGCAATGTAGATGGCCTTCATTGCTATAAATTTCAAAACTCCCTCTTAGCGAGGGAGGTACTTTTGGAACATCCTCCACCTGGATCTATCTCGAAGCCCACAACACTGTTCACTGTAGCAGCTCCCTCTGACTTTGGAGCTTGTCTCACTACCTGCCCTGGAACCTGAGCTGAATATCGGTGCCAGTCACCCATTCTATGAGGAGTCTCAACACACTTTTGAGCATCCAACAATGTCAACTCATACCAACTGATTCTCTTGACAATATTGGAAGAAGCCTCTCACCCCTTTTTCGCATTAGAAGATTGAGTCCTAGGAATCAACTCAATCTTCGAAGCATCTTTCTCACGCTTTGTCTTTGATACTGTCTTTAAATCCAAGATCCTCTTGGACTCACACATAGGTTGACCCAAAAACTTGTATCTCAAATCCGCCTCAATGCCAAGCCTCTCTGCTGCATCAATGGTATATGGTCTCATTGACCGTATGAGTATACTTCCATCCTAGAACCCAACTTCATATTGGAGACTGGTCATCTTCCCCATTTTCTGCTCTTTTTCCAATCACAAGATCAATCAAACTCTGCTCGCAAGTGTCAAACTTCAACACACAACTGTAACTATCAGCAAAGCACATGGACACACAACTTCCACAAACTGCCCATTGTCAAACTCAAATCACCTACTTTGATACCATGTTCAAAATCTGTACTTAAACTGAGCTACTGTTATCACCAAACTTGTAGTTTCCTTTATGAGGTGGATCCAGGATAGATGGTAGAGGGATGGGCAACGAAAGAGGTGGAACCAAGATAGCCTCGACTCCCAAAAGGATGGTTGTCATGCCATTTGAGGCAATCTTCGCTTAATGTTGTCTTAGCCAAAGACAACAACGGGGGAGACCCAGATCTACTTCTGACAAGAGAGATCAGACCAAAACACTAGGTCAAATCAAATGAAGTTGAAGTACGTAAGGTGTAAGGTGAAGTAAACCCTAGATCTATGGATGAAGTCATAAGGTGCGTTAGGGTTTGTATCAGGGGTTTATGAGGTATGGAATTGATCCAAGCTTGAGATACAGGTGACTTATGAGCTCTTCTACTAGATCCATAATTAGGGTACTAGCAAATAATGACAATATTCATTGCCTTGGGAAACATGACCAATGCAGGAAGGGTAAGAACATGATTGGGGCTACCTAGTACGACAAGATAGACTCGAAATAAGGTATAACAGTATTAAAGTACCCGAGCCTCAAGGACAAGATCAAATCACATGAGAAAATGGCGAAATGAAGGGTTTTGCTAGGGTTTGGAGGGTAGTGCCTTGGGATCCGGGCCCAATGGAGTCACCTAAGCAAAACGTCTAGGAATACCCACTTAGGGTTTGACCCGATCTACAAAACCCAGAAATGGTTTGCCAAGAGATCAAGTGGTTTGATCTATAATATTTTTTGATTTTTTATATTTAGAGTTTTGACATAAAAGTGAAGATGCCAATGGATTGAGATCAAGAAAAGAAGAACTAACCTGTAGATCTTACCTGGATAACCTTGTAGATTCCTTGATGATGATGATCTATGCCGTCCAAATCAATTTGAGAATATTTGGAGGAAGCCTCTATGTAAAATGATTTGCCCAAGGAAGCCAGTGCACTCTCTCTCCTGCACAACAGATACCAACCACATCATATTCGATGCATCAAGAGAAATAGACAAATTCTACAGAAAAATAGCAAGATGAAATCATAGATCACAATGATACTAATGAAAACCCCCTGATACAAGCGATGCCAAATAAGTGAGTTGAGGAAGCCCTGCAAAAATGCCTAAGTGAAGTCACCCTCCTGTAGATAAAACAATGTTTCCAAAAAAATATAGATCTCACAACAAATACCCAAATGCTAGGAAGCAATAGAATTTCCAATCACTATCGAAGAACACCAAATGCAAAGGAGATCCAAGAATTTCCACAAAAATAGTTTTTCTGTTATCTAAATCCAAGAGCCAAAGACCCCTTACAAATGATAAGATCTCTCCTTTAAATAGGAATGAGAGATACCAAAATCATAACCACTTTTCAAATGGGTGGATAAGATTAAAAGATCAAAATGTTCTAATCAGCGGTTGAGATGAGCTCAACATAGAGTACATGGATCAATAATATAATATATCAATGGACCAAATCACCTTAGGAGAGGAGATCCCACTCAATAAAAAATAAATAAATCTCATGGTGGGTCCAGGGGGTATTAACTAACTCCCCTAGTGTGTCCCCATGGCACAATAAAAATAAATATATTTTTTAAATGAAAAATAGTGCCACTCTAAGGAAATCGTGAGCCTACAAAAGCTCCATAAAATAATAAAATATGTCGGAGAGATGGATGTGGGTCCATCCAAGTGCTGAAACTGCTGGGGAAGGAGTGGAAGACATCACACTCATCATCAGAACTCATCCCATGTCATTTCCTTGCCTCAGTATCCCAAATCGAATTCTTTAGTAGCCATTTTTATTATTTTAAATCTGCCTCGGGAAATGTGATATGGCCAAAACTGCCTCCTATAGTGCCAACGTTGTCAAACTGAGCTCACCAAGCTCTCTAGGAGGGGCGTAATATGGTAAAAACAAGTGGTTGGACCACCCCCTCCTGATACAACGCCCTAGGTGAACCATACAAATAATCTCTCTGCTCTGACATGCCATTCATCATGGAAAAACTGCACTAGAATGGTACACTGAGACAAATCTTCACTGTAGCTGCCCAGAACTGAAAATAAGCTGTCTCATTGGACTCGGGGAGTCCAAATCCATCTAAGGTGCATACTCATACACCTTACAGATTTCTGCATGATCAAGAATAATACTCAATATGCCCAGACAGATAAAATAATAATCTATAACTGATCAATAATATAACCCAGGCTAACATCCATCTACCGCAAGTGTTTAAAGGTTAAGTCATGCTCTACAAACAATTCAAATAACAATTATAACAAGTAGCAATCATTTTATTGGCGATCTATCAACCAAATATAGAGTTTCATTAATTAACTATACTTAGACTAGACTTTCAAGACCATACTCACTTCACAGTTATATTCAATTTGCTAGTGAAGGGTGAAGGATAAAATCAAAAGGCTAGGCTGAAGGGTGACTACCAACTCGACACTGTGACACTATGGATATGGAAGGGGGATACTCTCTCTAGCATATGCCAGACAAGCAACAACACAAGGGATGGCAAGTGTCTCACAAATGGATAAGTTACGTTCAGAGGTGCTTATTCACCTTGAAAAATGATCACAATCCAAATCAAATACAAATGAGGCCAACAATCTTTAGATATAACCTTTTAAGAGCCATTGGTTTTTGGGCCTTTGAATTTCCATAGCCTTGGTCCATGCATTTAGTACACAGATTTTTATTATTGAGGCTTCATGCATTCATGTATGTTTAAAAACACTACTTTTCATGAATGTTTTTTCACAAGATATTCATATCAATATACTTGAAATCCAATTTCATTAGGCTTTCCTTGCATTCATGTATGTTTAAAGACACTACTTTTCATGAATGGGCTTTTTCATAAGATATTTATTTCATTTCCAAATACACTGTATTGATGGCAACTCTATTTGTTTCAGGTTTAGCCAACACAACCTAGGCAACTCAGAGCCGAGACACAAATAAACAAGGAAACTTGTCCAACATAGAGGCTCCAGTGGGGAAATGTCCTCCATGCCACAAGTCAAGTAGTAGGTCAGGCTAAAAACATAACTGGAAGGTAATGGATGGGTGGAGATAGTGAACAATGAAACCAACACTAGCAAGCCAAAGTATGGTGGGAATGATCACCTCTATTCTCCCTAAGGAGGGTAAAACCAAAGAGTATGGGTCAAGAAATTCCAAGTCTACGTAGGGACATACATACATAATATCAATGCATCCAAGTCCACATATTTATATGATCGCCAGATCATGACACTAGATGCTAAGACATGTCACAAGAATGAATATAAAAGGAATGATAACCATAGTACAAGATAATATCTGCTAAGTCATATACATGTAAACAATCAATCTGAACCAATATCTGTCCAATGAAGAACTACTAATGCAACTCTGGGCACTACTGGTTGCTTTGCAAATGGATAAATGACTACATCAGTCCTCAAATATGAGTGTCCTGAGACTCTGTCATGGCATGGGAGATTAATATAGTCCATCGTCAAATAATAATCCATCATAAATGCTCATCTCAACATCTCATATGTAAGGGAACTGGATGAAAAGTGTATTGAAATATGAAAAATAGAATATGGTAGCCCGACTACTATATATGTGATAGCATCTGTCTCCAGCTGGGATAAGTGCTCTGCTGAATAGAGCATTTGAGAACCTCAGAATCTTTGGTCCTCGCACTCTGCTACTCGCATCCTTGATCCATCACTCCAGATTTGCAACCGCTACCAAAATGTAACCAACTACCTGCAAAATGTCCAGAGCTATACCAAACTCACATACCGGTCGCCAGAACAATGTGTGGATAAAATAAAGTACTAAAACTGAAATGCAGAAAGCAAATCTAATCTATAACCATAACTTTTAGAAAAAGTTTGATTTAATTGTGCAGGCAAAATGGCAAAAACTCAAAACTACTCTAGGAGCTTTGAAAAGCAAGCTTCAGGAAAAGACAAAAGATGCAAGACTGAAAAGCTAGCATACTGCCTAAAAGGATTATTCAGGTCCTACCTACTCTACCCTACTAGGAAAGACACGACTCACGATATGGGTGGGATATAATGCTTTAGCAAAAGCCCATTCACAGGAAGTTCAAATTCATCCCCGTCCAAAGTTTCTAAATAAACTGATCCTTTTCCGGCTATACTAGATACTCGATAAGGACCCATCCATATTTTTTCCAACTTTCCATGTTTTCCAGGTTTCTCTTTTAATTTATCCCATAGAAAAACTATGTCTCCTATTCCGAATTTTACATCTCTTGTTCTTTGATCAAAGGTCCCCTTAATTCTCTCTTGTTCAATAACAATTTTGTCAAATGCCATCCTTCTTACTTCATCAAGTTCCACTAACTTGTCAATTCTTGCTTGAAATTCTTCCTGATCTGAAGTACATTGTTGCAACAATTCATATATTGGGATTTGCATATTAATTGAAATCCTACAATCTTTCCCATAAACCAACTCGAAAGGAGCTTTGCCTGTGATTCTTTTTACTGTTGTTCTATCGCCCCACAGTGCATACTTTAGTTTGTTATCCCAACTTCTCTTATTTTCTTCCACCATTCTTTTCAAAAGCTTAATCAAATTCTTATTACTGGATTCAGCGAGACCATTACCTTAGGGATAATAGTTAGACGAATGGGATAATGTAATTCCACGATTCATGCAAAAAGTTGACATCTCTAGCTTGATAAAATATTTAGCATTGTCAGTGGTTATCTTTATAGGACATCCATACTGAGAGACAATGTTTTCTTCTAGGAATTTGACAACTACCGCAACTTTACACTTCTTAGTTGGGATAGCTTCAACCCATCGAGTAAAGTAATCCGTGCAAGTCAAGATGTATTTATATCCATTACTTGAATTTTGATCAAAGGGCCCAATAAAATCCATACCCCATTGTTGAAAAGGAGTTTCTATTACAACTGGGTTTAGCGGCAAAGCTCACAACCTGGGTTTTGTTGAGAAAAACTGACACTCTTGACATGTTCTTACAAAAGAGTGCACATCCTTGAAAAGGGCTGGCCAATAATATCCTACAATAATATCCTACTCTCATTATCTTTGCGGCAGTTGTTCTAATTGCATAATGTCCCCCACAAACACCTGCATGCATTTCCTTAATCATGGTCTTGGATTCCTCCACATTAACAAATTTCAAATTTATTCCATCAGGGTTCCTCCAACCCAGACCATCTTGAGTTAATATATACTTTTTCGCCTTCAACCTTAAGGCTCTCCTTTGGTGATCTACCAAATAATCAGGGCAAGACAGATTTCTCAGAAAATAGATAATATCCTTATACCATTCATGGTCTTCATCAATATGCAAAATATGAGATTCATGCTCACTAGCAAGATTAACTGCATGACTATTACTTTTCTCAGTTAATAATTGGGCCAAACCTTGACCTTTCATAATTTTAATGGGTTTGATCTCTAAATCATATTCTTGGATCCGTGAAATCCAATTTCCTCTAACACCAATACCATCTGCTTGCGATAAGACATCCTTAAATGCTTGATATGGCATGAAAGCTTTAATCTTGGAGTGCCCTATGTAAGTTCTGAAATGTTTTAGGGCTTTGAGTAGAGCATAGGCTTGCTTTTCCATAGTAGTGTATTTTAATTCAACATCTCTCAAGTTTTTACTCATAAAAGCTATAGGTTGCTCATGATTTTCATTTTTCTTTTCTAACAGAACTCCAACAATGGTATTTTCAGAAGCATATGAATAGATAAAAAATTCCTTGTTGTAATCAGGGCATGCTAAAATAGGCGCAGTTGAAATGGCTTTCTTTAGTTTAATGAATGATTTTTCACAGGTTTTATCCTAGACAAATTTCACATCTTTCTTAAGAAGAGCATTTAGAGGCTTGGCTAACTCTGCTAAGTTCAGAATAAATCTTCGGACAAAGTTTATTTTTCCAAAGAAGGATTGTAGGGAAGCAACATTATGGGGCACAACAATAGTATTAATGGCTTGGGCACGCTCATGATCTATCCTAATACCTTCTTTAGACACAATATGCCCCAATAACTTACCTTCATCAATTCCAAAAGTGGATTTTTTTGGGATTCAAAGATATACCAAACTTCCTGTACCAATCAAAAACCTTCTTTAAATGTTTCACATGATCGTCTCGTTCTTTAGAAAAAACTGTTAGGTCATTTTGATAAATGGCGACAATATTTCCAATGAGGTCATTGAAGGCTTGATCCATAGCTCTTTGAAAAGTTGAGGCAACGTTTGATAACCCGAAAGGAATTCTTATGTACTCAAAAATTCCCCATGGAGTTGTAAAAGTTGTTTTTTCTCTATCTTCCTTTTTAATACGCACCTGATTGTATCTTGGAAAACTATCTAACATTGAAAACATACCTGCCTGTAACACTTTGTAGTAAATTCTCCATGTTTGGAAATGGGTAGTTATCTTTAAGAGACGCTTGATTTAGATTTCTAAAATCTATGCATATCCTGATTTCACCGCTCTTCTTTCTCACAATCACATGATTAGAAACCCAAGTGGTGTGTCAGACTGGTCGGATAATTCCAGCAGCTAACATCTTTTCAAGATCCTTTTTTATCAAGGGGGCTAGCTTAGGATTAGCATTTCACAACTTTTGTCTACAAGGTTTTGCTCCTTCATTAACAATACTCTGATTTCAGTCTTCTATAGTCATAGAAAATAAAAGCATATCACATGCACTCATTCCCATGTAACAATAAGTTAAAACACATGTTAAGAACACATTTGCAACAGAAAATAAATCATGAACAACAAACAATACATTCACATTTAACACATTTTGACATGGGAACTTTTGGCCAATGACCTAGAAAAACCCCTCAAGAGGAAAACGAGTGATAATGAGGAAATATTTCATTAAATTTCTCTCAGTACAACTTAAAAATTTACAAGTACATTCAACATTTAAGGCAAATAAGCACCGCGTTTTTGGTGCCAAATACACATAGGAAAATACTAGCAATAAGTACAGTCCATACGTACTTGTACGACTCCCACAAACTCTGATTTTCTCCTCGAAATTAGTGCATAGCAGTTGCCTCAAAATCTGTGCAAAAATTGTTGTATCTTTAATAATAAATGCTCCTCAAGTTCTGTGCAAACTATCAACTGTATAGGCGTCTTGATTTCTGTGCTAAATTAGTTGTATGGCCCAACAATAGACCTCCTTGCCTTGGAAAAAATGTTGCACTCCTTTGCATTAAAACCGTGCCTCCCTCCAAGCAAATCTGTTAGGACTCCGAAATGTCGTATTTTCATCCACCTTTCCCTTCACTATTCCTTACATTTCATCGCCCTATTAAACCTTCGTCATATCATTTTCATAAATACATTTGGGTTTCACATTATTATTTTCCACTTTATTCATTTTAGTATTAAGAGTGAATTTATGATTAAATATTAGAAAATATACATGTTTTCATATATATCTCAATTATGTGTGAGCTTTTTAATGTGTAGGAATATGTGAATGATTAATTCAAAGAGACTTCTCGAATATCTCTTACACCATTCCAAAGGAGATAGTTATTCAAGCCTATTCTCAAGGAGAAGATCATGGAAGATTTGGTTGGCATATCTTATCTAGGATTCATGAGAGACATGTGGAGGATTTGGAGGAACCATATCTTGTAATAATAGGAAAGTGGTTGAGAGTAGTTGAGAAAATAGTGGATCTGTAATTAATGCATTCTTATCTTTTTCTTAAGGACTCTCATGTATAAAGGAGAGTGCTCCCTCTCCATTGGGGGGGGGGGAAAGTTAGATTAAGCTTGTAAAGAAGTTGGATTGGATTGGATTTTGTATTTGTTAGATTAGTCTTTGATTTGAGATTCTTAATGTGATTCAAGCTTTCATTGTTATGCTTTCATGTTTGTCATTTGATTATTGATTTGTGGATGTGAGCTCAGATATGTCATTGTTGTTAACTCTTCACATGTTGTATTTCTCTTATGCAATTTCATGCTTTCCTAGTTAGTGTTTCAAAGCTTTCCTAGATTTGATTTCAGCAATTTAGATTAAGTTAGATTAGATCTACTTCAGTCCTGCAGAAAACAGTGCACGTGCTTCGTCAGTTTACGTACCCCGGGTTGACAAGTAAATAGTTCGGCAACTGTACTGCAACGTAATTATTACGACATATATTTCGCCTAATATTTTGGCGCCATTTTCGGGGAAGCACAAGGGATTGAGGTATCAATTTCCTTTTTATGCAAGAGTGATAGGGTGTGTTTCAATTTCTGCAAATTAGCGTAAATTTCAATTTCTGCAATTTAGAGTAAATTTCAATTTCTGCAATTTAGTGTAAATTTCAATTTCTGCAAGTGTGACTTTCAATTTCTGCAAATTAGCGTAAATTTCACTTTCTGTAAGCATGTTTATGCAATTTCAATTTCTGCAACTGTGAAGAGGTTTTCATGTGTTTCAGCAAGAGTGTTTTGTTTTCAGCAAGAGTGATTTTCAGATTTTGATTTGGGTGCTGTAAGAATCCCTTTTACAATATGGTTTAACCATGAGTATCAGCTTGGAACAACTCAATCAGATCCTTGCAAAAGTTGGGATCTCCTCCTCTCACGAGGAAGAGATCTTGACAGCGGCCGAGAGCTTAATTACTCCTCCACCAACGAACGAGAATTCTTATGCATCAGAACAGGAAATCGAGGAAGATAATGAGGAGCTGCAACATGATCTGAGCGAGGTGAATTGCGCTTATGAAAGTCTTATCGAACAATGGTTTCAAGCACGCACCAGGTTAGACGCATTTAGTTTTTATTTTGTTAATTTAGAGTTTCAGCAAATTTCGCACATTCATCTATATTTCCAATTATTATTTTTTGCGAAATTGAAAGAGAACAGATTTTTATTACTATTGCATGCATGGCTCCACTGGAAATTTGACTACACGTAACAGATTTTTAAATTTCAATTAGCATAGAGTAGGTAGGATTTCATTTTCAGTTTCTGCTTTCATTTTCATATTTTCTTTAGTGTTGAATAAGTATGCTCTCCTCCGCGCTTCGTGCGATCGCGAGGATCAGAAAATAGGATGCCTTTAAATTTTTCAGGAATGAATAAATTACTGTTTTGCAAACATGCCTAGTTGATTTCGTCTTTAATTTGTAAAACAGTTTAACTCCATTTGCAAAATGAAACAAATTAGGAATAAAAATGTGCTGCTGGAACAGCTGCTGTAAGAGCAGCATTGTCGCATTCTTCTTGTTTTTTTAATCTGTTCATTAAAAAAAATAAAAATAAAAATAAAAATAAAATTTTACGCATAAACATTTTGTGCGTCCCTCCTCCGATCTGCAAAACAATAAAACACTAGTTTCGTTAGGATGTACAATAAAAACAAACCGAAAAAAAAATGGTCTGCACAAACTAATGCTGGAACTGTGTGGTTGGTTGAATTCCATTTAATTGTGCAAAAATGTGTTTCCTGCTTCAATAGTTTCTGGTTTAAGCACCCCTTGAATTATAACCTGCAACACACATGAAAAATGAAACATTCATTCTTTGAAAATTCTAGGTTGTAACTGTCACTCCATGCTGCAACTATATGGCTGAAACTGTGTGAAGCTTGCTGGCCAAACCATTTCTGTAATTGCTGTAACAGCGATGGTGCTAACAATCACTGCGATGGTAATTTTTGTAGAAGCATTCAGACCATAGAAACCCGTCTGTAAAATTTCAGCCCAATCCGATTTACCGTTTGTGAGAAAATCGCATTTGAATTTGCTGTTACACGCCCCAAATGCTTGCTGTTACACCCTGCAATGTTTGCTGTTACACCCCTGTCGCAGCTTGCAACATCAAAACAGTCTAATTTCTGACCAAACAAAAACGAATCTGGAAAATCTGAAACATGGATTTTGCAGATTAGGTTCCCATAGAAACAGGTCGAAAAGTTATGACACGGATTTTGAGATAGAGATAAATCATCAAACTCAGATTTTCTGGGCGAAATATCCTGAACAGCCTGCGCGTTGAACAACCATTTGAGTGTAGCTGCGCGTTGAACAACCTACTAATTCCATGGATGTAGCTGCGCGTTGAACAGCCTGTAATGCCGTTGCCACTTGCCTAACATTTTGCACGTTGTTCACACGTCGCTATTTAAGCGAGATAGATTTGTTTGCTTGTGTGCCTGTAGCGGTGGCTGTTTCTTACTATTATGATTGCGCTTTCTTGTTGCTGTCCCTCTTGCTTTGCTTATCGGCTCTTGGGTAAGTGAGTCACTCTTGCAAACTCTTTTCGTTCTCTGTCTAAGCTGGTCAACACTCCTTATGCCTATTCTCATACCTCTGTATCAATTAGACAGGCTATATTGGGACATTTCCGTATCCATGGCCACATGCATTGATATAGGATGATTTCTATGAGAAAATAATCCACACCTGCAGCAAATCAAATTTCGATGCAGCTGTCTGCAATGATTTGGCCGTGCCGTGTGCAAAATGATTTGGCCGTGCCGTGCGCAGAATGCTTCCATATGAAAATTGTGGCAGTATAGGTCCTGTATCCATTCTTTGGTTCTGTCAATCAACATCAAGTGAAAATGAGCGGCGTAGACTGCCTCTTTGACTTCAATCGTCAGTGGAAGCTCTTTTGCCTTTCACAAGGTCTGCATATCTATTCGTTGTCGGAATGGAATCTATCTGCCAAATTATTCCAAAACACAGAAACCAACCTGAACGTGGCAACCATGTTATTTCCGCTCGATACTTATGTGCTAGCTCTATCTTTGCCACTCCATATTATAACCTGGGTGTCGGCCATAATCTTGCACGTTGCCCTTTGTCTTTCCACGTATTGCATTCATTTCCTTTTCCTTGAGAGAGTCAGTCAAATCCATTAATGAGAATGACGATAGTAGTGATAAGATGAACGAGGATGTTCATAAGGCAAGAAAGTAATTAAACTCTTTGATGCTCATGTGAAAATTGTTTTATTAATCAATTGGTTGTGGGCCCTGACTGCGCATATCTTAGCAATTTGCAGCCTGGTATCCCTTCCTTTTGTTGGTTAGCTCCGTTGCTTACTGAATTCTCCATGTCAATATCTGTCAATGATAGCTTTCGATAAATCGTAGTTCACCCTCCTGGTCTGCTCTATCTTTCCTGGGAGGTATCCAATTACTTGAACTCTGGCATCTTTGACCTCCCACGTAACTACTATTTCGGATCTATCTTGGACTATTTCCTTTTGCTTGGTCACAGATGTTTTCCTCCTTGAAATAAGAGTTCTCAGTATTGACGCTGCCTGTGCCTTTGATCACGTATATAAAGGATTAAGGGAGTGTTGATTCACCTGCTACGACGCGCTGAGGCACTATGACATTATTTCCAGCTGAATCGCCACGACTAGCTACGTATGAACATGATAATAAATTGATTGCACGACTATCCATAATGACCAATCATGAACACATGTACTGTCCAGCTGTTAAAGCAATCCATCTCTCCTTGCAGAAGGAACGCATGCCTCTACGCATTTGAGTATGCTGAACACTTGATAATGTTAGAAATTGGTCTCTATGGTATGCCATACATACTCTATCTCACAAATTCTGGATCGATCAGTATTGTCAAAAACATGCAAGCTACAACACTGAAGGAAAAATGCATTTTCTGGCAAATTAGTTTCCTATTGCTTACAGCGCATGAGTGTATATCAAGCACAGGGAGAGGATGCGTGTGACCAAAACAATTTCATTCAAAGCTCATCTCATTACCTAGATCGCTCAACCTGCTCAACGCGTAATAACCCTTTTTCTTCTTGGTCGACAGGTATGGAATTGATGTTGACCCATGCATCTCCTGTTTGGCTAGGGCTCCATTTCTCTCAAAAAGCTTCCGAATGAATGAATGAGCAAACTAACTGCATAAACATAAGAAAGCGATAGAATTCCATCACTCCATTTCTAACGCACATAATGACAACCAACATCTATTTGTTTGGTACGCTCATGAAAAACTGGATGCCTAGCAAGCTGCATGGCGCTCTTATTATAAAAACAAAGTGGAGTAGGACCTTGCAAATGAGCCTCACGATCCGACAGGAGGAGCTAGCGAAGCCAAACTATCTCTGCGTTTCATGCTACGTGTTTCTCAGGAAGCATTGACTACTGTTTTCAAGTTGTGAGAGGCGCTGTCATTCAAATGTATAATGCTGTCATTCAAATGCAGAAAACTTGATGAGGATTATCTTTTTGCATCACTTGAAGCAATATTGCTGCAACCTCGACAATACTCTTTTTACGAGCCTTAAAACAAGATGCCAAAGCATGTTGAAATGATGATTCTGATTTTGTGTCTTATTTTCATGTGAATTATCCGAATAAAACTAAATCCATACAAATTATAAAACTATGAATGGAAAATACATAAAAATTGTAAAATTATAAAAATTGCAAATGGACATTTCATTCACTTCCTAAAAATAATACGAATGCATGTTTTTGTTTTTTTACGATTCACGTCAAAATTACTTTTCTGAAGTCACTTCTTGCAGCAATCGATGATTCCACCCGCTCAAAGGCAAGGTATACAAATGCATTTTATTATTTTCGCTTTGCCCCATTCATACTCATTTTTGCATTCGATGATGCTCTCACGACGTTTTAAGTGCAGGATTGGTACTAAGTTTGATTGCAGGAACGAAGACGCTCGCATTCCATGCTGAAGTGATTTTCAAAAATCACAAAATCTTTTGAGAAACATGCTATGATAAGCCAGCTTGAAGGAACTGTTATACCTCATGAACATCATGATGCTTGCTGTTACATAGAAACCTTTCATAACCCATTTGCGTCAGGCATGTTTAACCCCATTTCTCCTTCAAACACGCGTTAGTCATCCACATTTTAAAGTCCACTCTCCCTTTCCTTCTCCTTCTCGACTTATCGCACACCTATTTTTTTGAGCAGCATACATCATTTCCTTTATGTTTTTAGTTCATTTTTGCCTTTCCCTTTTTCCATTCCATTTTTCCTTTTGAATAAAACCGATCACCTCCTTTTCCACAATTTCCCTAAACCCTGTTACTACTGAGTTCTTTCATATAGTCCTACCAAATCTTTTTATAAAAACTCGCGTTGACTGATGTGGGATTCCTTAAGGCCCACCTTTCAACAAGTCTTGCCCCATCGACTTCAACACCTTATCTGGGATATAGACTAGAGTCCATTTTGAGTACCTAAAGGCTTGCATGCCTTAATGGCAAGTTCTCTCGCTGACGATCATGGGAATACATCAATGTCCCTTGATCATCAGATCTTGCAAGTGGATCGACCTCAGCACATCCATTTTCACTTCGCAAGATGTGCTCGGGTACCTTGGCACTCATTGACATCAATGGTGAGTTGCCTCGCACTTGTTAACGACATTCATCAATGGTCGGTAATCCAGTGATTTCTCTTCATGCTCGACATCGACACATCCATTCGCATGATTAGAATTGTACCATCGGGTTTGTAGCGGATGAAGACTATACACTTTTTCCTGATTCCCTCAGCAGTTACAGCAGCTTGAATTCATCTATGAGAGTCTGACAATTCCACAGCACCAGTTCAGATTCCTCCACTTCACATTCTCTGATTCAGCAGTGATAGTCGTTGCAGTTCCCGCAGTTGCTGTGACAACCATCATTGTTATAGCAGTCGCTGTTACGGCAGTTACATCAGTTCTAGTGGTTGTTGTTTTAGCAGTTCCAGCAGTTGTTGTTACAGTAGTGCTGCTACAGTAGCAGTCACCTTTCACATGCTCCTACAGCAGTGCCATCTTTCACATTACAGCAATGACGCCATTCACAGCTACATTTTCATGACCCTACACCAGTGACACCTTCCATCTTCCAGCAGTCACAGTCCCATATTCTTTGTGCCAGCCGTTACAGTAGTTGCAGCTACAGTACTAGTCACGATTTTCTGATCCAGCAGCCGCCACAACTACATTTTGGGTGAGTGGAGGTATGTTGTTTTCTTAGCTTTGATCATGAAATTCCTTCTATGCTGACTTGAATATTTTGGAAAAATTCCCTCACTACACTTCATTTCCTTCTCCCTTCCATGACCTACACTATGTTGCATGAGGGTATGCAACCGATTCAGTTGGGGGGGAAACTATATTCATAGTCACCACATATTTACTACCACCATTCCATTTTTCCATTATCATCATTCCATTTTCATCCCATTTACCATTCCCAAAAATTTCTTTTCCAATGATCCCCTATTGCACTTTGCTTCATGCATTGATATACACATTGGCATGATTCATTAAAAGATAGAAAATGATTTCTTACACTCAGTGATGTTTTCATATGCACATTGATAGCTTATCTTTTCCAGTGAATATATGGGCACAATTATTATCATAACAGCAAGCGAAAAATAATGAAATGAATGTTGTTAACACAAGAACCAACATTCATATATTCATGGTTGTTACACAAGAACCAACCAAAGAAAAGTGCCAGCTGTTACTCATGTCTCCCACATATCCTGGAAACATTCATTCTTAAAAAGACATCATCAATCGAAGCCAACATTCAGATGCCAAAAGGTTCTTCAGAAGCTCCATGCATGGTTGCATGAGGACATGCAACACCTTCAGTTGGGAGGATGTTAGGACTCAGAAATGTTGTATTTTCATCCACCTTTCCCTTCACTATTCCTTACATTTCATCGCCCTATTAAACCTTCGTCATATCATTTTCATAAATACATTTGGGTTTCACATTATTATTTTCCACTTTATTCATTTTAGTATGAAGAGTGAATTTATGATTAAATATTAGAAAATATAAATGTTTTCATATATATCTCAATTATGTGTGAGCTTTTTAATGTGTAGGAATATGTGAATGATTAATTCAAAGAGACTTCTCGAATATCTTTTACACCATTCCAAAGGATATAGTTATTCAAGCCTATTCTCAAGGAGAAGATCATGGAAGATTTGGTTGGCATATCTTATCTAGGATTCATGAGAGACATATGGAGGATTTGGAGGAACCATATCTTGTAATAATAGGAAAGTGGTTGAGTAGTTGAGAAAATAGTGGATTTGTAATTAATGCATTCTTATCTTTTTCTTAAGGACTCTCATGTATAAAGGAGAGTGCTCCCTCTCCAT
>LPNX010571440.1:30106-61721 GCA_001517045.1 Pseudotsuga menziesii
TCTGAAGGGGGCCTTTCCCAATACATTTTTCTTTCAGTTCATCAACCTTCTACTGTAATTGGCTCTTGTCCTGTAAGAGCTGCATTCTGCTTTCGCTTACCTTGGTTAACTCGGCTTTCACCTTTTCATTCTCGGCTTGCAATTCCTTAATAGTTTCCTCCCTTAAACTCACTTGGGACATAGACTCCAACAGGTCATCTGCAGAACAATCAGCTAATGGCTTTCGGATATCTACAATAGATAAGTCGTCACCGGCAGGGGTTTGGCTTATTAGCTCATCCATAATCTCCTTTTCCACAGTCTGGTTTTTCTCCATTACGGAAATTTGGGACAGTAGTTCTTCCTTCTCGGCATTCTACTTATCCTTCTCCTCTTGTAGCTCTCCAGCCTTCCCTTTGTATTCCATCATTTCTTGATGGAGTTTGTCTTTCTCCTCCTGGAGGGCTAGCAATTCTGCTGATTGGACATGTTCTGAGCCTGGCATCTTCAACCTCTTCTTCAAAACTTGTAGGGTATTATATTTCTCTTCTAACAACTTCTTTACGGCCTGGGTATTGTCTGAGCTGGCGATATCTGCTTGCAGTTTTTTCACCTGAACAACATTTGCTTTGTTTTCCAGCAGCCTCGCCTTCTTATGGGATGTTTCTTCGTCCATATCCATACTCTCGGCTTCGGCCAAACTCCTCTTGACAGCAACACTGACACCCTCCGTGATTTGGATCTCTGAATGAGATGCAGGATGCGCCTCTGTCTCATCTTTGGAATCATCAGTGAATTGGAGCAAATTAGCTGTTTCAGCTAACCCTTCAACAACTTGATGCTCAAATGGTTTGTTCCTGTTTGCTTGCTTTCTTAATGATATCACCTGGTGGGGGTCGTAGTTCATATTTACATCTTTAACGAAATCCATAGGTTCCATCAATCTCTCTATACATGCCAGGGCACCTTTGCCTTTAAAAATGAAAGGGCCGACCTTAAAAGGAAATTTAACATTCAAAGATTTTCGGAAAGCACCGAAGTGCTCCTCCTCTGATAACAACCTTTGTCTCATAAACTCCAGAGCAAAAATCCTTGGAGTTAAAAAGGAAGGCAATCTATAAGGCTGACCGGTAAAGCCGTACACTCTCAAAACAGTGTAATCTTTGTACAGGAACCAGTCTCCCACCCGACCTTCGGGTGAAGACTGCATCAAATATTTCATTTCATCGAAGACCCGGGGCAATTCTCCATCAAACAGCATCCTGTATATTTCGGACATGATCGAATTGGAAAATTCGATCAGGTGGATTTGCTTTGGGAAATCAGAAGAGGATAGAGTACTCAAGAACTTCAATTCGGTAACATTGGAACATATCAACATGTTAAGTAAGTGTGCTTGAAACCTAAAAAACTGGACCTTGGGAAATTCAGTCAGTTGGAGGTGGATTGCTTCGGCAAGATACTCGTCTAAATTAAGTACAGGAACTGACTGGGACTCGGGACTCAAAGAATTTACTTTTAACAGGAAACCAAGGATAACATCACCCATACGACAATCGTCATCTAGACCTAACACCTGACAAACCAAAGACATTACCAATTGCGCCTCAGTTCTGAAAATGTGCAAGGGGTAAGGTAAGGAAAGGCCTTCCAGGGACCGACCTTCCTTCAGGATACTTGACAGGAATCGAGAGCGAGCATCGATTGGGAAGCTTCGGAAAAACTCAGCAAGGACAGCTTCATTTACAGACTCACGGTTTCCAGGGTAACTTTCGGGTAAACTAAGATTTTCTCTTACTACTGAAGCATCAATTTTACACAATATCATAGATGCGGACTGACTCACAATGACCCTCCGAGAGGGAGAACAATTTACCGCACACCATTCGGAAAATTCAGGGAAGTGGAGGGTTTGCTCAAGGGCAAAAAAGTATAAAAAGGACTTGCACACATTCAGAACATCATTTCCCTGCAAAAAATAAGACCATAACCTTTCTTTGTTGCCAGACACACTTCCTGTAGACAGGAAAGGGTCGCAGACACCTCTGTGTCTATCTACCAGGAATTCTTCCCTTTCATCCGGGACCCGAACAGACACAGAAGCTTCGCTCTGTTGGTCCATTTCTCAATTTATAATAATAATTGGGCAAAGAAGTTACAGGATCAAGGTCCTACCTGGCTCACTGTGAAGGTGCATGTTCGGAGCGCATCTGGTACTGACAACTGGAAGCGCCCAAATCGACAGGTCCTTTTCGCCGGGTCCGAGCAATAAAATAATCGCAGAAGAGGTCAATTCTGCCTTTATAGGCCCGCCCCGACTAGACACGTGGGAAGCATTTATTTCCGCAACCACTACTTATCTCTAACAGCCGTGCATCTTTCTCCTCCGGGCTCATTTCCGACCTTTGATCTCTTCTGTGCGAATTTCTGGCCTTCGGATCGTACACCACGTGTCCTTTTCCGCTGGGCATCTTGGCGCTAAGCACCGTGTAAGTTTCCATTCCGGGGTCGCTCGTGGCTGTCGATGTGACGTACTTCCACCCCTCACCGTTGGATTAAACGCCACGTCCCACATTCCGCTGAGCCGTCTGACCTTAACTACCGTGCAACTCTGGGTCCCGGACACATCCACAGCCGTCAATCTGATCTTCCTTTATGGGCGGGCCGTTGGATCATGTGGCGCCCACTCAATTCCGCTGGGATCCTTCGCTTTATCCGTCGGGCAACTTAGATCAGCGGAATCACTCTCCGCCGTTGATGCGATCTGCCTTCAGCTCCACGCCGTCGGATCAAGCACCACGTACCCGATTCCGCCGGGCAATCCGGGATTATACTCTGCGCCTGTTCCTCCTCCGGAATTCTTTCCGGTCGTTGATGGGATTGCCCAGCGCTTGTCAACCGTCCGATCATGTGACATGTACCACATTCCGCTGAGCGATGTGAGTTTATCCGGTGCGCAAGTTTCCATCCCGGAATCATTGTTAGCCGTAGATCTATTACCCTATGATCTCCAACCGTTGGATCGAGCAGCCAATAATAGGTTCCGCTGGGTGGCTTGAAGGTTATCCTGCGTGCATGTTCCGGCTGTGAAATCAATCCCAGCCGCCGATGTGATCCGATTTCGTCCCTCCACCGTCGGATTGAGAGGAATATATGTGATTCTGCCAGCTCCCATTTCTTTAACTAACTTGCGCTTTCTCCCTGCGGATTTGTTCTGAACCGCAGATCGTCCCCGGATCAATTTGTAACCCTTGATTTTGCGCAGGGGGCTAAAGGCCCGAACTTCTGCTATCCTCCTCGCATGTTTTGAAAGGCGGAGGGAGTGTCAGCCATGGATTGGCTCCTCCTTTCGATCACAGCCTAGGATTTTGCTAACTTGGCTGCTCTTTAGACCATTACGTCACCTTTGTACTATAATATTTAAACCAAAGTATTTAAACAATACAATTTTACCTCCCCTTGGTCTTATATTTCTTTTGTTAAATACAGGTGTTAACAACTTGGAAATTACACCAAATGGATGTCAATACCACCTTCTTGAATGGTGTAATTGAAGAAGTGTATATTGAGCAACTAGACTCTAGGATTTGAGACTCTTGACATAGAATCATGTGTGTAAATTTAAGAAGGATTTGTATGGGATTAAGAAAACACCCAGGGCATGGTATGTTACTTTTTCTAATCTAATTGAAATTGATTAGGATCTTTATCTAAAAGAATAACAAGCACAAAAATATGCATAAGATAAAGCAGATACACAAGACACACAAATTTTTCTCGGGTAAACCGTAAAGGCCCGCAAAATTCCTCATAATAGTTTCATCACAAAGACAATATAACAAGATGGAAAAACCAAATAATAAGAAGTATTTAGTAGCTCTCTTTCTCTCTTCCTTGTTCTCTCTCTCTCCTCATGCAAACTTAAGTGAGTGAGTGTGTATCTAAATGAAGGAGGGCACCTCCCTATTTATACACATCAAGTGACTGACCTAAAACATGACTGGGCCGACCTCTTACCCTAGCGGGGCTGACTTTACCTAAGAAACTAAAAAATACATGTTATCATATTCATTTTGGGGACTATTTCCCTGACTTACAATGGAGGGTTTACCTCAAGAACCATATACAATAATGACATCCCAAAAGGAGGGAAACACATCTCTGATGGGGGTACAACAATATACAATGATAATATACATCATAATATCTCCTGAAGTTACACATACAACAACAATCCCTCTTAACTAGGAAGGTATTTTCTTGCCACAGTCATCAACACATCTGGCCACGTCATCATCGCTGAATCATCATCGTCGCTGCTTCTGTATTCCTCATCTTGTTGATAATTGAATAGTGACATTTGTTTGATCTATCCGTCATAGGAATTTTCTACAGAGCCAAATCTATTTCATGCTGGGTGTAGTCCGAGTCCTCATTTAGGTCTTCTCATATCCATGAGCAAGGTACAACCCAGGACCATACATTACATTGCCACTGCAATCATCTGCATCTCGGACTGTCATCTCGTTGTATCTAGATCATCTCATCATCATACACAGAAAAAAACCTGGATTCACACCACATGTCCAACACACCACTTACGTTTTTCTAGCATAGGAGCACGCCAGGACTCGTTACGTCTCAATGACGACCTGTATCTACCACTATGCAAGAATAACCTAGGAGCACACCAAGTGCATTACATCTCTCCACAGTCAACCCACATTCTACCAACATAGGGGCATGCTAGGACTCATTATGTCTCCAAGACAACCTATATCTTCCACTATGCGAGAATCTCCTTGGGTTACACCAAGTGCCTTGTGACCTCTCATCATCACCAACATGGGAACACATAAGGATTGATTAAGTCTAGAGACAACTTGCATACTACGCTCGGACTGATTACGTCCAAGGACAACCTCAAGGACTCATTACATACAAGGATAACCTGCATTCTACGCAAGGACTCATTACATCCGAGGATGAGATTCTAGGACTCATTACATCCAGGGATAACCTGTACACTACGCTAGGACTCATTATATCAAAGGACGACACGACATGGCTGATTACATATCAGGACAACCTGTGTACTATGCCAGGACTAATTACGTCTGGGGACAACATGTATTCCTTTCCATGTGAGATATTGTTCTAGTGCATCTATGTCTTTTGGTCTCTCGTCATCTCTAGAATGGGAGCATGCCAAGACTGATTATGTCTCAAGAAAACACATGTCTACCACCATGCAAGAGCTTGTCACTCCATCTTTCTAGGGACCTCGATCTAAGTGACACCAAGTCTTACTCTGAAGTACTCGAACTTCACTATGGATAGCAACTTAGTCAACACATCGGCTATCTACTCGTCTATCGCCACATATTGGAGATTCACTTCTCCTCTCTGCACCATATCCAAGAAATAGTGATACTTAATCTCAATATGCTTCGACTTGTCATGGAACATCGAGTTCTCCAACAAATTCACGCAACTCTGGTTGTCACAAAAGATACAAGTCGCCTCTCACTCGATATCAAACAAAACGCATAGTAGCTTTTGAAGCCATGTTGCCTCACAACTAACTGAACAAGATGCAACATACTCTACCTCGATTTTACTCAGCACCCCACAGGATTGCTTCTTGCTAAACCAGGAGATCATACACTATCCCAAACTTAAGCAACATCCCGAAGTGCTCTTCTTATCAGTGATCCTGCATTCCCAATACGAATCAACATAAACATGCAGGTTAATCTTCTGATTCACATCATACTTGAGCCCATAGTCAATTGTACCCTTCAGGTACCTCAATACATGATTTTCAGCTATCAGGTGAACATGTCTCAGATCCGCCAGAATCTGGCTCAGGGTGTTCACAACAAAGCATATTTTTAGTCTCGTATTCATTAGGTACATCAATGAACCAATCATCCAACGATACATCGTGGCATCAATTGTCTCTGATCAATCATCACACAGTAGATTCAAGTTTGATGCCATAGGTGTTGATATCGCCTTGCAGTCCAACATTTTGAATCTCTTCAGAATCTCCACTGCATACTTTCCTTGACCAAGGAAAATCCTATTCGCACTTTGCCACACCTCCATGCCTAATAAGTAGTGCATCATCCCTAGGCATTTCATCTCGAAATCAGTGGCAATATTCCTCTTTGCATCTGCAATGAGTTTGTCCTCTCCCATTAGAAACGAATCATTAACATATATTAGGAGCATCATTGGTCTTTTGCCTTCAACCTTGAAGTAAAGGTTGGAATCCACTTTACTCTTGGTAAAGCCTAAGCTCATTAGGAATTTTTCCATCCTTCTGTACCATGTCCTGGGTTCCTATTTCAATTCGTACAAGGATTTATTCAATTTGCACACATGAGTTTGCTTGTCGTGTGTCTCAAATCCCAGTGGCTGCTCCTTGTACACTTCCTCTTTGACTACGCAATTCAAGAATGTTGTCTTGGCATCCATCTAGTGTACCTTCCATTTTATTACTGGAACCAATGCAAGTATAGATATGATGGAAGTGTATCTCGCTACGGGTGCAAATATCTCCTTGTAGTCTATGTCTATTTTTGGGAGAAGCCACGTGCCACAAACCTTGCCTTTTGTTTTTCAATGATACCATCTGCAACATGCTTGATCTTGTAGATCCACTTTGAAGTCACAACAGACTTCCCTTCCAGGCTCAGAACTATCTCCCAAACATTATTCTTCATAATCGATTGGTTATCGTCGATCATGGAATCCTTCCATTCTTTCTTTTTAGTAGCCTCTTCATAGTTGGAAGGTTCTTTATCGATGATGTCAGATAGTAGGACCACATAACTGATGTATGGTTTAGGTCTTTTCCTTTCTCTATGCATCCCATTTGGAGCGCCATACCTTTCTACATCTTGTATTATCTCATGTTCCCATGCTGGTTTTGTCTTGTGGGAGTTCTTCTCTTGAAGTGGTTCTACAGGCTCTTGCAGTTTTTCCATGTCGTGATCTTCATGATCTTCTGGAATTATGTTCTTCCATTTCCATGTCTCAAACTTTGGTTGCTTTAGGTTCTTCGACCTCTTCAATAGGCAGTTTTCTGGATCTGGAGTATGTTGATTCTTCGTCAAATGTTATGCCTCTAATGATGTCAATCTTCTTAAATCCCAGGAAGTATATTCGGTAGGCCTTTGAAGTGTTACTGTATCCTACGAATATTCCCTTCCTTCCTGAAGGATCGAGCTTGGTCCTCTTTTCCTCTGGGGTGTGTATGTAGACTAGGAAACTAAATATTCTGAGATGGTTGACTTCTAGTTTCTCTCCTGAGAAAGCTTCTTGAGGAGTCTTGTTGTCGAGTACTCGGTGGGGAGTATCATTTTGTACATACACATATGTCCTTGTTGCTTCTTCCCACAAGTGCATCGGAAGATCCTGGTCATGTAGCATTGCTTCCACTGCTTCCATTATTGTTTTGTTCTTTTGTTCTGCAACTCCATTCTATTGAGGATTTTGTATGAAGTTCTAAACTCCCTCTTAATCCCAGATTCTTTGCAAAGTTCCTTGAATATTTTTGAGGTGAATTCTCCACCATTATATGATCGCATAGTCTTGATATTCCTTTTAGTGTAATTTTCGACCAAGGCTTTGAATTCCTTGAGCTTGTTGAATACTTCATTTTTCCCTTTCCAGAAAATATCCAAGTCTTACGGTAGAAATCATTTATAAAGGAAACATAGTATATATACCCGCTTAGTGAGATGGATGACATGGACCTGTAGACATATGAGTGGACTACATCCAATATTTCTTTTGCTTTGATTTCACTATTGGGAAATGTCTTCTTTACGCACATCCCTTGCAAATTCCTTGATGTTTTGTTTGGATTTCTGGAATTCTTGAAACCACTTTTCTTGCAATCGATAGTGCTCTATAGTGCACATGTGCAAGCCTTCTGTTCCATAGTTCAATTGGTTCTATGGATTCATGAACCAATTCTTGTTTAGGTTATCCCTTCAACTTGTACAAGCCTCCCTCTTACTCTCCAATTACTGTTGCATTAGCTATTGTCTTTCCTTTTGGCCACATTAGGACTTGTCCATCAACGAATGCAACCCTTATTCCCCTTTCATCTAGTGTAGAGATGGAGATAATATTCTTCTTCAATCCTAGAACATATAGCACATATTTCATATTCAAATATTTCATCATAGTCTAGCTTATATGAAGCTTCTCCACTTCCTTTTATGGGGTATTGATAATCATCCCCAAGTTTCAACTTGTGAGGTGACTCATGCTCAGAAAGATTGGCGAATGAATCTTTGTATCCCATCATATTTTTGGATGCCCCACTATGTACAAGCCAATCATTGCTTCCATGTGAGATAGTGCCATTGAGTGCTGATATTAGGACATATTATTCGTCACTTGAAGAATCAATATCTTCTATGACTCTCTTTGTTGTTGGTTCATCATCTTCAACGGTGTGAGCATGATGTCTTTTATATTGACTTCTTTTTGAAGGATCCTCTATTTATGGGACAATCTATGGAGTAATGTCCCTTGTCATCACAAGTGTTGCATCGAATGTTGGAAGGATCTATTTTGATTTTTTTTTGTCTTTTGTGATATGGTCCTCCCTTTTGTTGTGATGGTGATCCTCCTTCTTTCTATGATATCTTCTGGTGTCAACTGTGAGAGATTGATCTTTAGTTTCTCCCAGCTTCTATTCTCTTGTTATGAGCCGAGATTCTTCTTGTGTGCATTATTCCTAGAGTCTATTAAAATTGATAAACTTCCTTATGGAACATATTCCTTGAATAAATGAATCCCATGATCTAGGGAGACCATTCAAGGTGGTCATAACAATATCTCCTTATTCTACATTCTCTTCGACTAATTCAAGTTGTTCCTTGATTTGAGAAACTCTTGTGAAGTAGGATTGCATGGTATTTGAGTTTTGTATCTTCACATTTTTTAGTTGGTTCCTTAATGCATCTTTCAATTGTTGTTCTTTCCTTCAAACAAATTCATCAAAGCATCGAACACTTCCTTCGATGTATTCAATTATGAGATGTCATGGGGGATGAGATGATCCTTAATAGAATCTGCAATGATTCTCTTTTCCTTGAATAGGTTCTTCTTATGTATAGCCTTAGCCTCATCTCCCTCTGGTTCTGGATCTTCCTTACTGATATAATGATTCAAATCTTTTCTTCAAGGATCATCGAGATCCTATACTTCCATGTTCAGAAGTTATCAACTCCCCCAAGCTTATCCTTAGGCTGAGTATGATGAGTGATTTTGAAATGAGAACCTGAAATGGAAATAAAAGAGATTTAGATCTTACCAATTTGGGGTGCTCGACCAGATTCCAGAGTTGACTGACCTCGGGTTTGCCAAAGAAACCCTAATTTTACAAACTTGGAATTTTGGAATTATGACTGGATAGAAATATGCGTCTCCTTGAGGTGAGTTTCTCAGTAAGGTCCTTTTTTGAAAAATATGGTGGGAAGCCTTCGAAACATGATGCGCTAGTTTCTTCCCATAGTGTCTCGCAGTGTCCTACAGTCAAAGATTGAAACCTCTCCAATTTTTTTTTTCTTCCACCAAAATATGTTCCCTCCTAGGGTTAATTATCATATCCGTCTTTTATTGATGATATAAGGAGAGAAGACCTTGAACTAGGAATCCCTAGTTTCCACTGCTTCATAGTGCCTTCTTTCATAGAGGGTCTGATACCATGTTAGTTTTTCTAATCTAATTCAAATTGATTAGGATATTTATCTAAAATAATAACAAGCACAACACGATGCATAAGATAAAGTAGATACACAAGGCACACATATTTTCATTGGGGAAGCCATAAAGGAGAAAATCCTGCAAACTTCCTTAGAATAGTTTCATATCACTAAGACAATATCACAAGATGGGAAAACCCAAGAATAAAAAGTCTTTTGCATCTCTCTCTCTCTCTCTCTCTCTCTCTCCTCATGTAAACTTGAGTGAGTGAGTGTGTGTCTAAATGAGGGAGGGCGCCTCCCTGTTCATACAAATAAAGTGATTGACCTAAAACATGACTAGGCTGAACTCTTACCCTAGTAGGGATGACTTTATCCAGGGAGACTAAAAATACATTTTATTATATTCATCTTGGGGACTATTGCCCCGATTTACAATGGAGGGTTTACCTCAATGACCATATACAATATTGACATCCCGAAAGGAGGGAAACACATATCTGATGGGGGTACAACAATATACAATTATAATATACATCATAATATCTTATGAAGTTACAAATACAACAACATGGTATGCCAAGATAAGAGGATTTCTTATGATCTTGGGTTTTAGTAAGAGTGAAGTAGATTTTGACCTTTACTACAAGGTTGTGGATGACCAACCAATGATATTACTACTGTATGTAGATGAGCTGTTTCTCACTGGGGACAACAAGGTCATAGATGAGTGTAAGAGGGAGATTGCAATAAAATTTGAAATGAAAGATCTAGGTATGATGCATTGATTCTTGGGATTAGAAGTGTGGAAGATGTTAGATGATATTTTCCTCAATTAAGGAAAATACTCAGTAGAGATATTGAAGAGATTCGTGATGATGGACTGTAATTCCATGACCACACCAATGATGATGAATCTAAATATGTTTAGTGACTCTTCTTCAGATATGGTAGATCCCATGATGTAAAGACATATGATCGGATCCTTGATGTATATGCTTAACACCATATCGAATATATGCTTTGCAGTGAACACTTTGAGTCAGTAAATGGTTGAGCCCGTACATGTACATTTGATATCAATAAATCATGTGTTGAGATACCTAAAGGGTATAGTTGGATATGGACTTATATATGTCTAAGATAGTGACTCAAATTGTAAGGGTATGTAGAATTTGATTGGGCAGGAAGTGCAATGGATAGGAAACGAACATCAAGATGTTGATTCATCTTGGGATCAATCATGATCTCATGGTTTAGCAAAAAACATACATTTGTTGCAGTCAGTACTACAGAGGTAGAATATATAGTATTTAGTGCTGCCAATTGAAAAGTAGCGTCGCTTCAAAAGTTACTTGTAGGGTTATTTGATCAAAAATTAAATATGACTTGGATCTACTGTGATAACCAAAGCTGTGTGAAGCTTTCATAGAATATAGTATTTGATGACAAGTCGAAACATATAGAGATAAAATACAATGATATCCGAGACATGGTGCAAAGGGGAGTAGTGAAGCTCCAATACATATCCACAAATGAGCAGATTAATGATACACTTACCAAGCCTCTGTCTAAAGTAAAGTTTGCATACTTTTGGGACAAGCTCAATGTAGTAAGAATGAATCACCTCGCTGACAAGGAGTGTTGATGTTTCTCCATGGGTAGCAGTGGGTAGTCTTTCCCCTCCCACTAGTTATTCATGTAGAACATGACTTAGGAATTTTTCCCACTTGTAAGTCATGCAATGGTACATGGATTAGACACAGCTAAGCCATGCATTGGTACATGGCTTAGATAATCCATAATGTGGTACATGGCTCAGATAATCCATGCAGTGATAAGTCATGCAGTAATACCTAACTCAGATATCGATAAGTCATGGTACAAGACTCAAACAACTAGGGATTGCGGTATCTCTTGTGGAGTGCACCCACATGAGCAAAGACATAGTTAATACCTCAGATGACTATCAGAAAATAGTCAAGGTCTTCGAGAATATTAGTGACTATCAAATACTTGAATGAGTTATAGTTAGGATTGTTGGGGAACAATCAAACCTTTTGGAGTGGCCAGATAGCCATATACTTGGACGGTGGGGTACAATGGGACAATGAAGAAAAAAGAAGCCACTCTGAAGTGGTAAGGACTCGGAGAACATTACAGAGGATGGTAAGCTCACAGAGAAATTCTCTAGACTATAGAAGATTGCATAAGTCAACAAGAATAACTCAACCAAAGGAAAAGGAAAATAAAGAATAATATAAGTCCCAAATAACATTGAAGAAGAACTTCCATAAGACAAGCAATGTTGAATATGGAGAAAATTAATGACATTAATATGAAACTTTCATTCACACATTCTGTCAAACACTTGAATTCCTAGGGTTTATGATTAAAAATTACTCTTTAAATTTGAAATATAAACCACCATATTCAATATATTCTCAATAATGGAGTAAACATTCACATATGAAAACACATGTGTTTTTGTCAAAGACCGGGAAAAACCCCAACTCTGATGGAAATCCTAGAAAGAGAATTTTTTCATTAAATAAGAATGCTTAGAAATATTTCTAACTACACTTGAAATTATTTATTCAACCCTCACTGAAAAAAATACCCAAAATAAACCAACAACAAAAATACCTTGATTTTCATGCAATTTAATAGTTGCACAACCTGTTGTATGCCCCCCACACGTGATGTACGACCTGCACGGTTTTGGTGTACCTTTCTGCCTCAAGAATTGTGCCACACATGCCTACAATAAATGCAACAGTACGACCCATCAGTCTGTAATCAATGCTGCTCACTGCCTTGGGATTTGTGCCCACATGTGGGTGAAAACACGAAGTTGGGAAAGAATTCCTTGACAAATCGTTTTTTTTGTATAATTTCCAATTTCTCGGCCGAGAAAAAAGTCAACATATTTTTTCGGCCGAGAGTTGTAATATATCTCCGGTGAGATATTAACCATGGTTAAAATTATCTCGTCTGAGAGGTATTCCATAGTTAGAAAAGTTTTCAGCTGAGAGTTTTAAACTTTCTCGTCCGAGAGTATTGCCATAATTTTCACATTAAACTCTTGAAACTGTTTCTCGACCGAGAGATTAGATTCCTTTTTAACTCTCCACCGAGAAATGCTTAACTATATAAATGGAAACCCCCTCCTCGCTTAGCCAACCATCGTCATCATTTTTCTGGTTTTTCGCTCTCAGGGATTGCTTTTCACGCTTGTAATTCCTTTTCGGGCTTCTGCTTAGTCCACCATCGTCATCATTTAACTGGTTTTTCGGTCAGGGTAAGAGGTTTTTGGGATTTCACTTAGTCCACCATCGTCATCATTTTAGTTTTTTTGGTCAGGTAGGGTAAGATTTTTTCACGATTGGTAAGGCCTTTTCGGGCTTGCAAACAGATTTTGGGCACCCATTTCATGTGTGGTTTTAGTCGACCATCATCATCGTTCCACCTCACGCCAATACGAAGGGGTTTCCGCTCAATTAGGTCAGAATTTTATATCCTGGTACATGCATTTTTTCATTCTTTGCATTGTAGTGGGTAATTGAAAATAATTGATTTAGGAAAAGGAAGAGATACAGAGCTTACTACTAATACTTACAATAAATGTATTAGGTAGGAATAGCTCATTCAATAATTATTGGGATGCATAAGCATTATAAGAGGTTGCATCGGAGAATAATTGACCTCTTTCCTAATTTTTTAATTGATATGTAACGAATAAAAGTAGAGTTAGGAGAAATAAAAATAGAACTAAATCTAGATTCACTTTCTCTGCTATTTACTATGGCTATGGCTGCTACTACGATTCACTTTCTTGTCGATAAGGAAAGTCTTTGCTTTTGCTTTTGTCTCCTTCTCATCCAATTTGTATCTTCTCTTTAGGGTAGCAAGGCATTAAAATGCCTAAGACATAGCTCAACCCTCTATCTCAAAGTATGGACTCAGAACCTAAGGGATTAAGCCCCTACAATATAGTAATACCCTATATTATCTATTATTTAATAATAATTGCATTTTGTATTTCAGAAAGTTTCACTATGTTATTAGGTATGGAATCTTTTACTTTTAGGGGCAGCTGGAGCCTATCCACTTGCTAGGTAGGAGAGAAACCAAGCAAGGGCTTGTCCAAACCAAATCAGTTGGTCAAAATCGAGAGTTGTTGCCCCACCCCAACCCATGAATGCTAGAACCTGTGGTGGCGGAGAAACAGATGGCAGGAGACCTACATATTTAATCCTAGAATGAAATAGAGGGTAAAAGAAGAAATAGATTAATATTGGTTATTAGTCTCATCTTCCTACTAAAAGAATCATATTTGAATAGTCCAATTATGATTCAAGACAAGAAGACATGATCACTAGAAATTCCAGTATCTGTTGATTTGTAGATCTCAACCCCAATTATGACCATGATTAATTCCCACCCCACTTCTGTCCATGATTAGTTTCCAACACCCTTTAGTGACAAGGTGCTAGATCATGTTGCAGGACAAAAATAAGACTTACTCCTTATAGTTGGAATCTTGCGGCACAAATAAGTATTTATTACCAAAGAAGATATGATAATATGGCCTTCACAACTAAATGGGGGTATGATGTGTACAATGTCATTACATTCCAGTGCCCTTGCAATGTTCTCATAGATTTTCCTTGCAACATTTTTTGAATATATATNTGAAAATGTGCATCTTGTACACCCATTTTGGAATTATGATAGGGAATGTTGTCTTCATGAAAGTGTATTGGTTGATCCCTCTAATATCATTGTCACTAGTAACTTAATCCACCCACTAATGTCCATATCTTTCAACTAAATCTTGGGTAAATTGGGTATTCTTGATAGTTCATCAATGACAATGCTATTATTAAGAAGACTATGGAGTAATTGAAGAGTGAAACAGATAAAAACAAATAATGTATTTGTACAAGGAGTGTGAAGCATCCTTAACATCCTAAAAAATAAACTGGTAATGATGGAAATTTTAGTTTTCCCTAAGTGGATGGTTGAATTCCATGTACATGCCAATGTTTCAATTATCATTTGGAGAGGTATCCATGCACAACCTAGAGAATCAATAGGGTTTATTATTAGGAAATTTAACAACACAATTCAGGGTTCCTTATCATACTAGACTTGCTGATATGTATACTCATTAATGATCTTTATTTGTATCCAATAGCAGACTTAACCCAGAGATTCATAAAATATGCAATATATATCCATAAATAACATCAGCGTATAAATAATGTAAATTCAGGAAATTATCAGATCTGATCTGAGAAGTACCTTGGACAACAATAACTAAGATGGTGGTCTTTTAAAGCTTAACATAGTTGAATTGTTGATTGTAAAAAATATTTTAGTGATCAAGGTGATGCCCAAATTCTGAAGATAACGAATGCCTAAGAATGTCCTAGCTATGCAAATAATTAATTTCCCAGATTGATGGTTCACGCCTTCTCGAATAGTGATAAGGGTGGATGGCTTGATGGCTGTAGTAACCTGATATAAACACGCAGATTTATGAATATGATTCAATGAAATGGAAACTTTGAGTACCACACTCAGCTAGGATCACCTTCCATGTATTGATCCCTTCCTTCTTATGTGCATACAGATCTCAGATAATAATGGAAAGTCAATCTCTGAGGGCTGTATCAGTTTGATGTAGAAACACAGATGATGAATAGGCCCGAATGGAAGTGGGTTTACTTGAGAGCTATTCCCATATTGGAGGAAGGGCATCTAGATAGATTAATGATGCCTCTCTTGAGTGTATGCAACCGTTAAATATGTGAACACTATCTCTTTATTACTCCATCCATCTTATCCAGGGAAATAAGTGAGCCTTCGTTGCGTTATTTACTTCTTGTAGAGGTCACACTTATTAAATAGGATGAGTTCCCTCGTGATAATCCTCTTCTCACTGGTAACTTGTTGCCAATAGAATGAAACCTTTCCCACAGTAAATCACTTCCCTGTGCTTTGAGGAGTAATGGATGGAGATAATCACGATTTTAGTATACAATTTAGCAATAGCAATATAGAGGAATATTGTTTCCCAAAACTTGGTGGAGACCCCCCTTTCTCAACCATGGTAGGATCGCTTCCATGATTAATGAATGGATACGCCCAACTATAAAATTTAAGGAAGCTACAACAATGCCCTAAACACAATGAATCTATGATGCAATGGAGTACACAATGGTGAATCTGGATGATTCACCCTAGCAATTGGTTAGGTTGTATAGATTTCGCCACTGAATTCAATTAGGTCAAGGAAATCCACCCTAAACCCTAAGTAGCTCACTGAGCTCCCAAAATGTGTTTCCAAAAGATGAATAATAACAATGATACCCTTTTGGTTCAACTAACCTTCTAATATAGCTTTTAGGGTTTGCATGCATGCCACTTTTAGGGTTTGCATGCATGTCACTTTTAGTGTTTGCATGCATCTCACTTTTAGGGTTTGCATGCATGTCATTTTTAGGGTTTGCATGCATGTCACTTTTAGGAACATTTCAAAGACAGTGGCAAGATGAGTAGAAAAAAATACTCTTGAAACTCAAGTAGAAAATAGTAATATTGGGTGTAAGTCACAGTGGCAAGATGAGTAGAAATAAATACTCTTGAAGCTCATGTTTTTGGTAGCTGACCAATTTATCTAAGTTCATGTTTAAAGGAATTTAGGTTTTTTTTGTGATATTAGTTTTTTTCTTTTCTTTTTGAGGTAACACATTTTGGAGGAAGCCTCCTCGGCGGTTCCTCTCATTTCAAGGATGGTACCCAGGGTAAATGCTAGAATTTTTAGGGCACAAGGCCATGTTAATAACTCATGAATAGATTATGTATAGCTAATCAACATTCAACTCACTAAGAGGAAATATTTCAGAAAGTGGGATTTGAACTCCGGTGGGAAGGGTAACAACTTTTTCGGACAACCACTTGAGCTGCACCGAATTGACTCCGTAAATGTTTCTTATGCCAAAATAACATTGTATAAAATTGATACATGTGTTTGAATTTTACAATCTTATTTTTTATCTAAAAAAATGAGTGCTCTTTCACTTTGTCGTTATCAAATCTTATTAACCACATCAATTTCAATATAAAGAAAAATATTCCAGTAAGTGCTGCAAATCCATTGCTTCCCCCATTCAATGTGCAATTATGAATGACCAAAACATTTTACCAAGGACTGGTTGGCAGGTGTGGTTGATCTATTGTTAAAAGAGAAATCTTAATGTCGAAGAGATATGTCTTAAAAAGGTTGAAATTTCAGATCAATAAGGATCAATTTGGCCGAAATTTCTGAGAAATAAGGCCCAATTGGGTTGAAATTTTAGATCTAATTTATGTCCAAATGTGTCAACATTTTAGAGCTTAATTATGAAATTGGATTAAATATCGAATCTTAAGGCTCAAATAGGCCTAAATGTATAAGCTTAAGGTCCCAAGGGCCAACATTTGAGAGCCTAAGGCCTCTAAGGGCCTCTAAGGGCAAAGCTATTTCATCGTTTGTATTCCCCTGAAATCCTTCCCAAAAATGTTGCAGCTGAAACTGTTTGTCATGAGTGCATATGCTTTAATGTCCCATTCTTCGTTAATAGGTAATGCATATGGAGCCTTCCCCTAGCCACCTATCCTACTTACGATTGTCATGTGCAATGGGGGAAGTGTGATCTAAAAGGTCAATGCCACTTGCATCTTGGGATTCATTTGAAAATCCTTATTAGACAACTATGGTAATTGAAGCATGTCATGAATGTATCCTTTATGATTGCATAGACTTCTTGATTTTTTTGACTTTGATCGCAAATTTTTTTTTGTTCTTTTCTTTCCAGATTTCCCAAGCCAATACTTATAAGTGGAGTTTCCACAATCTATTGAGAATGGAATTTTCATATGGATTAAGGACCCGATTGGTTATGGCTAGGGAATGGCTCCCTTTAACATGATAAGTTATTTCAATGGAACACCACTTTTGTCCTATAATTTTGAATAATATGGGCATGTATCTAACAAATGTCCAATGATTTCACAGTCTAGTTTTGTGCTCTTTTTTGCAAAGAAGGAAAAGAGATGTCTAAGAAAGCCTCTCTTATCCCAAGTAAGATGTGTTTCTTAATCAACAACATCATTTTATAGGGATTCCAAATGAAGACCACGTGATGTGTTTCACTCTAATTTGGGATGCATAACCATCCTTGGGGACTGAATTTTGTGTCATGATGTTCATTTGGTGAGGTCTACCATTAGATGTGTATCTTGTAGCCCCATTAAATATGTCACTCGAGGAATCATTGTATTCAAAAAATCCTATTCAATCAATTATTTGTTCTTGTTATAGTGGTGTGTCTTCCTCCTCATGAACCATGTACACCAAAATCTCTTCTAGATTTCCTATATTTGTTGTCTAGTTGTTTACTTTTCCCTACTGGTTGTAAGAACTAAGGTCCCATATTCTAAACCAAGGGGAAAATTGTCTTGTACTTATTAGTTGCTAGATGAGGCTTGAGATGGAGGAGGTACGCCTTGAATTATTGGACCAAATTGATTAGAGACAAGGGATAGGGGGGTGAAGGTTGATAGAATGTCGTTCTTTCTAACTAGGGGTGTTCTGGATTTGGGAATACTTGAGCCACCACCTTTAAGGGATCATATTTGACCTTTTCGCTTGTTTATTCGAAATATATTTATCTTCTTTGACACGTTTTGACATGCTTTTAATGTGAGAATTTCTCATCATGCATAGGTGCACAATGTTAAATTTGGTAAATTTAAATTTGACATGTTTTTTAATTTGTGGAAAATTCTTATCATGCACAGCTTCACAGCTTCAGGGTGAAGCAAACTTGGCTACTATGCAGCGAAAAACCCATAGGTCACCGTCAGGTAAATTTCATTGTTATTCAATTCATAGTCAATTATATATAAAAATAAATCTTATTTTACACATATAAATCTAAGATCTTGTTGTGCCCAGGTGGTGGCTCTCAGCATGAAAAACGTATGTCTGAGGGGTCTACAGGGGCCGATGGTCAATCACAGAGGACACGTTTAGTGTCTTATTGTTCAGATATGCCATTTACAGGTAGATAAATTGTTTACATGTATATTTTTCACTATAATTCTTGTTTGGCATGTTTTTTAATATGAGGAAAATTCTTATCATGCATAACTTTATAGCTTCAGCCTGAAGCAATTTTGGCTACTACGCAGCCACACTACTTGAGGTCATCGTCAGGTAAATTCAAATGTTATTTATTTCATGCTAAAGTCTATATAAACATAGATATTCTTGTACACATATTTCTAAGATCTTGTTACATGCACAGGTGGTGGCTCTGAGCATGACAAACGTATGTCTGAGGGGTCTACAGGGGCCGATGAGCAAACACATAGGACACACTAAGTGTCTTATTCCTCAAATATGCCATTGCTAGGTATAGGTTGTTTACATGTACATTTTGACTAAAATTCTTGTTTGACATGATTGTTTTATTTGTGAAAAATTATGTATGATTTTTCTTGTTAACTTACATGTGATTGGCAATTTTTGGTTTTGTACATGGGCTTCTAGACATGCTAACAATAATGACGGGGCACAAGAGGATACATCAGGTATTTCTAATGAACGTATTTTATTTAAATGTGTATAATTTGATTGAAAAATTATATATATAGATTTTAATACTTGCGCATGCATTTTACTTCTTACAGGGTTTGCTTCTCTTGATCCTAATCCACCTCCTGAGACAAGGAGATGTCGTTAGGTGCATCAATATGCTCAAAATGAAAGATATGATCATCTTTACAGTCATCCTAGAGATGTTCGTGAGGAGACTCCTTGGGAAGACAACATCACTATGCTAACTGTGGAAGAGATGAAGGAGAATTCCTTGAGATTGCAGGTAGAACTTGATTCTTCAAATCTCTCTTTTGGTACTCAACAATGTCTCCAGATTGTTTTGCACAATTTGAATAGTTTGATCGAGACATATCTTGGGGTTGGACCATCAACCCATATTTTTCATGATATGATGCATAGGAGGTGATTTTCAGTGATGGGTCGCCATGAGTTTGAAGAAGTAAAGAAAGTTGTCACAAAAAAATGGTCTTTCCATGTTTTGACGTGTGGCTTGAAGACAGAAAATGTCTAAAGATCACAAGATTCAATGATCTGATTGCACCACATATTTATTCAAGGTTCCTATGTGCATATGGGAAGTTCCCAAATAATGATGAGTTTCCTCAATATTTTGTTAAGATGTTGATTGCAGAGTTCCGGTTTAACATGGACCCCAACTATACAGATACGAGATCCAGTTTCTATGGTGCTGGAAAAGGTCGTACATATGAACGATCTGATGAGATGTTCATTATAGGTGTCCGATGCCTCCGTTAGTACAACCACATCATAGAGTCGTTTCTTTACCAGAGGAGTTGGAAACAACATCCCAAATAACAAGAGGGGTGAGGGAAGAGATAAGAGACCGTGTTGGGGCTGCATTGGCAAGGGTGGAAATCAGCCTACATACTATTTCATATGCATCCAGTATGGATGCAGGCCTATTTGATGATTATTCTGATGATGAATTGAAAATTATGAGTCGATCGGAGCTTGAGCAGTATGAAACATACTGTAGAGACAATTATAAGCGAATCGTTGCTTGACAAAATGAAAACAGGGGCATGGTATGTAAGTATGCTATAATATATAGAAGTTATTATATGAAATATAATGTTTTTAATATATGAAATTTATGCAGTATACCAAATTCATGAATGACGATGACGTTGATGATACAAATTTGTTTGACCCAGAAGAAATAGAGGCTAGTGGCACAAATATAGATGTTGAGGAAATTCTAGTTTCACAATTTCCACCTGTGACGCAGGTATGGATATTTATTTTTGTTAATATTTAATTAATTTTGGTATATTTTGTCCCCAAACTTGTATATATATATTGACTTTCATTTTGAATTTTCAGCCCATAGAAAACTAGGAGCCATTGGTGTTCCGGTCCGAAGGTTTAGATTGATCTGCTCTAGTTGCAAATCAATAGTGCTCCACATTCGTTGCATTGAGCAGTTAGTAGTTCATTGTTTTCTTGTCCTTCACACTTGGCAGCTTGGAAACACATATTCATGTAGTTAGTTGGTGATTTGACCTATTCCCAATGTTGCTTGCTTATGGGGGTTTCACTCGTAGTCTTCTTCACTCATGCACTATCATTGGATAATGTTTTGAGCCCACATGTGTGGACACTTTGAGTTGGTATGCACTATTTTATGACAGTTGGATGTTAGCATAGTTTTTGGAGTTTTCATAGAGGTAAAACCCTAGTATTGGGGTGGTTTTTTTGGTTTATGCACAACTAAAATATTCTACAAAACTAACATTCATCAAAGCTCAAATACCTTCACACAGACTATATAAGAGCACCTACACTAGAGCACCAAGATGGGATGTGGGCACAACATCAACACTAGAGAGAAATTATTGGCTCTTTGGGCTCTACTGTTTTTTGCAAAAGAGATTGGAATTCCCTCTCTCCATGCATATGGGGACTCTTCTGTAATCATTAATTGGGCATAGATGATAAGGAAACTCTCTCTTACCTCGATCTGGATGGTTGGTGTTGCAACATTATGGAGTTAAAGGCCTTCTTTCACACTTTAGAATTTCATCACGTCTTTAGAGAACATAATAAGATGGCAGACAATATATCCAATGAAGTGCTCCCCATGGTTGAGGGCCTACTTTCCTTCACTGAAAATTACGAGGAAATAGCTATTGGGGAAGATAAGCTACAAATCTTCTATAACAGAGCTTGTACCTCCTACTCTTCAACCTTTTGGTTGCTTTATTTTCAAGTATGGATGATTGAGTCTTTTAGCATCATATTGGATGTCTTGAGGATGACACTGTTTCTCCTCTAAGGGTATTGATATTAGTACAATTCCCCGAGAACTTCCTTGGATATAGTGAACTGGGCTCTTTATGTTTCCTCCTTAGAAATGTATGGATGGTCTATCTTGTAAAAGTTGGTTGATGATAAAAGGATGGTACCATTCATTTGGATGTTTCCCTTATACAGTGATGACAAAAGTATATATTAAACTATGTACCTTGATAGAGAGAAAAGTATTTGGTCTTGTTGGTCCTAATTGAATGTTTGTCCACCTTTACAGTTCACATTGATCTTGTGGTTGTTGACTCATGGTCCTATTCTTACTTAGTCCTAGGGTTATCTCATTGTGTTCTCAGCCTGTTATCTCACTGGGATCTCTGCTATTGTTGGTTTCTCTAGCACGGGTTATCTCCTCTGCGATCTGATTTTCTTTTCTTTCTTGCGGGTTTGTCTCTTGGGTTTTCCTCTGCGATCTCACTCCATGATTTTTCCTCTCCGTCTTGTTGATTTCACGGGCTGAGTTTTACCTCTGTGATTTGTTCATTCACAATCTGTGATTTGTTCATTCACGCTCTGAGTTTTACCTCTATGATTTATTATTTCTTCACGGGCTGAGCTTGATCTCTGCATTTTCTTTATTTACGTCTCATCTTGTAAAGTGAGTCTCTGCGTCTTTCTCAGCCGCTTACCTCACAATTTTTCTCAGCATGAGTCTCTGCGTTTTTCTCAGTCGCTTACCTCATAATTTTCTCAGTGTTAGTTCTTATGGGTTTTTCCTGTGTGCTAGGTTCTATCCCCTAAGTGACTGTGAGGTTACTCTTTAAATGTGGACTGTGAGTTACTCAACATGACTCTCAGAGGGTATCAGTATGACTGAGTGTCTCTTGTGCTAAGTGACCGTGTGTCCTTAGCATGAATTTTTTGGACATGACTGAATTACTCAAGCCCGTGCTTTTGATTGAAACCTCTCTTTTTGTTAACTAAGAGTCTAAGGTTAGTTTCGGTCTGCTTTAACCCTCTCTCAAGGTATGTATATGGTTTACCCTGTTTGACTTGTCCCTTCGGTGACAAGATGAAACTCAGAATTATCCAAGTATAAGGCGGATTCGAATAATGGTTGTGATTCCTTAATGTTGTATCTCTTGCACTTTATTTATTCATTCTTGTACATGAAATATGGTATGACATCTCAATGACCAACCTTAACACAGTGACCAACAGAGCGTTAAGTTGAAAGAGATGAACATTTGTAATTTTTTTTTGGTTAGTGAACAAATCTATGTTAATCCAGGACTTTGCACTTGCTTATATGCCACCTTTTGACCATTGTGCCTCGTCAATTTAAAAACAAAATCTTTTATTTTAATATGATAACCATTTGTTTAATGATTTATCTTGTTAAATCTTTTATTGTTTGCTATATGAAAATTGAAAATTATTATTTTGGTTGGTGAACTAATCACTGATAATCTAGGACTTGCAATGTCCCAAGCCATAATAAAGATACATTTCTGATATATTTTTGATAGGCAATTGCAAAATTTGTGAGGTAAGAGTTCTATCTATAATTTCATGTAGTGGAACTTGATTTGAAATTGGAGGCAAACATAAATTTTGAGCTACAAATTCTATCTTTGTTCTCATATATTTGCTATTTTTGTTAAAGGGCTTTATTCTTTTCAAAATTGTTTTTTTTTAGTATAGAGCTTTTTTTATCAGGTCTTTGGTTTACTCCTGTGTTATTCAAGTTTTATCTAGTGCATTCTTGGCAGTTTGCTTGAAATTATGGATAACACTAATTTTTATTGTGTTCAGTTTCTTGCTGTTTTGGTCATGAGACTAGATGGAAAATTTTCTTAGACCTTTGCAAGTAATGATGTTTTGAATGATCTCTACCACAGCAGCAAAATCAGAAAGCACACAGGCATATTTTTCTTTGACAGGTAAATAAATCTTCTTTGCAACAAGTGACTTCTTTTTCTTTGAATTAAAATTATCCAAGTCATTTGCAGTTCATAAAAATCACTTCAAGACTGTTGATGTTAAGAAAGTCACCGTCATGAAGATCATATCACTTGTCAATCCATTCATCAAACAAATTCATCATTGGTCTGTTTTGTCATCAAGGATTTGCCTATGTCAATGCACTGTTGATTGCTCATATACAAGAATTCAAGAATCTGTTCATACCAAGACAATGAGAATGTTTTTCGTTCTTCTTGTCCACATAAACTTATCTCGGCTACTACTCCAAACATAGAACATCCACGACTTCGGTTGAACACTGCTGGTCACCATTGAGGGACTATCAACATGAAATAAAACAACAGTAAAGGAGAACACTTCTCTGCTGTTTCACAACAGTCACAAGTAAAATTCGTTGCTAATACATTATTGTTGTTACAGCCCTCAAAATTCTCCACAAAACTACCGAAATCAGAGCCATCTAAATACTCCACTAGCTTCCCTTAAAAACAGCCACAGCTGTGATCTCTTTTCCCTTCAAAAAAAAATTATACACTGCTGTAAAATCTTGGGTCTGAGGAAGCCTCAGTCAAGCTCCACGAATTTCCTTAGTGAGCCCACGAAATTCCTCAGAGCTTATCCAAATTTCTTAATTCAAAAATCAAAACGTTGGCTTATTTATACTCATTTCCCATGAGGTTTTGGAGCTGAATTGTCAAAGAATAAATTAATTTATTTGAATGGATCCGACTTATTCATATTTATTTTTAATTCTTTATTCATCAAATAATATTTTATTTCCAAGATTTACTTATTAAGTATAGAAGCCTACTTGTCTCGTTTATGTTTTATCATTTAATAAATTTGAATGATATGGCTAAGTCATTAAGTGATCCTTGTCTCTGTCTTCGTGCATTAGCACATGGGAAGCTCGTATCTAGGGTGTGGGAATTCCCATAGCATGCTCGCAGCCAATAAGTTTGCCATCATGCCATCCAATATTCATTTTCCATTTTCATGCCCTTTCCATTTTCATGCCCGCACAGCCTTAATAATGATGCACACAACTAGTTGTAGAAGATGCATGCAGCCTCTTCTCCTTGTCCACTTCATCTCCCATGTTATCCTTGTTTTCCTTTTTTCCATTCTTGGCATTTACACCTTGTTTGTCAACTTGTTATTTTGGTTATTTTCTTCTATGCCAAGTCATCATCCTCCATGTCATCTTTTCTTCATGTCTTGTGCCAATCTTATTAAGCCATGCCAACAAGCTTTGTCTTGTTTGTCAATTACATGCTTGTACCATATCTTCAAACCATGTGATCTATCTTGTTCATGCAATCAATGTTGCCACTTGTCATTTTTCCTTTGTCATTAATATTGTCATCAATGAAAGCCATATTCATCAAACTGTGCTTCGACCCATTAGAGGAAATTTCAACTCAAAATGGGCCTCCTAAAATGAATTAATAAAATAATAGTTAAAATAATAAAATAATATTTATTAATTTTGGAGGAAGAAAAGAAAAAAACTATTTTTTGTTTGTATTTTCGACATATCTCCCCGTTTTTTTACTCAAATTTCGATCGGGAGAACTCGTTGGATGCAGAATTAAATTATGCATCCAACAATGAGTACCCACTCAGCATATGTTTAACGGACCCCGCTACCCAAAAAATAAGAAATACCTAAAAAAATGTGATGATGGGAGATATGTCAAAAATACAAACAAAAAAAGTAGTTTTTTTATGATACCTATCCCCAAATTTATATTAAAAAAATGTTTAAAACCTATATGGTATTTCAAATTTAAAGCAATTTCATTGGCTAACACATGATGACATGGAATTTGAATAAAAGTTAAAAGGCCCATTTTGAGTTGAAATTTCCTCTAATTTGAATGAAGTCGACTTTGTTGATTTTCCGCTCCTTGCAGCTATTTCAGTTTTTTTCATTGCTAAGACTTGCTTTGCTTCTAATTTCCCATCCTTGCATCCTATTTTCATTCCTGATAGTTACTTGAAAATTTTATCATTTTGTTTCCTTAGAAAAGACCCTTGTTCATTCTCCTGACCATTGGAGTCTTCATCAAGATACATTATATCAACATTGTTAACTAAAACTTGGGGATCATTATTTGTCATAGGATTCCATGCTAGACTTAGGGAGTCTCTTTCAGAATTTCTCTCTCACATCATATACAATTCAAAAGGCTCCCAGATAATAGACTTTCATATTTTTTTTTGGGACATTATAGGAAGGTTGTTCATCCTTACCAATTGCTGTAACCTTAGAGCCCACATTTATGTCAGTTGTCCATTCTCTATTAACATGCTCATGCACTGTAGATATGGTTGGGACCATGAATGAATCATCCACTAGGAATTGGCCATAACATTGTTATCTATGCAGTTGATCATTCTTCTCAGTAATATTCTGCTCGTCATCAACCCTTGTACCCCTTTTTGAATCCGTACAAGATAATTCCATATCAGTATGCTATTTAGAAACAATAAATGAGACATCTGTTGTTGTCCTCTTGTGAATGGATCATTTCTCTCTCGGATAAGTGAGAGCAACATATTTTTCAACCATGGTAGAATTGGCCCTCTAGATTCTTGGCTCTACTACAATAACATAGAAATTAATCTTGTGTCATGAAGTTCATAGGAAATTCACCTTCCCTATCTCGTTCTTCCATTCTACGAGACAGATTTGTATAGGATCACTCGACCCTTATCACACAGTCACACATTTGACACGTCCTTTATAGGACTTTCTTAAGTCTTCGACATACTTCTGCAGAAATTGGAACCTATACAGGTTCTATCCAACTTCTTATGAACTGGAACCCCTTATAGAGATTCTACCCAGCTATACGAATTGTAATCTTCTAAGAAGATTCTACACAACTGTGTTTCATCAATTATACTCACAAAGAGTTACATAGAACTACAAGTATCTGAAACCTATTCTATGCTTCACACAGTCATATAATCGTTCAGTCTCTTCCCCAAGATTAGGTATGCATGCACACAAAACATATCTTGCAATCATTCATCCATTTAGACTGGTTCCTCGTTAGGTTTATGCAGAGTAAAACTCTTCTTCATTAACTAACATTCATAAAAAAGATTCAAATACATTACACACATACTGTATAAGAGAAAAAATCTAGGTAGGACCCACCGCCTAACATAAATGGAAGAATCTCGTTTGGGGAATATATTGTGACTTACAGAACCAAGCCTAGTAGTCCCAGCCCAGATAGATAACCAATTCCATTCAGTAGATTGATATGGACTTCACAAGAGAATACTTATACTGTATTCCTAGCTGAAGCAAGGCCTAGAAGATAATAACAGGGTTGGATGCAAATGCAGATGAAATTGGTGCTTATTTCAAGTAAATGAATTGATCCACAGGTTATCGATCTTCCTTTTCCTCTACGGTATATGCCTTCACCCTACCAGGGATGCTATAACAAGATCTCGAACCAGAAGAGTCATTATTACTGTCTCTCAAACTCGAAATGGAACCGGAGCGGGTTTTGAATCTAAAAAGGAAATAGCCCCGGAATGAGCCATTGTACTGAAATAGATGAAACTCCTGCTTCTTATACTTAGCTTGGAAATTAAGAAATTCTACTGGCCAAGAAAGGAGTTTCATTTCTATAAAGCATTTCACTCACTCTGACAACCCCTTCTTTCTATGTTCAATAGCCAAGGTCTAACTAGCAGCTTCATTAGGAAATGAAGATGAATCCACTAAACTTTCTAAGGAGGGGAATTCAGTTGCTTCAGGGAAATCCAAACCTGCATTTGCAATATTCATTCCTATCCAAACTATGGGGCGTCATCAGTATCTGAGTGGCTCTTAGCGTTCTCTTTCAGTTGAGTAGGCCTGTCACACAAAATATCGAATCCATGTTGGCAAAACGGACCTAGATAGGGCTCCTGTTCACCTTATCTAGTGGTGGCCATCATTGTTGAAATAAATTCAAGTATTATTACCTACATATCTGCTGGTGTGAGACTTTATCATTGTTATTCAAAGTTTCTTCCCTGATTACTGCTGGTTTATAATATTTAAGAATGACCTCTTCTAATTGTTGATATGATATATCCTTGGGAAATGGTATATGATGGTAGGAGATGCTACTGCCACTCAAATTTCCTCTAAATGCCATCACAACCTTCTGAAGATATATTCAACCAATGCCTTTTGCAGACCTGTCTGCTCTTAAAAAAAAGGGTATATGGCCAGGATCACGAAAACTATAGGTATATTGTCAATACCCATAAAGCTAAGCTTCCAGAGCAAACTGTCATCCTCTGCTACTGCATGTACATAATCATTGTTGTCAATAATGGATTTATTTTTAGATGACTCATAATCTCTCAGTAAACACTTCTGGAAAAGATGCCATCTTGAACTCTCATCATTTACACCTTCATTTTCTGTGCTCAGCTCATGTTTAAGGTAGTCCCAATCCGCCTTTCCAATATTCATTCCTATCCAAACTATGGGGCGTCGTTAGTATCCGAGTGGCTCTTAGCCTGCTCTTTCAATTGGAAGGGCCTGTCACACAATTGATCGTATCCATGTTGGAAAAGAGAACCTAGATAGGGCTCCTGTTCACCTTATCTGGTGGTGGCCATCACTGTTGAAATTGCTTCAAGTTTTAATACCTATAGATTTGCTGGTGTGAGACTTTATCACTGTTCTTCAAAGTTTATGACCTGACTACTGCTGGTTTATAATATTTAAGAACTAAATATTCTAATTGCTTCTATGATATATCCTTGGGCAATGGTATATGATGGTAGGAGATGTTACTGCCACTCAAATGTCCTCTAAATTCCATCACATCCTTTTGAATATATATTCAACCAGTGCCTTTTTCAGACCTGTCTTCTCTTCAAACAAAGGTGTATGGCCAGGATCACGAAAACTATAGGTATATTGTTCATACCCACAAAGCTGAGATTCCAGAGCTGACTGTCATTCTCTGCTACTGCATGCATAGAATCATTGTTGTTAATCATGGATTTATTTTTAGATGACTCATCACCTCTCAGTAAACACTTCTGGAAAAGATTCCAGCTTGAACTCTCATCATTTGCACCTTCGTTTTCTGTGCTCAGCTCATGTTCAAGGAAATCCCAATCCGCCTTTCCAATACTCATGCCTATCCAAAATATGGGGCATCATCAGTATCTGAATGGCTCTTAGCCTGCTCTTTCAGTTGATCGGTGCTATCACACAAGTGATCGAATCCATGTTGGCAAAACACACCTAGATAGGGCTCATGTTCACCTTATCTGATGGTGGCCATCACTGTTGAAATTGCTTCAAGTATTATTACCTATAGATATGTTGGTGTGAGACTTTATCACTGTTCTTTAAAGTTTGTGCCCTGACTACTGCTTTTTTATAATATTTAAGAACGACATCTTCTAATTGCAACTATGATATATCCTTGGGCAATGGTATATGATGGTAGGAGGTGTTACTACCAGTCAAATGTCCTCTAAATGCCATCACAACCTTCTAAAGATATATTCAACCAATGCCTTTTTTAGACTTGTCTACTCTTCAAACAAAGGTATATGGCCAAGATCATGAAAACTATAGGTATATTGTTCATACCCACAAAGCTGAGCTTCCAGAGCTGACTTTCATCCTATGCTACTGCATGCACAAAATCATTGTTGTCAATCATGGATTTATTTTCAAATGACTCATCATCTCTCAGTAAACACTTTTGGAAAAGATGCCAGCTTGAACTCTCATCATTTACACCTTTTTTTTCTATGCTCAGCTCATGTTCAAGGCAATCCCAATCCACCTTTCCAATATTCATGCTGTTAGCTCTCCAGGAAACTCTTCTAGGTTGCAGCTCGAAGATGCCTAGTAACTTCAATATTTTTTTAGTGGTTTACTCAATGGATCAAGTCAAATGACAAATAAGACCTCACTCACTCAATACATGCATAAACTCAACCAACTAGACAAGGCTTCTAACTATCAATGTTCACAGGATTTGTAATAAAGGTGAATAGATGAAGAATTCTCACTATGCTCGTAGATTCACACATAAGGCACTTACATATGAATGGATAATCATAACAAGGAAAGACACTTGCAATTCCAATTATCCACACAGATATAGGATAACAACTATCTTGTATTAGGTAAACAGAATAAACATGAATTAAACATCCAAGCACAAGTATAGAACAGAAAGAAGATGAAATCTGAACATGTAATGGCAAAAGAGCTTGTATTAATTGACAAGAACATGAGAAGCTTGAATACAAAAAGTGTCTAAGAGTATCTGAAGTTGAACCCTTTACAATCAATATTCAATGATATTAGATAAGATTTACAAATCAGTTTCAAGATCCTCAAAAGATGGATCTGATAACCTCTTTTCCTATCTCAAATCCGAATTTGTAAGGAGGTTGGAAAATGCAGAAATTTCTGGAAATATGTTGCTCTGATATTGACCTATATATCTCAAATAAAAAACATATTTTGGAAAATTGAGAGAGGTTGTTGTATATTGGTTTGGCATGAAAAAACACCTCTCTCAGTTATTTGATATTCATTTTCATTTTCTTGAGATCTGTATTTCAAAAACATGTGTCAAACAGGGAAATTATGAGATCCGAAAATTAGGGCTCAGAGATGGACTTGATTTTCCCAATATGAAACACGTGTAGGAAAATAGAGAGAGGTTATTGTTCTATGACATGTTAGGAACAAAAAAATACGACCTATTTGCAAAATGATTTTCCAGTTACTCACAATAATCATTTGAAAATGATGACTTTTCATAGTAAAAACGCCAATTTCGGTGGCTTGGAGCGCCCTGAAATTTCGGTCTAAACTGGGGCTCAGAGATGGATTTGATTCTCCAAATATATGAAACCTATAGGAAAAATGAGACATGTTATTTTTCATTGGTTTATTATGAGAAAAAACCTCTCTCAGTTATTTGAGATTCATTTTCATTTGCTTGACATCTGTATTTCAAAAACATGTGTCAAAGAGAGAAATTCTGAGATCTGAAATTTAAGGCTCAAAGATGGATTCTATTCTCCCAATATGTGACACTTGTAGGAAAAATGAGAGAGTTTATTGTTATTTGACATGTTAAGTACAAAATCCTCTGACCATTTCTCAAAATTATCCTCCAGTCGCCCAGGATCATCATTTGAAAACGCCACCTTCTCAAAAATGCTTCCTCATCTTGCGGGGGCGTTTTGACTTCCTTCCCGAGCTCTAAATGTAGATCAAATATTAGGATGTCTAGTTTTCAATATACTATTTGGGCATGTAAAACGACCTCTCCATGGTTGAGAAAATTGATTTTTCCCAAAACATACTCACCGTTTCCAAGCTTCTATGCTTTCGGTGGCTAAAATAGCCCCGAATTTCACGCTTTAGCTGCTGAAAGCTTTGCTTTCGGTGGCTAATGAACAGTTGATGTTAGAATAATCAAACCCATAGTATTACCCACTTAGACATTAATTCATTTATTTTTGTCTTATTTGCCTAGTTCATGAGTCCCACCATGTGCAAGTTGCTAATTGCCTATCCATAGAGGTCAAACTTGCCATCTTTGACTCATGTAGCGCTTGGGAAAGCCTTAGGAATCAAATCTTCTTTATTCCTGGCCTCCTAGGCGCCCTTCTGCTTTTTCTTCTTTATTGACTTCTTTTTCAGTGTTTTAAGGCACATAGGAAAGCAAGACTAGGTGAGGTGAACTTGTTTTTTGCCCCTTTCATCCTCCACTCTTTCCTCCATGCAAAAGCATTTATGAGCTGCCATTCCATCACTCATTAGCTTGCCCATGCGCCCTTGCCAATTCGTGAGCCTCATGACAGATTTGGGATTTGCCTATTTTGGGTAAGCCTGCTTTATGCTAGTTTTGGATGCCTCCTTATGCATTCGATCTCTTGATGTATTCTATATATTCAGCAACCTATG
>LPNX010571452.1:7105-52469 GCA_001517045.1 Pseudotsuga menziesii
ACTATATTTATTCAATTAGTCGAAGATCTTTCCCATTGGTTGACTTACACTGGTTCCTGTCGAAGTGAAACAACTTTGAACCTTTATTGATTTTGAATTCATAGACATTGTTGATGATACAAATCATTATCCTGCACTTCTCGGGATTGAACGGGATATTGAAAATCAAACAATCATAAATTTTAAAAAGAGAATATTGTCATTTGAAGATACATAAATATGGGTGGTTTCCCCAGCTAATCCTCTAGAGGGAAATAGATATGACGAGAAAGTGAACAGTGAAGGAGAGGAAGGATATTTGGATAATATTTATAATATTTCCTCTGTGATGGATGATTATGTTAACCTAACAACTGATGGTAATTTGAGCTGACGAAGTATTAGCACCTGTACATCAGACTCAAGAGAAGCTTTAGAGAACTTGAACAATCAACTACATGAAGTGGGAAAAAATCATGAAATTTGTGTGACGGGTAGGTACTCAGGTGTGTGATCTAAATACATATGAAGGATTACCTAACTTAGAGACATTTCTTATATATTTTGAAAAAAAAGCATTGGAACCTCATCCCTTGTTGAAATGGATGTGGCATTAAAGGCTATGTTTGCTAGGTGGTGGGTTTATCATAAGAAATCTATTTCAAAATGGCCTCAATGTCGACGACTGCATGAGATCAGATTTGGCAAGAATATGTCTTATACAGGAAAAAAATATATAGGATTGACAAATCCTGTTGAGCATATTTAAAATTGTTGTGCAACATGGAAGACATCACCGCGATAGGAATGTGTTAATTAGTTAATACATACTTTATATATGATATCGAGAAACTGGTAAACGTCGGTTCAACTATGATGAGAGACTGTAGAATGGGAATAGATAACTACCGGTTTGAAATAGAATTTCATCTTTGTTGATGATAGTCCAATGATTGATGGTGCTCTGCAAGTTACAAGAACTAATATTTTTTTAGAAAACCCGGTGTCAATGTCGTGTTTTCCTCAAAGCAGCATGATGATTTAGAACTGGATGGAACTCTATAACATAATTGGTGACCCTGATGATGATGATCCATGTGACATACATATTCTTGATTCTAAGGGTATTCAGGCAGTGGAGGTAGAAGGATTATTAAATGAGAGATTTATGAAACCCATCAAAATAAAGAAGGTGAATATTGGTTCTCCAGGAAGTCTGAAATTTGCCAATATTGGAGATTATTGGGATGACGAGACAAACTAAGAGAAAAGTACATACTTATTGCATAAATTTGAGGATATATTTCATACTAAGTTTTCAAAGATGAAGGGGATTATTGGTGATCTGGGATAAATGAATATTGCTGTGAATCCCGATGCAAAAACTATCAAACAATGACCATATAGACTGAATCTGATATATAAAGAGACTTTCTTGCTGCGACTGCTACAATATTTTTGTTCGACCTTGTAGTGAACTGGTTTGGATGCCCAAATATTTTGATAAGTTATCAAGGAAAATATTTTTTGAATCACTTAATTGAAAAATTAACAGAGGAATTCCAGATTCAACAAAGGAAAACACGCCATATCACCCACAAGAGAATGGCATTGTCGAAGCATCAATAAAATATTGGAGAATGCAAGATGAATATATGTAAGAGGGATGATTGGGATCATAAGATACCTACGGTATTATGTGATTGTCGTAAAACATTTCGAAAGTTAACGAGACAAACTCCATTTAAATTGGTTTATGGATAGGAGGCCATCATTTTATTAGAATATATTGTACCTAGTCTCAAAATTGATGCAATCATTGAGATGACAGATCATAGTAGAAGAAATATTGTTGCAGCTGGTATAGTTGGAATAATTTTTTTTGTCTCAGGATATCACCAGCGTATCGAGAAGGAGCGACATAAGGATTGGCATGACCTCCATATTAATTTTAAGCAGTTTCAGGTTAGGTATTTTGTCCTCCTGTGTGACACTAAATTTTTGAAGAATCTTCGCAAGCTTCGAATGCACTAGTTGGGACCATAGATTGTCACATGTATCACTGAGGGAGGTGCAATCTAGTTGCAGAAGTTATATAGTACACCCTTCAAATGGTTAGTGAATGGAAGTCAGCTAAAACCATACTGATAGTTGCACTTCTCTTGACTGAAAAGATAAGTGTAAAAAAAAACATACAATTATATACATGTCATCGCAAACTATACGTCTATCACAAGAGAAATGTATCCGTAGACTATACGCCTATTGCAAGAGAAATATTTTCATAGACTATATGTCTATCATAAGATGAACTTTGGTTGCAAGTGACAACCAGAGGGCAGTTTAGTCAAGGTAATAAGAGATTTTGACGGTGTGATTTCTGGTCACATCTACCATTAATGCATAATAAGTACTCGTTTTCATGATAAGTGAAGTGTTGGTTCATTTGGAGGTTTATTGGAATGATGCAAAAGATTTCCCCATGTGATATTTGATGCCACCATTTCCATTTAATTTAGAACCATGCGAGTGAACAACTTCCAACATGTGTGAACCTATTTTCAAATTCATGCAGGAGTCTGTTTATTCATTTGTATCCAACTGAGTAAAATTTTGAACCAAGTCATCTTTCTACATCATCGTTGAATCCAAAGTCATTTGATTGAGTATGATAATCTCTATATTGAGCTCTAGCACTATTATAGAAATAGGAATGGAGGTTCCTTCTCTTGCACCCATTGTTGAAGAACCTCTAGATGTTATGTCATGGCCAGAGCCAAGTGTTCCTTCAAGAAAGTAGTGCACTGGTCATGAAAATGTTCCTCAACAAAGATTCAAAGCTACCCATGATGCAAAAGAATCAGGATATGAATATATGAGTTTGTTACCTTGATACATTCCAGCGAGAAAATTTGGTGATCCTAGCATAAATATCCATTTTAGTATTAAAAAGGGATTTATGATTAAATATCAGAAATTAACATGTTTTTCACTAATATCTCAAGTATGGATGAGCTTTGTAATGTGTATGAATATGTGAAGGATTAATTCAAAGAAAAGACTTCTTGAATATCTTCTCCACCATTTCAAGGAGATAGTTATTCAAAGAATATTCCAAGGAGAAGATCATGGAGATTTGGTTGGCATATCCTATCTACGATTTATGAGAGACATGTGGAGAATTTGTGAGAGACATGTGGAGGATTTGAAGGGATCATATTTTGTAATAATAGGAAATTAGTTGAGGGTGGTTGAGAGAATAATGGATCTGTCATTATGCGATGGTTATCTCCTTCTCAAATAAATTCATGTATAAAAGAGAGTGCTCTCTCTTCATTTGGGGATGGTAGATTACGGGAAGATTAGTCTCGGGTAGTAGATTGTAGAAGTTAGTATTGACTTTGTAATATGGAGAAGGGAATTCTTATCTTTTGTTCATAATGCTTTTATGCTTTGTCATTGATTCTTGTGATGTAAATTAAGATTGCTTTGTTGTTAATGTGAGCTCACATGTGTTGTCTCGTTGCTCTTCATATGTTGTCTTTCTTTGATGCAATTTACTTTCAGTCGTGTGTTTCAGCTTCTAACATTAGATCAGCAGTTGTGTGTTTCATCTTAAGAGGGGATTAGATTAGCAATTAGCAACTAGAAAGGGGTGGTTAGATTAGCTTAATTTCGCTTCAGTCCTGCATATACTTTGGATGTGCTTTGTAAGCCTACAAACCTCGTATTGACAAATTAAATAGTTAGGAAAATACTACAACGAAATTAAACAACAATATTTCCTCCTAACATTTTTGCGTTGTTGTCGGGGAAGCATGATGGATTGAATTTTAGTTTGATTAACTTTTTGCAAGCGTACGCTAGAGAGTGAATTTCAATTTCTGCAAAGAGTGTTTCAATTCTGCAAGTATGAATTTCAATTTCAGCAAATGTGTTTTTCGCAACTGTGAAGAGTAATTGTTTTCTGTACAAAGTGTTTTTTTAATCTGGTTAAGCAAGAGTGTTTTTCAAAAATTTTCATTTAGATTTGGGTGCTGTAAGAATCCCTTTTTCAAAGTAATTTAACAATGAGTTTAATCTTGGAACAACTCACTCATATCCTTGCAAAAGTAGGGATCTCCTCTTCTCACGAAGAAGAGATCTTGACAATAGTTGAGAACTTAATTACTCATCCAGAAACAAATGAAGAATCAACATACAAAGAATCTTGCACATTTGATGACGGAAAAATATGTGAGCAAAAGGTCATGGAGGACAAACAGGAGTTACAACATGATCTAAGGAGTGAAAACTATGCCTACGAAATCCCTATCGAACGATGCTTTCATGCATGTACCAGGTTAGATCAATTTATTTTTTATTTTTTTCTAGTTAATTCACACATTTCTATTTATCCTCATCTTCTATTTGCAAAATTAACATTGAACATAGTTTTATTGTTGTTACGTGAATGGCTAGATTGGATATTTAACTACACGTAACTGTTTTCTAAATTCCAATTAGCATAGAGTAGGTAGGATTTTATTTTTAGTTTTTACTTTCACCCAGAATAAGTATGCTCTCCTCCATGCTTCATGCGATCGTGAGGATCAGAAAGTAGGATGTTTTCTAATGTTTTCAGGAAAGAATAAATTAATGTTTTCAAGCATGCCTAATCGATTTCATCCTTAATTTGCAAATCATTTATCTCCATTTGCTAAAACATTTTTTTAGTTTATAAAATAAAAATGGCCTGCAAACTCATGTGGCAAATTCATTTTAAACTAAAATGAATAGTCGTTGAAATTATAATAGCTACAACTCCAAGCTGAAATAACTGCTGAAGCTTCTCGTAGGTTGGAGTTGCAGCCATCTCTTTTCCGTCGTCTTTCATCCTGTAGTTCAATAAGTGTGCGAGAAGAATTTTCAAAATTATTTTATTTGATTTTTTGAAAAACATAAAATACATATGGTCTGCAATTTAATGCGGGTTAGAGACTGAATCGAGTTTTTCCACGCTATAACTTGCGAAAATATACCAGGAATGATTATATTACCAGATTTCCTCACTTAAAATGTGCTACGCAAGGTAGAGCTGTGTTTTTCCAAGCTGAAACAATGTTGAAACATCACCTGAAACAATATCACACATGTGATAATCTCATTTTTTTTAAACTTTCAATTTGATTCAGTTTTGGTTTGCGTGCACAAAATTTCATGTTTGTTAACTTTATTTGACTATCTCAGCCACTCGAACTCTATTTCGATTTGGTTTATTTTTTTGGTTGGAGTTGCCATGACTTTCCTTTATCCTTCAAACATCAATTTAAACCTAACAGTGTATTTATACTTGGGTCCATTATAGCTTTTCATTTTTTTACCTGCATACAAAAACTGTTAGTGGCATACCTTGAATTGATTGCGAGTAAAAGAAATTGGAGGTTGAATGAAACTCCTAAATTTATACCTAAATCTGCAAACAAAACACCACATGGAATAATTTAATCACCCATCTCAAGATTCAAGATTGCATGCCTCTGATCTTTCCTTCTCTTGTTCCAATAATGGAATAAAGAAATGGAACAATTAGGCCTCTCATCCAACTTGGCGAGCATCTTGACCAAATGGTGACACACTCATCTCGTTGATAGTTGTAGAAAGATCTCAATCATGGAGAAATACATGCAACAAGAAAATCAATGATTACTTTCCTCGACCTGAGTATTTAGGTGAGTTTGTTACAGCTTCATTCAAAATGGAAGGGAATCGAATAATCCTACAAACAACCTCGATAATGTTTTGCGGGAGGGAGACGCTTCTTCCATAGATTACCAACCATTGCAATAAAATATACGACCCCTTAAAAACTTCACATTCTACGGCAGGTTTTCGGTGATCCTCCATGATTTCTCTGAAGCTGCTCATAAATGAACATCCCATCTACCATGTTGAAACCCACAATGCCCAAATTCATGTCCATGAAAGGATTGGATATATTGTACGCCATAATGTAGAAGAAATCGTCGCAATCAAACATCCAAATGTAAATAAATATGGTTGTTACAAAAATATCTAGATGTAACTTAGGTTTGGCGATATCGATGTTTCCAGGATTAGCATAATCCCGACCCTCACGGTGTTATCAGATGAGTTCTCAAAATCCCTCAAGAATTCGTAGACATCCTTCCCGGGCTCCAGATCCATGGTTACCAAACTTGCCTTGGCCACTCATCATAATGTATGATATTATAAGACTTTCATCGGCCCGATTAGATAAGACCACGATCCATCAACCAAAGACACGAAGGGGGTGTCCCTTCCCTTCACTTCTCCAAATACGCGACAAACTATAATTTACAAGAAAGAGGCCTTCTCTTGAGGGTTAACGCAATTTACCAGCTAGTAATTGATATCAATTCTCATTTGCACCTAATATCATGTTGCAATAGGTGACCTCCATATTGGTGAAGATGAACTCCAATACTCCTACTTGGAGAAATAAGTTTGGGAGAGAAATGGTGAATATGGGAAATATATGTGCTGAAAGGGTATCAGGGTGAGATCGGAAAATTGTGGCATTGTCACTCAGCTTAAATTATTGTTATTTAATGCCACAAAGTAGATGTTAATGGGCACTGAAAGTGAATAAAATTGGAGCACAAATTGGGAAGCTCGATCACTCTTGATCTCATATCTTGAGCTCCCCATGCCCCCAACAAGGATAAAGTTCATAATTCCCATACATCCAATAGATCAATCAATCCCGAAATTGATTAGAGTATGGAGTCGTGCAGGGAATTTGTGAAGCCATCGATGAGAAGGAACGTGACTTGGCTAGAAGGAATTCCATATGTATATGATGGCACCATGAAAGCTGCTACTTCATCCATTAAAAAAATCAAAAGCGATATGTTGGGATCTGAGCTTGCATCCATGCTACAGTGAACAGTTTATTGGAAAACTTATGCAAAACGGTTAAACCCAAGTACTATTTGTGAAAGAGAAAAATCATTGCAAAGCTCTTTGATGTAATCAATAATTCCAGAGCTCGGTCTTTATTGATCATAATTCATTTAAGTCTTCATGCTATAAATTCCCACCAGCAGCCCATGTTTTACTGTAGGATTGTTCTACTTTATTGCAGGAGTGGGACTCGACCTGGTTGTGGGTCGTGCCCTGGATGGTTTGGCTCGATGCATGTATGATTGGTTGTACTGTATTATTTTATATTAAAGTATGGCATTTTCATTTTTATTTTCATTTTCAGTCTGAGTGGACCTTGCTGCTCCATGCAATAACTGTTCGTTTCTCACTCTCAGCTCGACACCATGAGATACTTACTTTTGATGGATTTTGTAGATTCTTTACACACGATTATGTTTCTATTGCATTTTTATTGAGATTGTTTTCTCTGCATAATTATTGTTTCCATATGTGCGTACCGTTTTGGATCTAGATATATATTCATCTTGGTGGTTGATATATTATAATTTTATAAAGAACAAGTAGTTTTATCTATGGCTTCAAAAATTCCCATGCCTTTTCGAGATCTTATTATTAGTGGGACAGACTATTGTAATCACTCAAGCTTATGGCAAAGTCGATGCTTCTCGATATCTACTTGACGATCACATAGTGTCATGTTTACACACCGAATCTTGATGAGGTACACTATGAACCAAAAGAGATTATGGTCGTAGAAGCAAGTTGTCCAATCTTAACACTACAAAAAGGAGGAAGACGAGTGCATACATGCACATGACCTAGCATGACTTTGGGGAAATCGAGTAGTTGATAGAAGCGATCAATGCAGAACTATGTTCCAGGATATTTTATTTTAAAATCCATAAAAGTGCACAATGAACCAATTATAATGATGTTTTCTCATAGCGCTGAGAGTTTCTTATGATAGGAAAGGCTGCATGCACGACGATGAAAAACAAAGAGGATAACTCAGAACTGCGGGCAATCGATACTTATGGGGCATGCATGCATTTATTTTATATTAACGATGGTTTATGCAGGATCTAATGGGAGTTGCAGCTGGGTGTCGCAGCCAGTTGTTGTAGTTGGTTGTCTCAGCCGAGTGTTGCAGCTTGTTGTCCCAGTTGGTTATTCCAGCTAGTTGTTGAAGCCAGTTGTCACAGGTGGGTATTGCAGCCAGGTGTTGCAGTCGAGTGTTTCAGCTGGCTGTCGCAACTCACAGTTGCAGCTATAAGTGTTGTCGCAGCTGGCTATTACAACTATTAATATTTTAAAATTTTGAATCTTAAAGAGCCGAGACATGAATGACGAGGAACGCAGAGCTGATAAGTTTTATTTGTGTGTTATAAAAATAAAACAAAAACAATAATATATATATATATATACACACACACAATCATAAAAATTATTTCTTTTGTTTTATAAAAATAAATCAATAAAAAATTTAAAACATTGCAAAAGAAAATAAAAACCAAAAAAATATAAAAATCACAAACAATGAAAACTTAAAAAGTAAAAACAACCAAAACAAAAATAAAGTTGCAAATGGATGTTTTAATTTTTCGTGAAATTGCTTTTATGATTAACGTTGAATTATTTTTCTTAAAGTCACTTTGACAATAATCGCAGACGAAACCAACACAGGAAATAGGTATAACACATTTTATTTCTTCTTGATATTTTTTTGCAGCTTGTGTACTACTGTCTGCATGATATGTTTGAACTTCTCACAAGTTTCATGCAGGAATTTGTACTATGTTTTTTTTCAGGTTTTAGAGACAATCACATTTTGCTGCTGAGTGCCTTTTTCAAGAAACAAAAAACTTTTGATAAACATGCTTTGATAGACAGCCTGAAGGAGCTATTACTCATGATGTTTGCTGATAAACATCATAACATTGGTTGTTACACAGAAACCATCCATAAACACATTTGGGTCATGAATTTTTACCCACATGTCTCCTTCAAGGCACATTAGTCATCCATACCTGTCAACTATTTTATTTCCTTAACTATCATGACTCCACACACCTATATTTCTGAGTTGCATACATCCCTTTATCTTTTTCAGTTCATTTTTCCTTCTTTTTCAATTCCAGTTTTCCTTCTAAATAAAACCAACTCCCTTCCCATGACTACATGGCCTTGCCATATCCACTGCTTGACTATGACATCTTTTCACTTATAGTCCTACCAATACTTTTGTACCAACTCGCGTTGACTGATGTGGGATTCCTTAAGGCCCACCTTTCAATAAGTATTGCCCCATCGACCTCGGCACCTTCTCTGGGATATAAGGCTAGAGTTCATTTTTAGTACCTAGAGGCTTGCATGCCTTAATGGCAAGTCCTCTTGCTGGCAATCATGGGAATACGTCAATGTCCTTTGGTTTCCAAATCTTGCAAGTGGCTTGACATCAACACATATATTTGCACTTCGCAAGATGTACTTGGGTACCTTAGCACTCATTGATATCAATGGTGAGTCTACCTCGCATTGGTTAACAACATTCATCAATGGCCGGTAATCCAATGATTTCTCTTCATACTCGACGTCGACAGATACATTCGCATGATTAGAACTGTACCATTGGGTTTTTCAGTGGGTGAAGACTATATATTATTTCTCATGACTCCATCAAAAGTTACAGAAGCATGACTTCAGATCTATGAGAGTACCGCATTTCCACTTTTCGCCCTCCATATTTTCCATGATTCAGTAGTTCAGATTCCTCCACTTCTCACTATAGCAGTTATAGCAGTTGCAGCCACAACAACATTTACAACTACATGTTTATCCTGTAACAGTGACATATTCTCCATGATTTAGCAACAGCAGTTTTGATTCCTTCACTACCCATGATCCAATAGTTACAGCCGCAGTAGCAGTGACATATTCCACGATCCAGCAGCAGCATCTACATTCCTATTGCATCGTTCATCTATTTTTTGGGTAAGTGGAGGTATGTTGTTTTCTAAACTTTAATCATGTAATTCCTTAACTGCTAGCAATGGATAAATTTGGAAAATTACCTCATCATGCTCCATTTCCTTTTCACTTCCGTGACCTGCCCCAAGTTGCATGGGGACATGCAACCAATTCAGTTTGGGAGGCGAAACTACATTCACTACATATTCACTACCATTATCCCATTTTTCATCTTATTTTCCATTCATCAACATTTCTTTTCCAACAACACTTTGTTGCACTTTACTACATAAGCATTGATATACATATTGGAATGATTCAAAAAGATAAAATGCTTTTTGTAACGAACATAAATAGGATAATAATTAAATAAGGTTAATCATTAAATAAAATAATAATTGTTAATTATTATAGTAGTAGCTATTAATGTGAAGGGACATAGCTCTTCGTTATGAAATGCTCAAGCTATATTAAAGGCAAACTATGCTGTAATATCCTATCATCTTTTTATCTATCAATTTATTCATATTTTATTATCTACACATATGTGGGTTATTTCAAAAATTACTTAATTGATAATATCCAACTATGGATGTTGTAGTGGTATCAGAGCTATACGGACCTTGGACAACATTATTTACACCTTGTGTAGATTTGGGTTTCCCAAAAAAATAGAACTTTGTCCTTAAAAAATAAAAAAATAAAAAAATGGTAAAAGTAACCCCCCCAAAAAAAAGACTTGAAAAAAGTGAAAAAAAACTAAAAACAAAAAAAAAAAAACTAAAAGAACGAGGAAAAAAAAGGGTTAAAAAAGAAAAGACAAAAGAAAAAAAAAAGGGTAAAAGTGAAACCACACCTAGATTCTTAAAGTGGGTTTGGGTTTGAATATAAAAAGTGCATAATAATAACTACAAAGAAGCAAGTGGGATTTGAACCTAGGTGGGGAAGGTAACACTTATTCCTCCCAACCACCCAATCTACTTGCATTTTAAAAAAGTATTGAAAAAAAATAAAAGTCAAGGACTAGAATTTGGAAGGTTATATATTATTTTATATAACTTAAGTTTAATAATAATAATAATAATAATAAAATAATTATTATTATTATTTTATAAAAAAAATAATTATTTTTCGAAAAAAGGGTTATTTGACCTAAGAAGAAATAGTCGAAGAATTTTTTTCTCCAAAAGAGACATTGAGAATTATTACAGCTTTTGTATCTACCCTTCTAGAAGAAAAGAAGAAAAAAGTGAAGTAGAAACATAGTCACAAACAATGGCTAATACATATTCGGAAATGAAGGCACAATTACAAACAACAGTGGATGAGTTAGAACAATATAAGGCGATCAATAAAAGTATACAAGCTAACGTTGAGACGCAAAAGTGGTTGAAAGAGTGGAAAGACGATGGGAATTGTCACTTATGGAATCAAAATTGATAGCTAGAACAAACCATAAGAGATAACATGAAAATGTTATCTGATTGGGATAAAGAAATATCATGTTTAAAAAATTATAATCAAAACCTAGAAGACCAGATCATAAAGTCAAAAAATGACAACAAATCACCATATGGATGCGATAATGAATTAGAAGAAGAAATAAAGCATCTAAACAAACTCATCATGGAAAAAGATGCTAAATTGGCACAAGTCCAGATGAAGTTAGAAAATCAAGAAGCAAAGTTACATCATCATAAACAGCAAAAAGAAAAACTCCAGCAGTGGTATGATGACAGTAAGAAGACACACAAGTTAGAACTAACAAAAGTCAATAAGGTTTTATCATTCCATTTCGAAGAAATTTTCAGATTAAGTAATCATAACAAGACACTAGTCACAAAAGTTAAGAATTTCAAAAGTAGTCGGAAGATAGAACAATCTACGGAAGACATTGAAGGAAAAATTCTAGACAGATAGGAAGAAAATCATTGTATCAGAAGGCATAACGAAGATATTAAGGAACAACTTAAGAAGTATGAAGATGACAAAAAAACACATGTAGAAGTGATTAAGAAGTTTCAAAATGATAACATGTAGCTAGAAAACAAGTTGGAAAAAATATAGAACGAAACCTTAAAACCTAAAGAGACAAAAATAAAACCTTCTACTTAGATCAATGCTCAAATGATGACACTCGTAAAAGAAAATGACATTGTGAAAATTCCACATCGACACCCCAACCATAAAAACAGATATTCTAAAAAGTGAGAAATGTCGAAAGATAACAATACCAATGTGATCAAATCTCCTAATGATAGATTAGTATGGAATGCCAACAGTCCACAGCAAATCAATTTGGGATGGATTGATTCGTCCACATATCAAAAGTTGTGTTCAACTCTTAGTAGTTTGTATCGACATGTCTCGTCAACTGTGACACCACAAAAAATGATGTAGAAACATTATAAGGCTTTGAGGACAAAGCCTTTCTAAGGGAGTGGCAATGTAACGAACATAAATAGGATAATAATTAAATAAGGTTAATAATTAAATAAAATAATAATTGTTAATTATTATAGTAGTAGCTATTAATGTGAAGGGACATAACTCTTCATTATGAAACGCTCAAGCCATATTAAAGGCGAGCTATGTTGTAATATCCTATCATGTTTTTATCTATCAATTTATTCATATTTTATTATCTACGGATATGTGGGTTATTTTATAAATTACTTAATTGAGAATATCCAACTATGGATGTTACATCATTATCCCATTCACTACTATATTCACTACATATCCACTACCATTATCGCATTTTTCATCTTATTTGTCATTCATCAACATTTCTTTTCCAACAACACTTTCACACTTTACTACATATGCATTGATATACATATTAGAATGATTCATAAAGATAAAAGGCTTTTCTTATCCACGGTGATGTTTTCTATACATATTGACAGCTTATCATCTCCGGTGAGTGTATGGTTAAATTAATATTGCAGCAAGAAAACAGATAATGAAATGAATGTTGTTAACATAAGAACCAACATTCTTTGTATTCATGGTTGTCACACAAGACCCAACCATAAGAAAATGTCAGTTGTTACTCATGTAACTCACACCCTGGAAAATTTCATGTTAAAAAGACATTATCAATCAAAGCCATAGTTCATATTCCAAAATTTCTCAAGAAGATCCATGCAAGGTTGCATGAGGACATGCAACAACTTCACTTGGGGTGGATGTTGAGACTCAAAAATGTCATATTTTCATCCATTTTACCTTTCTCTATTCCTCACATTTCATCGCCCCATTAACCTTTCATTATACCATTTCCATACATATATTTGGGTTTCACCTTATTATTTTCCACTTTATTCATTTTAGTATTAAAAAGGGATTTATGATTAAATATTATAAATTAACATTTTTTTCACTAATATCTCAAGTATGGATGAGCTTTGTAATGTGTAGGAATATGTGAAGGATTAATTCAAAGAAAAGACTTCTCGAATATCTCCCCCACCATTTCAAGGAGATAGTTATTCAAAGAATATTCCAAGGAGAAAATCATGGAGATTTGGTTGGCATATCCTATCTAGGATTTATGAGAGACATGTGGAGAATTTGTGAGAGACATGCGGAGGATTTGAAGGGATCATATTTTGTAATAATAGGAAATTAGTTGAGGGTGGTTGAGATAATAATGGATTTATCATTATGAGATGGTTATCTCATTCTCAAAGAAATTCATGTATAAAAGAGAGTTCTCTCTCTTCATTTTGGGATGGTATATTAGGGGAAGATTAGTCTTAGGTACTAGATTGTAGAAGTTAGTCTTGACTTTGTAATATGTAGAAGGGAATTCTTAGCTTTTGTTTATAATGCTTTTATGCTTTGTCATTGAGTCTTGTGATGTAAATTAAGATTGCTTTGTTGTTAATGTGAGTTCACATGTGTTGTCTCGTTTCTCTTCATATGTTTTATTTCTTTGATGCAATTTACTTTCAGTCGTGTGTTTTAGCTTCCAGCATTAGATTATCAGTTGTGTGTTTCAGCTTAAGGGGGGATGAGATTAACAATTAGCAACTAGCAAGGGGTGGTTAGATTAGCTTAATTTTGCTTCAGTCATGCATATACTTTTCATGTGCTTCGTAAGCCTATGAACCTTGTATTGACAAATTAAATAGTTAGGAAAATAATATAACGGAATTAAATGACAATATTTCCGCCTAACAATTATGAGTTATTGTAGGAGGAAAATGTTACTAGCTCTCACTGTGCCAAATTTAGCAACAAGAAATTTATGCAGCTAAAGAAAGATGGAAGGAATGATGATGTCGAGGAGGAAAAGTCATGCTTCTTGGATAAGGATGACACAGAATATGGTGGTCGAAGAGGTTTTATGGTAGAGAAAAAATAGAAGTGTAGTTTGTTTGTCGAAGATGAAGAAATTCTTGGTTTTATTTTAGGGAGGTTGCCTTTGGTCGGATCGACGAGTTTTGGTGGATGTCGACCTGATAGCTTCAATCATTGGAATGCCTCTTGTAGGGTTCAACCCAACATCGTTCTTTACTGTAAAGGATAAGGACCCAGGCCTAGTCAACCATATTAAGGGGAAATACAACCTAACCATAGATAAGAGAGACTTCTCCATTTCCTCTATCAATGATATTGTTGTTCGGTTCACAGAAAAATTGTTATCAAATAGGCCGCTTAAGAAGATGCAATCGAACAAGTGTATTTTAGAAACCATTGTTGTTGTAGAGCAGTGTGTTGCAGGTGTCCAGATGAACTGGTCAACCTACCTATTGAATGAATTGTTAGTAAATGCCACTGATGCATAGGAAAACGGTAACCCATTTACATATTCGTGGCTATTAATTTTGATATAATTTGTCGCATGGGACAAGCCATGAAATTATCAGGGGATGGATGTGCCTGTTTCGTATCGAGGGATGCAATAACCTAACCTCCTGTATGAGAAGGAGAATCCACACCAACAAAAGGAAAATAACATTGATTTTTATTTACATGTCGATGCACTAAGCCATCACACTGGGAACCAAGAAAGGTTTGCTACGAATACTATCCATAGGTTTCATAATATTATCATATTTTCTCTTGGGGTACATTAGATATATCTGCAGCCTCTAAAAGACCCTAATAATCAATGGTTGGCCCTGGAGTTTTGACTAACCGATGAAGAAATTGAGACAATTGTTCGGGACTGGCCAAGAGAGTGGAAACAACCTGTCATAGATGATCAATTATTTGCTTAGACTGAAATGCGATAGAATGTTACATCATAAAACTAGGGAGGATATCAATAAGGATAATAAATCTCATGAAGCCCCCCCTATGAAAGTAAATAAGATTCTAGCGTGACCCTGACAAATTTGGAATTGGGTGAAAGTGAAAAATATTTGAAGAATTGAAGAGGAGTCATAAGAAGTGGAAGGCCGATAAAACATCTGGAACTGTTGGCCTTACTAATGATGATTGCATCCTCATTTTTCTGATTGAATGGAGTAAGTTTCCAAAGACACTTGTAAGATAATTGATGAGAGGAATACCAACTTGGTTGGAGGCATTATAAACTTATTGCATATTTTCTCTTTCGCAGTAAGAGAAGTTAGAATAGTGGTCATGCAGGGACCATTCTAGAATGATTCATAGGAAGAAGTTTGTCCTTTATAGGATCGACCTGTTGAGATACAAGCACCAAAACAACAAAGAAAGACTCAAGTGTATCCTAAGGTACTTGATTTGGGCACACCAGAGCATAATTCCATCATCAAATACATTGGTCATGTAATTGTTTATTTTTCTATAATTCCTATGTATCTACTACATATGATTCAATAGGATACAGTAGAAGATCTGAAGGAAAGATAGCATGTAGTTTTTGAGAAACTCAAACATTCAACAATACCTTCGCATTTCTAAAAAACAAAGAGAAAGAGAGGGAGCAGAAATCATAGAGAAGGAAGTAGGATAAGCAAAGATGGGAGAAATCTATTATGCTTCCCTGCCATGAATTCTCTAAAGAGGGGATTACTACTGAAATACTCCCAAAGGCCAAATTGTTTCAACTTGGGGAGGTAGTTTTTGACCTATGCCTACTAATTTCAGAGTTAGAAACAAATATGACTCCCAGTACACCACCTAAGGTACTGGAAGTGCAACAAAAGGAAGTATCTGAAAATGGGAATAATAGTATGGAGGTCGAGGCACTTTGTGCCAAATCATATGCGTAATTTTCTTAGTCACGGGAAGCCTTCATGGATTATGCAGACTTGGAGCAAGTTATAGAGCAGCTTCATACTGCAAAAGCGAATTTGAATGGGTTATGAAATGAGTTGAAGAAATTGTCTTTGACTGAGAAGACAAGCAAGGATGATGACTTCAAAACATTACAACAACTGGTTTTTAAACTATAGACACAACAAAAAAGACGAACAAAAAATGTTACAGAACTCTAGGCCGCAGCAGAGCAAGTTACAGTAACCATCCACCCATTCCAATAGTGGGTGCAAGGCAAGTGATGGGAGGGACAAGAGTTGAAACTTCAGAACATATAAGTTCCAAAATTATTGAACAAATGCAGAAGGAGAAAAAAGATGTGCAAAGAGAATCATAAGAGGTAATGAAGATATGTTGGGATTTTCATAGTAAAATCAATGCCAAGAAGCTTCTGGTGAAAGTGGCTCGGTACAAGCCGTAGGTGAGTGTTGGGGGACTGTTGGCCTTAGAAAAATATGTACCTATATTGGTTTGAAAGTGATGAATCTGGTTGCAAGGAGAGAAAGGCTATGACGCGATAAGGAGAGGAGTAAGTTGAATTCGAGAATTCAACATGTTTTGAGAAAACAATAAAGAATGAGTTAAGTTAGACTAATAGTCTATATTTGGGAATTGTCATGATTGTAATCTATACCGTTACAACATTTATTAAATGTAATGGGATTTGGGATAGTTAGAACAACCAATCGATTGTCAGTTGAGAACTAGTTGACGGTTGAAACAAGAATTGTAAAAGATGTATAGGATTGATCCAAGCTATGTGTGGACAATTTCTAAATATTGAGGAGATCTAGAGAAACGTTACAGAGGGTCATTGATTGTAAAATCCTTATGAGATTGATAAAGAGGTTGAAAGAGAGAAGAAAAGAAAGCATGAGAGCATGAGAAAGATAGATAAAACCCACCCATTGTAAACAAGATTTTAAAAGAAGTATGCAACCTGAGTGTGTGGACTAAAAGCGTTCCAATATTACTAATTCCATATGGAGAGTGATTTTGTGGCTTTTCCTCTATGGGTTTCCACATTAAACCTCTTTGTCTTTGATGTCTGTGTAACTTGTGTTTAAGTCTTTTTGAGTTTTCCACAATCACATTGACTTCATGTTGTGGAATGGAAATAATAATGATCAATAATATGATTTAATCTCTATATTTTATATAATGTGAATGTGTCGACAGAGCAGTCTACTTCTTGCTATGTATGTGTCATCGGTAATCCATCTATTTGTTTTGATCAAGTTGTGCCGTGATGTTATCACTAAGAAATCCCCTTCCTTAACTGCAGAAATATGGTTATGGTAGTCCCATTAGATATCTTGGGTGATATTGCACCTTCGTAGGTGTTTTCAACAAGGTGACGCTCTGTCTAGACAGTATATTGGGATTTGTTTCATCAAGAGGGATATTTGAACATGGGTTAGTGGAAAAGAAGCCAACACCAAGGCTGTGAGACATCTAAATACTATTCAAAGCTACCAAATGGAAATGACATAATCAATCATAGGATAATGATACCCTTAAGAGGCCATGTGTTTTTAGTGGAGGAAATATTCTTATCGCCAGATGGATGGAAAAATATTTTAGAGATTGAGATTTGGGTCTCCTCCACTAAGCATGTCTAAGGACACAAGGACACAAGACCTAGGATATTCCTTCGATAATTGCAGTAGGGTCATATTATGATCAAAAGAGCCTATAGAACCCATCAACGAGTAAAAGTGTCCAATTTCCTCAACTATTTTCATTCAGTGTTCGAATCCCCATAACCTCCTTGTTTCAACCTCCCCATAACCAACCATGTTTCAATATCACTTCTAAGTTTGTTGAGGATTTGAATTGAAAATAGATCGAATCGTTTACCATCATATGATATTGTGGGAACTACCCAAGAACAAGCTTCCAATTTTCTTCTAGGAAACTCCTCAAGGTCAATCTCGCAATGAATTTCCCCATGAATTTCTCGGCTAGAGATTGATAGCTCAATTCTTGCACTTTATCTAAAAAAATGTTTAGAACTAGGACCATATTTGGCTTGTCTGGTTTATCCCAAATGCATATAATCTTTCATCATTTGGAATTAGTGTTTAGATTGTCATGGCCCAAACTCACATTCTCTGGTTCAAGATCAAGTTGTTGAGAATGAGTAAAAACTTGATTTTCGATGGAGTGACCATAAATATTAGTTCATCTGACATTAGGGATTAGGTTTTCTAGGCCTATATTGTTATATTTTGGTTCAAGTCCGTGAGCATGAGAAAATCCTTATTCTTTGTTGGAGTGACCAAAAAGTTTAGACTAATTTTCTACCGAATGTTTTTCCGTTCTAGATCTACTTAAGTTAATTGCCTATCATGTTAATTTATGGCATTCAAAGATGAATTGACCATTGCATAAATGTTCTTGGGATTCTTAAACACCATTGGCTCTTCAATCGTACTAAAAGGCACCTGGGGACATGTGTCCTCTTCCTTCCCAGTTTTAATAATCACTTTGTCCACCGTGTAATAATGATCCCCATTATTCTTAATTATGATTCTAATTCCCTTTAGAGACATGTGTAATATTATGACTTACCCATGTTTCCAACACAAATATCTTGGCACTTAACGCAATATTGTGTCATGTATAATATTGCAACTTACCCAGATTTGTTTAGAAACCAACACAAATCGCTTAGCACTTAAATAACAACTTTCAAATTGTTAAGTGTTTGTATGAAAAATAAAATGTTTCAACTTGTGATAAGTCTCAAATTACTCATGTATTTTCATATTCAAACATTCACCCCTATTTTTCATGTACATGGCCATTGTGTTATCCCATGCATATCTGTAATGAAAGGCACACATTTTTTATTTTTTCTCTTTAGATTTTTTTCAGGAATAAATATTGAATTTCAATTTTTTTAAAGTTAAATATTTTTATTTTCTACTTAAATATAAAGTTTTAACAATTTCTTCATTCAAAAATCTATTTTTAATCAAAATTTTACTATATACAAATAACTATTGGTTTAATGTTACTTTTTATCACTTAAAATAGTTATAGATGGGGTGGTTAAATATATAATTTTATTATTTTCTATTGAGTTTAAACTTCACTTGATGCTTTATAACACTTCTATTTTGGGAGCCGATTTTAATATATATTTTCATAATTATATTAACTAACATACTCCATAGTGGCGATGAAACGTCCAAAAGAATTGCAATATGTTGTAAAATTAGATAAAGTTGTGTGTATGTAAATTATACTATTGTATTTGTTGAAAGCACGTCTAACTAATTTATGGCAGGCATTGCAGTCGATGAAATTGAAAGGAAAACTCAGTTGCAAATACTAATAAGCAATAAATAAAAACTCATGTAATCGATGGCAAGTAAAATGAAATGTACATTAATTTGTCATACGAGAAAATAGACATATGCGAATAAAACAATAAATGGCTAGGTAGTGATCAAGTTTGATGTTGATTATATTGACAATCAAAATTGGTATTTTCATTTGGTAGAGAGAGTGCAATGATTGAGAGTTGCAATTTTAAGTGAGAAATGGGCAAAGAATAAAGGCATGCCTCTTCCTTTTTTCGAAGTGAGACATATGAAGTGTCTTTCATTTTTGCATAGCATTCGAAGGAGAATGATGGTGCAATCCACATTCGTTCTAATGTTGTAGTGTGTGACATTGTCGTGAATGTCAAGCCTCCACCTTTAATGTTACTAATGTCAATAGTTGACCTTGTTAATGTCAATCCTTGGGATTTATGGATAGTCAATGCCCAAGCCATCTTGCGGGGATTGGTTTATTGTTACTTTGACCTATGGGTGGAATTGGTATGTGCTTTGGTTGATATTGGTCACATGGAGGATATCAAATGCCACAACAACATAGGTTGGTAACTTAGGAGGGCTAGAACCAGGTGTGTATACAATTTGCATGAGCACTCTAAGTGCACCATTTACTAATCTTTACTGGACCCATAAATTGTAAGATAGCATTATTTGCTTCCCTGCAATATTTATTTTTCTAGTTCATGGGCATCTTCTTACTTTTCATTTGAACCATTGGTGAAATCTATAACAAATCCTTCAAAAGGCATAGGCAATGCTTGGAGCATGTATTTGTTATGATTGTTTGAAAGATTGTTTGTTGCAAAGAGATGGATTGTTGTGTTAAATCTTGAATACTCATCTATTGACAAGAATCTTTTAGTCCTACATGAGAGGGGGCTTCAATCTTCTAAGATTGGTGGAGCATTGTGGATGTTTTTCCATATTTACACATTAGCACCCCTTTGATGGAAGAGTGTTTCCAAAATCTAAACCCTTTATGAATTTGATTGTCAATTGAAAATGGGAGACTATGGTTTCAAATGCAATTCCATAACCAAATGAACTTCTTATTGCACAACCATAGGATGCAGGATTCTATGAATTTTAGTTTAGATAATCTTGATACAGTGTAATTTTATTAATACAAAAAAAAATTCTATCATCTAGTATAATTTCAAATTGTGAGTGGTTGGATGATAATCTTGACACCATCTTTTTTTTGCATTTTCTTTGATGTTGTAATTAGGACCACAATATAAAACACAAGATAGTTGCAGTGCAATCTATTCCTCGTTTAATACCAATTTCTCTCTTCTCTTATTTTTTAGCATAACAAATTATAAGGCTTCCTCTCTTGTCAAAATGATCTTCGTTGACAACATTCTTAACATCATGCATTGGTTTTTTTCCTTGTTTGTCATCAATGGTTCTTATACTTGAAAATCTATGTTTGGACTTTACACTAACTTTACTATATTCTATAGTTGTATATATGTTATGTTTATATGTTTTTTATGTTATATGTAAAACAAATAAGCATGGATGCAAAATTCAATGCTAGGAACTTCATGAAGTTACCATGGACTAATTTAACTCACTAGATATATTAAATAGTAGGAATACATTTAAAGCTAGAATAATCTTTTTTCATTGAAGTAACTAGAATCTTATTTTCCATTTCTTAATAAAGATATAGATTTTATATTAAAATAAATATTTTATTATTTTATATATTTTTAATAATCAAATTTCGTTTTCCATTTCATTTTATACATTTTATTGATAGGAATAGAGTTGATAGTTTCAAAGAGATAAAGTAAATTATATTGTTTTTAAGAAAAAGTTCATAAATATTTATGTCTTTGTTAGAAGCCATCGATGTTAGGCTAGCATATTGAAGTAGGACTCTCATCAACTATGGTTGAGGTCATATGAAATAGGCTTTGGTAAACATAAATGCCTTAGGTAGGTAAAGAGGATCAAATATCAACATAATATTTTGTTTATATAATTATACAATTTAATAAAATGCTAAATTCCACATAATGTTGTGAAATTTCAATGTCAACAATTTGCTTTTGTTGCTATATTTAAAAATAACATCGATTACCCCCCAATCTCTTGGGGGAAACTTAAACAATAAGTGGTAGTGGTGGGACCTTTCGATAAGCACGAAGAGATGATAGTGGAAATTTACAAATCCATTGACAAGGCATGGAGGATGGTGGGATTAGTGCCCACGAATTTTAGCTTATATACGGAACTTGTTATTTCTGATAAAGAAAAATGCCAAGCAATATTTAGCATGTTGTAGAGCATTTAATGCAGCTGTAGCAGGCTTGATGACCATTGTATTTCGAGCAACTCAAGATCCAACAGTCATCAAGCCTACTACAACCGCATTAAATGCTCTGCAGCATGCTAAATATTTTTTACCAAGAAAAATGGTCGTTGAGCAGTTCATGTTTGATTTTTCCTGATGCTAGGTTAGATTTGGCCTCTTCACAAGGACAAACCGAAGTTGTTGGTACGAAAGGAAATGGTTTTTTTATCGCAAAAATGAAACAAAGGCTCTCTACTTGTTGGTATACATGATTTGAATGCTTTTGGAGATGTGTGTTGGAAAAAAGGTCATGCATCCTCAGATTCTTGCACAGGTAACCATGTATGTTCAAATCAAGGGTTAATATTGATGGGATGGATGTTGGTTCTTAATCAACGGGTCAAACTTAAGTGGCTTCTTTTTTTGCGGGGTCATTTGGTACTGGAAATGGAATTGAAAATTTTACCAGTATTACATAGAGGGGTATTAAGACAATATTTGAGAAAATATTTGTGAAAATTGTCTCAACTTAAGACATACAAATGTGTATTGTCCTAAATATTGTCTTTAAGCGAGCATCTTAAACTATTGTAAATCTAAGACAATAAATTGTCCTAAATTTAATAAAATATATTGTCCTAAATTTAATACAAGATATTGTCCTAAATTTACGACAATTTATTGTCTTAAATTTAAGACAATAATTTAAGACACTCGCTTAAAGAAAATAATTAAGGAAATACACTTTTTTTTGTCTTAAGTTGAGACAATTTACAAAACAATTGTTTCAAATATTGTCATTATACCCCCTCTATGTAAGTGATAGAATGCAAATATTTATGATAGGGCATAGTGAAATCGAACCACCAATCTTCTACATTACATAATGTAGATGCTCTACCATTGAGCTAGCACCCTGCAACTTCATATGTAAAAAGAATATTTGTATTTTTTGGAGTGTTTTTAAAGCAATGAGCACAAGAAGCGTATTTCACTCATTCATATGTAGTTATCATGTAGATTGCAATTATAATACTCATTTATCTCAAAATCAATATATAGTTCCATATATTCTATATAAGAATTGGGAGAAAGGAGATAGACTTGGTCAATTCCACTAAAAGTGGTCAATCATATTAACAATATGAATTGACAATTATGTAGAACACTAGAGTGTGGAATATTTAGAGAATCAAAATTATGTGGAAAGGGAACCCAAAACCAAGTGTCTCTAGTAAAAGTTCCACGCTCCATAAACACTTAAATATATCGTCTTGGAAAATATGCAAAATAGTTAAATTTAAATACCTATAGACCATATGGAACCGATACATGTATCCAAGAATTATACATTTTTATAGAGAGTTTTATCCACATTTCTATAAAAGGTTTGAGTGAAATAAGTAAATCCAAGTATGACGAACTTATTTCACTCAACCTTTAAAATTGAAAAGAATGCATACCAAACATTAAAACTTTAACATTACAAGGGAAGCAATTGAAGACTGGTCATAACTAAACGAAATGAACGTAGCGGATTAGTATTAGAATTTGAATTCCATTTAGATATTCAAGCATATAGTTCTAATAATGTTTGCAGCAAATAGATAGATAATGAAGATACAAATTGAACAAAACAAACCACATACGAATTGGACAAGTATTGCTCAGGAATTTACAGTATCATTCATAATAATAAATCCAATGTACAATAGGTTACAAATAGTAAGAATTCGAATGCATTAGGAAGAAATTCGAATCTACCAAGTGGATCTAACTGTATCTAACTAAATCTCTAACTCGTGGTGTCTCAATCAATATTGGAGTCCAACAGATCAACTCCCTGATGTCCAATAACTCAATCAATCAGTGTAAGCTAATTAATTTAGTGCAACTGAGTGTGGTAGGTAGGAAAAATGCTCCTCCCCATGCAACCATGCATTAGCCATGCATTACTAGAGCTAGCTAACTGATTGTGAAGTCACTAACAAAGTTTGAGTCCAAATATCAACTCCCTGATGTCCAACAACTCAATCAATCAGTTACAGCTAGTTAACTCAGTGCAACTGAGTGTGGTAGGTAGGAAAAGTGCTCCTCCCCATGCAAACATGCATTATCCATGCATTGCTATCTCTAGCTAACTGATTGTGAAGTAACTGAATGTAATTGGGGGCTAACTAAGACAAACTAGTTCCAACTCTACCTAACTGATGGAGGTTGATGCCGGGACTCCTAGTTCCTCCTCAAATGTAGGGATTAGTCTAGGAGGTGCCCAAACTGATGCATGAACATGCAGTAAGTGGCAGTTAACCTCTAGCGGTGTTCCCAACACTCTAGTAACTAATCTAGGTGGTCCCATTAAGCGAAGTGGACCCAATGGTACTAGTGGACCCAAATAATGAATTAAGGTTCCTAAGTTAGGAAAATATAATCTAATAGATAGTATGGTCAAGGGAGGATTAGTAATCCTAACACCCCCCCTAAATCCTAAATTGGACAACTATGGGCCCTGGTAACAAGACCCTAGGTCACCCAAATACAATCTAAAGGAAATAATGTTGCTTAATACAACTGAGAAAATAGGGGAAAACCTAATGGGAAAACCCACCCCTCAAAATAAGTAGAAATACAAATTTTGAAAAAACTTGTGAAAGTATTTGCTGCTACTATGTAGGAGCAGTATCTTGGTTCTTCTGTGTAGGTAAACCCATGAATCCAAAAAACATTCTTATGTCTAGAGGAATCTTCATCTTTGGAAGAAGAACAATGTACCTAACTGAATTAGAAATATAAACAGTTGCACGATGAAATTGGATCCATGCAGAGCAGCTGAAATCAATTGAAGAGAGGGTAAAAGTTCTTGATAATTCAAACCATGAGTGGTAAAATCAGTCTCGAGTGTTAGGATAAAGTGTCCTAGCGGATGCATAATGTCTCCCTCTTTACTAGTTCTGTGAGGACATGAGCATGTGACCAAAGGTAGAGAAGCCCTGGGACTCTGGAGAGAAAATGCTTGAGCTCCATAATCTGGTATAGCTTTAGAAATATCCAATAATTCACAAAATCTTATATCAGCAAATTCATAAGAAATAACTAACATCGAATCCTCAACAACAAAATTTAAAGAGACTTGTGGTGCTTGATTTGTCACACCAAAAATGATGAAACCAATTATAAGCAATACTGAAAGCTCTTGAATATTGAAACCTGAATCACATATTATCAGATCAGAAAATAAATCAGATCCAAAAGGTTTCATATCAGATCCAAAAGTTTTCATATCAAATCCAAATCTTTTCTCCACCGAGACGGTAGATGCAGAATCTTCTCCCTCTTCAAAATTCTGATTTTTGGTGCATGCAATCCTGTAGGAATTTACTGGAAGCTCTAGATTAATGAGAGTGAATAGATCACTCTTAGAATCTAATATTATTTCTATAATATCACTGGTATTATTAATATGCACACCAACAACATCATTATATATATAGAAATCAAATTCCTCTACCATTTCTGATATAGTTACCGGTAAACTATGCGCAAAATTTAAAGAATTACTGGAGAATTTTTGCAAAGAATAGGAAGAGTTTTTTTCTTCACAAACGGATATTTGAATGTAGTCTTCTTGATCAGCCATGTGAGGAGGTGAGATATCAAGGATCTCATACACTTCTGCAGTAGCAGGAGAAGGAGTCACTTCAAGGATATTTTCTTCCATTCGAATTGACTGTAGGGAAAAATCTGCTTCTTCTTCATCTTCAACAATTTTCTTTTTTGTAGGAGAGGAAATGAAATAATCATGTTGGATTTTATCTGAACCTCTCTCAACATCTTGGATTTTAGATTCATATCCCATTTTACTGTTAGGTCCTCTTGATAGAGGGAAAGTGATGAAGGATTCCATGGAAGCAACCATGTGGTTGGATGCTCCAGAATCTATCACATAAGCCTTCAACAGAGAGAGGCTTGCATGCAAGCATATCTCATATTCTTCAGTATTCTCTTCATCATTTGACATCATTGCTCTTCATGGAAGGGAAATATTGTTCTGAACACATAAATATTTCATCTAGTCGAGGGTCTTCTTCATGCACGAGTCTTCTGGATGAAAACCCCTCATATAGTAGGGACACTTTTTATTTTTCTTCTTAAAGCCAGAGGCCCTTTCGGAATTTTGTTGATTCGAATCATCTGCTTTTGGCTCCTTCTTCTTTGATTTACCCTTTTCTTGTGCTTTGGAAGAATCAGTAACTATGAAATCTTGATCTTCGGAGTTCTTGATGACTCCCATTCGAATCAACTTGTCTTGCTCCTTGATTAAGGACTCAGAAAAAGAATCTAATGAAGGAACCTTCCAATCAGGAAAGCTTTCCCGCTTGGAATGAAATATGGAAACAAATACATAATACTCAGAGCCTAGTTTGCTAAGTATGGAAAGGACATTCTACTCATCCTTCTGCTCTATTCCGTACTGTCTACATTGAAGTACTAGAGACTTGAATTTAGTAAATAATTTCTCAATAGTCTCGAAACTACTAGGATGTAAAGATACCAACTCATTCTCCAGAATGTATACCAGAAGCTCATCTTGTTTGTTAAACATGCTATTAAGCTTCTCCCAGGATTCTCTGGGAATCCTCAATCCTTCTAGGTGGAAGAGGAGATCTCTAGATATATAAGTACATAAGTACCCGAATGCTTCATCACAACGGTTCATAAACTTGTACCTCTCAACCGACTGATGAGGTTCAGCCTCCCATCCATAAATGATCATGTGGTATCCATGCTTGCACAAGGCCAACTGCATATCAACCTTCCAATCAAGATAATTGGAAATTGTGAGGATCCGTGTTTCAGGAGTATGTGAACTCATAATTACTCTAGCTAGAAGACTTGCAAAGCTTCACACAAGCTATGTAACACCTGTCAATTACACTGCAATAACACACTAAAACATATGAACTGTTAGAATCATGCTTTTCCTCCCATCATGAACATGTTTTCAAGGTCCATCATGCCCTCTCCGCTACTCTGAATAAATCCAGAGCTAGCAAATTTTCATAGGGGACTTCTGTGGAAACCCAGCTGCTTCTGATCTTCGATAGGGAGAAACAAGCATGAAAACTGCCTTAGAAGGATCTGTTACCATATTAGAATTTGAATTCCATTTAGATCTTCAAGCAGATAGTTCAAATAGATGGAGAATTAAGATACAAACTGAACAAAACAAACCACACAGGAATCAGACAAGTATTGTTAAGGAATTTACAATATCATTCACAATAATAAATCCAATGTACAATAGGTTACAAATAGGAAGAATTTGAATGCATTAGGTAGCAATTCGAATCTACCAAGTGGATTTTACTGTATCTAACTGAATCTCTAACTCATGGTCTCTCAATCAATATTGGAGTCCAACATATCAACTCTCTGATGTCCAATAACTCAATAAATCATTATAAGCTAGTTAACACAATGAAACTGAGTGTGGTAGGTAGGAAAAATGCTCCTCCCCATGCAGCCATGCATTAGCCATGCATTACTAGCACTAGCTAAATGATTGTGAAGTCACTGACAAAGTCTGAGTCCAAAGATCCTCAGTGAAACTAAGTGTGGTAGGTAGTAAAAGCGCTCCTCCCCATGCAGACATGCACTATCCATGCATTGCTAGAAATAGCTAACTAATTGTGAAGTAACTGAATGTAATTAGGGGATAACTAAGACTAGCTAGTTCCAACTCCACCTAATTGATGGAGGTTGGGACTCCCACTTGCTCCTAAAATGTAGGGATTGGTCTAGAAGGCACCCAAACTATTGCATGCACATGTAGTAAGTGGCATTTAACCTCTAGCAGTGTTCCCCACACTCTAGTAACTGATGTAGGTGGACCCAATGGTACTAGTGGACCCAAATAATGAATTAAGGTTCCTAAGTTAGGAAAATATAATCTAATAGACAGTATGGTCAAGGGAAGATTAATAATCCTAACAATTAGTACAAAAATGTTTAATCAACAAATAACAACTAATAAATTTTAAGAAGTGGATATAAACTAATCAAGGAGCGTTACCTAGCATTTTTCTCTCATAGAAAATTACCTGACAAGTTCAATTCGTGAACTCGTCACCAATCTCATAATATAAAAATACTATGTTTTGAATTTGACTTCCATGGAAAACTTTTGCAGATTAAGAACATTGAACGCATACCAAACATTGAAGCTTTAATTTTTCAAAGGAATCAATTGAAGACTAGCATTATCTAATTCAATTGTAAATACTATTAACATCCTTCATTAATATTTTATGTGCAAGTGATTCCACCATTTGATTGCAAGTAGTAAAAATTCTCTCTCAACCTCAAAAGAGAACAAGTTGTTGCAAGGGAAAGCTAAACGTCCTCTTGTTAGGATTTATAATCCTCCCTTGTCCAAATTGTCTATTAGATTCTATTTTCCTAACTTGGGAGTCATTTAGTTATTATTGGGTCCATTAGTACCATTGGGTCCACTTGGAATAATGGGGAGACATGTACCAGTCACTATAGTGTGAGGAACACCGATAGAGCCTAACTAGAACTAACTGCACCTTCATGCATCAGTTTCGGCACCTCCTAGCCCAATCCCTACAATTTAGAAGCCACTGGGAGTTTCGAAACCAACCTCCTTCGGTTGTTGGTAGTTGGTAACTAGTCAAGCTTAGTTATGCTTCAGTTACATTCAGTTAGATGTCCTCCAGTTCAGTTAGTTCTAGTCTTGCATGGTTGCATGTGGATAGGTGCATATTCTCACCTACTTCTCACCTACCACCTCAGTTTGACTAGTTTAACTGATTATTACTGATTGAGAAACTGAATTAGAAAAATGGATCTTGAGTTGGTTGATTCGAATCCTATCCACATGATTTGAATTCCATTATTTGTATTACCATTGTATACTGCTGGGATGTAATGAAGTTTATATTTTAATTATACTGAGCGATTCTTATATGTTTCTTGTGAGATTTGTTTTGTTTAGTGGGTATTATTCATTCCTCTTCACTACATATAATTAAGAATTTAATAGCACTCATTGCCTGAAGATCAATGGCATATTAATTCTAACACCTCTTGGAAAATTCAGCAATCCACATTACTCTGCAAGATGGCTAAAGTACAGTCCTTGTAGTGTGAACAAGATTGTACATTTTAAAACATAATATTGTTTCCCAATTCAGACAACAACGTGGAGGTATAAATCACCATCCATATTTATTACCTTGATTTATCAATAACCACCCTATAACATAACATTCATTTAATGTTGCTACTAAAATATCCTCAACCATTAGATTGGGAATCCATGACTAGATCCAACGACTTAGAATCCAGTAGCAACATTAAACTCTTTACTACAGGATTTCTTAATTCCTTTCAAGTTTTTGGCTTGTATATTTAGTTAAAAGAGTAGTTACCTTCGTGGTCGCTAGAAATATAGATCAGAGGGATGCCAACATATTTTTTCATTACATAGGCTGAGACAAGGTCCTCTTTAACCAAAGGATTTGTTTGAGCACTCTAGAAAACTTCTCAACTCCGCACCATAAGAAATAGGGAAAAGAAAAATATTTTGATTATTATATTCCCACTACAATATAAATGAGAAAGTAAATTGTGAGTACTACATTCCATTCTATAAACAAAAAATTACATATGACGTTTATAGATAATCTCTTTTTATAAATACAATAGAGATTTCAACTAGCACAACCACAAGTAAAGTGGTCGATAAATTCCAATAAGCATAGTCAATCACTTATTATATGGTATAACATAAACATTAAACTAATTAATATGAACATTAAATTAATACTATTTAATAAAAAAACAAAACTTGATATAAAAAAATGATATCTTATTAATTAAACTTATTTAAATTTTAATCAAGATGCATTTAAGCATAAACTATAGGACAACCATGAAATGAATACCGATTGTACACTTGTTACAATCAGGTTAATCTTGTTGATCTGTTCAACAAAGTCCAAAATATAAGATAATATGTAAAAGCATCTCGACCTAACTAAGTTTTATATTTATAATCAAGGACAAACACAAGTAAAGTGGGAAAAAAATGCCAATAAGCACAACCATCCACTTATTTTATGGTATAACATAAACATTAAACAAATACTATTTAATAAAAAAATGATAAAAAAAAACCTGATATCTATTTAACTGAAGCTTATTTAAATCTTAATCAAGATGCATTTAAGAATAAATGGAAGGACAACCATGAAATGAATACAAGTTGTACACTTGTTACAATCGGGTTAATCTTGTTGATCCATTCAAGAAAGTCCAAAATCTAATGTAATATGTAAAATCCTATTGACCTAACTAAATTTTATATTTATATTCAATCCAATAAGCCAATCCAAGTAGCTCAATCAATTATCACAGGATCCCATGAGCCCAAACCGTGTTGTCATGTCCCAAATTTTGCATTGGGTCACAATGGCCTAATCACATTTTCCATATTCATGAGATTTTTTCAAATTGATGCTAAGGGTCAAATAATTGCCAAGGAGGAAAATTAATAGTTTCCTAGGTTGGGGGTGGAAGCTTTGGGATTTGGAATAAGGGGGACAACAAATTATGTTCAGACATTAGAATGGAACAAAGATTTAATAATGGATCTTATTAAACAAATACAAGAGAAAATTGAAGTGCCAATGGAGCATGGAGACACATGGAATCCTCCCCTTGCAATTTCGAATCCATGGGAAGCCTAAATGTTCTTGTATTAGTTATAAGGCTAATACAATTTTCCATATGCATCATAGGTCGAATTTGGAAGGAAATGTAACTTACATGGGAGAGGAAGAGTCATTTTGGAGCTAGTGAGACACTTGGACTAGATTCCCTAGCTCTATGACAACAATGATGAAGATGCTATGACACCTATGACACAAATAATATCTTGAGGCTGAAATCTAACATATTTGACTTGTTACGTCTAAATAGAGCATCCAATAGGGTGCTCATGTGAGTTGGGGAATCTCAATGGGTTCCTACTCAAATTAGGGGAACATGGAAGGTTAGGAAAGGGAGGACACATGGAAAATCATGAGAACACACCCTAATTCGAATGGGATTGAGTTTGTGAATGGATTGGTAAACTTATAAGGATAAGGATTGTTATAAAATATAGGAATCAACCAAGATAAGGGATTTTGATCATTTGAGAAATTTGCATTTGTGAATTGAGAGAGCTAGTGGATGACTAGTTTCTTGCCTTAGTCAATTTCGAGGGATAAATATTCCCATCCAAGTTGGTGTTTGGAGAGGCCACTTAGTTCTTTAATGGATAAGTTTCATTCATAGTTTTAAGGTACAAGGAAGCTCATGGTTCCTTCTATTGCAACACTTTCTCTCAACTACTTCCATTTTTTATGGCATATTCTTTCTCATGGAGGGATTTTGCTTTGCGTGAGCTACTGTATTATTTGGGAGAGCTTATCCTAGTCTATTTGTGATTTTAATAATTTAAATATTCTATTTGATCCATTCTCATAAACTCTCAGGTATAAATACCCAATGGTTGAATGTAAAAGTGATTGTTAATGAGCAAACAATGACCATTTCCCCACTATATTGAAATATGCCATTGAATGGAGATGATTTGGATATTATCATGCTATATTTATGATTTTAATGAGCTTAATATGATATTTTATTCATTCTTATAAACTCTTAGGTCGAAATACCAAAGTTTTGTATGTAAAATTGAATATTAATGAGCAAATAATGACCATTTCTCCACTATATTGTTGTATTCCATAGTAATGTTGATTATTTCAAATGGAAGAATATGTATATGATATATTTATGATGAACAGACTTTAATTTATGATTATTACAAGTTTCATGTTCAGAACTTAAGAATTTGAATTCAGATTACTTAGTTTAATTGCATTTGGAGAAGATTTGATGCCAGAGTCCCCAAGGGTTGAATTAGTGATTTTGTAGCCGATTCGGAGAGGGTTATAACAACCTCTATAAACTGAATAATGATGTATATTAGAAATTAAAATTTTCTCTTTATCATCCTCTAAATATTTTCACAAATTCGAGTGGGTTTGGGATCATTTGAGAAGCCATTTCCAGCATTTACCTAGGGGGAATTGGAACCCCAATTTGCTAGTAAAGATTCGTACTTTGGCCAGAATATTAAAAAAGTTTTCATAAGTAAATGGAGGGAAATAAAACATCCTTTAACATAATATTTAAGTATGAATATCATTCATACACCTTCTCATAATATTTGGGATCATTTGGGTCAATTTGGAGATCTAGACATCAAAACTAGTCAAAGGTAGAATTAGTATATAAAAATGAAAAATTGGTCATTTAATAAAAATTAATTAAAAATGGACATTACAGTGGTATCATAGAATGATATTGACACATGATGTGGTATGATATTTATTAGGACAAGAAGTCAGGGACCACCATTAGATATTGAAACCAAAAGTTCTTTTGTTGAAGAGGAAAAAAAAGTAGGAGAAGGCGGCATTTTTTTTTAGGAAACTATGACTAGGGATGAAAAGGGAACTGTTACCACCTAAGATGTACTTAGTGGTTTTTTATCAAGTGAAGCCCGGTGAACCGAACAAAGATGATTATTTCAGACTTCAGAAGACCTTCTAAATTGCTTCTGGGAAGTGCTTGTTGTACTATATCACATGTTCATACCTCGTGGGGGAGTTGTAATAAAATGTTCTAGCATGATAGTGTATGCAAAAGACTCGGTATCATAGAATTTATTTGTCAATCTGATCAGCCTAGGGTGTTTTTTCCCTTGTTTATTATTGGTTGTTGAATAAACGACTTATAATTTCTGAGTTTTTCACTCAATACCTCCAATGTTGGGGTGGTCGGCTTGGCATTTAGGCCTATTGAGGTTATTAGGGTCTATGTTTCAATGTATAAACATGCTAGGCACCATGGTCGAGTCATATGAACATGTCTAAGTCCCCCTAGGTTTTAATTTTTTTAATTTTTTTAATTTTTTTAATTTTTTTAAATTTTAATTTTTCCACAAAACTTAGGCTATTTTTTAATAGTCTAATTGGAAAAATTGGTTTTGTAATAAAAGTGGGCTCAGAAATCCATTTCAGTCATTGGGGGTGCTCATTTTCAAGCCCAGACCACCATGTAAACCCATAGACCCACTTTTTCTAAGTTTTGAGTGATTTGTCCATCACTCAGGTCAAAAATCCCTAAAAATCAAATATTAATTATTTAATTGATAAATTAATTAAATAATGGAGAAAAGCCCAAATCCTAAATCATTGGGATTTGCTCCGATTTGACTGAAATCAGTCTCATCAGCTTGGTATTGATTGGATATGACAATTCCTTGACTGAAAGAGGTGATCTAGGATGAACTGGGAGAGCATTATTGCATGGAATCTTGGGAATTGTGCCCTCCCTCTCTCCTACACGTGTGGGCCTCTCTGGTTGAGTTTTGGTGGATGCTTCAGTCAACAAGTTGAGGTGTCAGATAGATCAGCTCTCCAATTGATAGTTTCACTCAATGAGACTCATATCAGGCTTAGTTAGACATATATCAGGCCCAAATTCACTCTGCATGCAGCTGCAGTCTCTCTCTCCTTGGAAATTGCGCCCCCTTGGGCTAGATTTCATGTTTTTTCTATAAATAAGGCTCAGTTTTCCTCTTCCAAGCTAGTTAGAAATGGGATTGAGGTGATGTTTCTATTGTATTGTTGTTATTGTTTACTATTCTGGAATAAAGAAGCTTTGGAGGCAATATCTATGGTGTAATTCTCTTCATGTGTGGATGGTGATTGTCAAATGCTTATGAGGTATAATCTATGTTATTTATCTTTGCTTTTTCTAGTTAATTGTTGGCCTTGAAGGAGAGAGCTCCCTCCTATTAGGGTAAGAGTTTATTCTAGTTTGATTTATTCTCTGACTGTTTTCTTGTTTCAGATCTATTGGATTTGCATATTTTAAGTTTAATTGCATGCTTTCCAATTACCTTTTCCAGCAGCACCTATGTTTTAACCTTTGTGCAAGGATTTCTAAGTTGCATGTGATATCACTTGTAGAAGGGGTTGAGATGGTTTTAATATTCCTCATATTCAATATATTCTGGAGGACATAGTCCCTCGGTGTTCCACCAAAGCAGACTCCAAATCCCAACATTCCCAGGCTTCCAACACTCTTTCTCTCTCTTCCTCCTTCAAAAAATCATTTTTCTTACCTGGTTACTTTGTTCAAAAGCTTTGATTTAATTTGTATATTTTATATTAAAGTAAAAATTACATAGATATTTTTTTTCAAGGCTCATATACTAGATCTCATTCCTAAAAATGTTTCATAAAGCATTCTAGATCTAGTTTAGGGAAATCATCCGTTTTGCATGGAAATTTAAAAAGAATCCGTAGGTTGCATGCTTTAGATTTATGTTTATGTTTTAAAAAGATTAAATACATAAATAAGTGAATATTTCATTGGCTTTCCAAACAAAAATCCAATATCCCAAGGAAATCTTTCTTTCCTTGGTTCATTTTTCACCGTTTTAGTTAGTTTTAACTTAGTTTTGTTTGGTTTAAAGTAGGCTGACCCAAAGGTAATTCCAAAGTGATTTTGGGCATATTTAATTTTAAAATTATTGCTTTCTTTTATCAGGAATAACATAAAGAAGAGAATCTGTTGTTTGGAAGTGGCTTTGGGATCGTTCAAATCCCCCCAGGGGTCTCCCTTTTGACCATAACTTTAAAATTTTGGGAAATTTGGAAAGCATTGGTTTCATCCTGTATAAGAAAAAAGAGGATTCAAATAAATTTACTGATATTTTAACATCAAATAATAAATTCTTTCTCCCAATAGGCTCTTTCGATCCCATTCCCCATCCCCCCTGGGGGGATTCACATTTTTTTTGTCATTTTTCGCATTGTCTTACTTATTTTCGCTTTAGATTATTTTCATTCATGAAAAATAAAATGATTTTATTACTTTATCATCTATTCCATATTGCAATATCAAAGTAACTTGAATACTCACCCCACGACTTCCCGATTGACCCGCAAGGGGAAAGAGATGCGTGGTAGGAATAATTAGAAAACTTGTGATTTGTTTCTGTTTGTTTCTTATCTTTGGTTTTTTGTAAGTAATTATTCTAAAATAAAACCCCTCCTTGATTCCCCGATTGAGGTCCACTTGGACGGAAAGAGGTTTCTGGAGGTTTTTTCTTTCTAAAAAAACACACCCTTTAAAACTCACTAAAATTGACAAGACTCAAGTGTGTATGCTCTTCATTTAGTTGCGGTTCATTTGATCAGTCAATCTGCATCAAAATAAACATGAGTAACTATTTTAATTAGCCTTCACCTTCCCCAACCAACCACCATCAGGCAAAAATTCAACGCCTTGATCAAACCGTAAGCGGTGGAAAAATACCCAAAGGAAGTGGGAACTCTTGAAAAGTGACCTTGAGGTGCTGATATTTGTTTCACTTTTGGGTGCATTATGAACAAAAGTCTCAGAGACTCCATTCAGCCCACATATTCCTTGCGAGTAGCCATGAAGGTTTAGTTTTGGACATACTCCACGTTCCCTCGAGTATATCTGGAGTCCCCCCCTCACCTAATTTAATTTATTCATACTTAACATTAGCTTAAAACATACCAATAGGAAATCGCAGAACTTTCACTTCAAGCACATGCAAGTACATTGATTATTTTATGACTCCATTCTAAGGCACTGGATATTTTCTTTCTATATATATATATTGTGTCTCAGCATTGTGCTTTTGTGTGCTCATTTTTGTATCTTTTCATCTATGGTTGTTTATGGTTAAATCTCAAACTCCTAAGTAACTCATTCAGTTTAACATCATCATACTAAATAATTTTTCCTTAGTAACTTAATAGGGTTTACCCCCCTTGGCTTCGTCAGGAGTTGAGCCTAAACGGAGGAGTCAAGAACAAGGTGACAACCTTGACTCGAGAATTTCCCCCAAGGAGTGACTTGAAGATTTCTGCCATGCCCCCCCCCTCTAGGTGTGTGAAAGGCGGCAACATGGAACCTCTTATGATGGTGAGGAGAATATAAAAATAATGAAACCTCTATTTCATGAGATAAACAAGAACATGACCCAACATTTTATGAAAGGATTCGAATTGATGGCTAGCCAACTTAGGGGTAAGATGGCAGAAGGGGGAAGTAGACGTTTCCATCATGGAGAGACACATAATAGCATTCATTTTGAATGCTTTTATGATTTGTTGAATGAATTTAGGAAAAATAATTCAAATGTGAATTCATTAAGGAATAATCAGCAATGCACAAGTATGGAGGAGACCAAGGAGCCACCAAGTTTTGTGGGTGGTGAAACAGAAAAAATAATTACATTATGGGGATCAAAATTCACTCCCAAGTGACTCTGAAAAATATGAAGAGACATCACATGAGTATGAATAAGTTTCTACTGAAAATATTGAAGATCATTTCGAGACACATCCTACCTTGGAAATGAAAAAGAGAATCTACTGATGGATGCTTGAACTATGAAGGAGTACTTACTGATGGGTGCTCACAACTCTATGTTGGTGACATAGATATCACTTTTAAAAGTGTTTCTACAAGCCAAACTTCCATTAAACATGAAAATGAATACCTTCTAGCTATAGAATAAGAAACAATATCAACTTCCCCATCACCACTTGAGCTTCATGAAGTTGGTACAAGAAAGAAGGAAGAAGATGAGGAGGTTCATTTGCAAGAGCCTCATTTTCTTGAAGGGTCCTTAAATATGAATGAAAAGAAGATCCAATATTACCTTAGGATACTCCATGACACTCAATAATTAGTGTCAAATTCTTGTTGGAGAGATACTTCATTGGAGGAAACATCATTCCTTAAAGACATGGAGAAGATTCAAAGAGCAATGTGCCACATCAAAGGTAATTTCATGTCTTTGATTTTTGATAGAAACCATTTGTTTGAGCTTAATGAATTGTTACATGATGCATACTTGAAGAATAATGAGGATAATCATAAGCTCACAATTCAAAATGAGCAACTTCTTGAAAAGTTTCAAGATACTTGTTTTTCCTCCTATGTTTCAGATTGTCAAATGGTAGATTGATTGGAGGATTCTCATGACATGGTGGATCATGAAAAATGTGGAAATTTTAATGTTCCAGATGTGTTTGAAGATGATATTTAAGAGATCCAAACACTTGATGTGGTGGAATAGGAACTTGAATTGTCTATTGATGAAGGTTATGCAATTTTTACAGAAGAGCATGATTCCTCTACATTGGAAACAATATATGACAAAGGTTTCACACTTTTGAAGGAGCTGCATGATACTACCCATATGTATCCTTCCCATGATGAAAATTTTGCACTTTTTTATCATTTGGGTGAGTTAGTTCATTTTCCTACATCCTACAATTCCATGTTTTGCAGCATTAGTCTCAATGAAGTATGGGCGAAAGGGTTCTTTTTTATGGTGCCACATGAGGAGTATGGAACTCCTAGATTTACTTTTTATGATGACATAGTTGGATCACATTATTATTCACATTTATAGAAAAATCCTTTGTTACTTTATGATGCTGCACATCTACATGGATGCACCTATGATATGCATTTGAGTCACTTGAAGACTCATAGTTTTTCTTGCTCAACACTTGGTTCATTTGATGTTGGAGGAACTTCATCCAACACTGGAATGAATAGTTTTATGATTGGAGAACATTTTTGTTGCCAGCCACATACTTTGTTATATATTTATGATTCTCTCATTCATGGATGTATGGGTGAAACGTTTTTGAGTCATTTGAAGTCTCCTTATTTTTTTTTGCTCATTATTTGGTTCATATTTTAATGGAGATACTTCATTCACTTCTTGGATGAAAGAATACATGGCTGAAAATTTTAATGCATATCACATCCTTTTGGAGCAGCATTATAGGACATGGGATCCTCACCTATGTCATTGGACCAGATTTTATCGGTCACTTGAAGCTTGTATGCACTTGGCAAATGGTGGTCTACTTACTTGGAGGTATAAGCACTTTCATGATTTTTTGATGAGGCACCTCCTTGATGTACATTTTTATTATGTTGTTATGTAATTTGATGATATATATTATGTACTCATGATGTTTGAAATAATGCATACAATAAAATGGGATCCCATAATTCTCTATCCTAATGGTAGGGGTTGGAGAGAACTCTTAATTGTTGGAGTGCAATACAAGCAATGTGACCCTGGGATAGTTTTTAGTCCCATTGATTTCAATTTTTTGGGGAAACAAGAAGTATGGGAGATGTATTACCAAATTAATAAAGTTGTTTTAATCAGAGTAGTGCAGCAGCAAGCATGGTGGTTCCTCTCTAAAATCTTCATGGAATCTCAAAGACTCAAAGTTGGGCTACTCAGTGGAAACTTCAAAGAATCATATGGAAAGTAGGGTCTTCAAAACCCATGTTTGAAATTGCTTGAGGACAAGAAATATTGGGAAGGGAGGATTTTTCATGTCCTATATTTTTCATTGGGTCACAATGGCCAAATCACATTTTCCGTATTCATGAGATTTTGTCAAATTGATGCTAAGGGTCAAATAATTGCCAAGGAGGAAAATTACTAGTTTCCTACGGTTGGGGGTGGAAGCTTTGGGATTTGGAATAAGGGGGACAATAAATTATGTTCAGAAATTAGAATGGAATAAATATTTAATAATGGATATTATTAAATAAATACAATATAAAATTGAAGTGGCAATGGAGCATAAAGACACTTGGAGACTATCGGGCCCACACAAGCTAGAATTTGTGTGCCACGTCGCATCCTCCTCTTGCAATTTTGAATCCATGGGAAGCCTAAATTTTCTTGGATGAGTTAGAAGGATAATACACTTGTCCATATGCATCATAGGTAAAATTTGGAAGGAAATGTAACTTACATGGGAGAGGAAGAGTAATTTTGGAGCCAGTGAGACACTTGGACTCGATTCCCTAGCTCTATGACAACAATGATGAAGATGCTATGAAACATATGACACAAATCAGATATGAAGGCTGAAATATAACATATATAACATGTTACATTGAAATAGAGAATCCAAGAGGGTGCTCATGTGATTTGGGGAAGCTCAATGGGTTCCTACTCAAATTGGGGGAAGATGGAAGGCTAGGAAAGGGAGGACACATGGAAAATCATGAGCACGCACCCTAATTAGAATTGGATTGAGGTTGTGGATGAATTGGTAACCTTATAATGATAAGGATTTTTATAAAATACAGGAATCAACCAAGATAATATATTTTTATCATTTGATAAATTTGCATATGTGAATTGAGAGAGCTAGTGGATGACTAGTTTCTTGCCTTAGCCAATTTCGAGGGTGAAATATTCCCATCCAAGTTGGTGTTTGGAGAGGTAACTCAGGTATTTCATGGAGATTTAATGGGGTTTTATTTTCATGTGTAATCTATAGGGAATCTCATGGTTCCTTCTATTGCAACACTTTCTCTCAACTATTTCCAGATTTTATGACATATCATTTGCTCATGGAGGGATTGCACTTTGGGTGAGCTATTGTACTCTTTAAGAGAGATTATATTGGTATATTTATGATTGTAATAAGTTAAATATTATATTTTATTCATTATAATAAAGTATGAGGTCGAAATACCCAATGGTTGAATGTAAAAGTGATTGTTAATGAGCAAACACTGACCATTTCCCCACTATATTGATGTATTCCATTGAATGCTGATGATTTTGAGATTATCATGGTAAATTTATGATTGTAATGAGTTTAATATAATATTTTATTTATTCTCAAAAATTCTCAAGTATAAATTCCAAAGGTTTGTATGTAAAAGTGAATATTAATGAGCAAGCAATGACCATTTCCCCACTGTATTGTTGTATGCCATGGTAATTCTGATTATTTCGAATCGAAGAATTTATATATGATATATTTATTATGAATGGAATTTAATTTATGAGTATTACAAGTTTAATGTTCATCACTTAAGCATTTGAAGTCATCTTACTCAGTTTAATTGCATTTGGAGAAGATTTGATGTCATTTCCCCAAGGGTCGAATTAGTGATTTTGTAGCTGATTGGGAGAGGTTTATAAAAACCTATATAAACTGAATAATGATGCATATTAGAACTTAAAAATTTACCTTAAACATCCTCTACCTCTGTTCATAAATTCCAGTGGGTTTGGGAGCATTTGAGAAGCCATTTCCAGCATTTACCCGGGGGGAATTGGAACCCTAATTTGCTACTAAAGACTCCTACTTTGGCCAGGATATCAAAAAAGTTTTCAGAAGTAATTTGAGGGTCATAAATCATCCATGAAAATTTTATTTAAGTCCTAAAATAATTCATACACCTTCTCAGAATATTTGGGAGCATTTGAGTCAATTTGGATATCTAGACATCAAAACTAGTCAAAGGTCGAATTAGGGAAAAAAGTGAAAATTGTTCATTTAATAAAATTTATTAAAAAAGGGCATTACACGTGTTGACTAAACCTACATTGTTGGAAAAATATATCAAAACATAATTGCAGAGTTTGTAGTTGGTTCATTTAAATAGAGAACGACGAGGAACATATCCATGAAGTAAAAGTGCAAAGGAGATAGAGGTCCATAAAGCCAAAGTAAATGTCCCGCAAGGATCATAGATCAACGAACGAGAAGGGAGTCGCAAGATCTCAACTGCTCACATAGTGTTCTGCAGGACTAAGTGTTCAGAGTTTAATTTATTGAACGGGTGAGGAGTTATAAACAAAGGTTAAAGCTCACCATAGAACGTGGATCCACCGGCTAATTAAGACCATATAAGGACCACTTGCATATCTAACGGTTGTAAGGAGTTGCAGGAGACAATTTGTGGAAGCCTGTTTTGAAAAATTTTAAAGGTAGCCCTGCAACCCACAACCCATAATTACGGAAGGAAGGAGTTCCCGCAGATTGTTGAAAGGGTGATTGCAGAAAGATAGTTTGCGAAAGGAGTTTGCGGGAGGAGGATGTGAAAGTGAACCCACAGTTGCGAAAGGAAGGAGTTCCTGCATATTGTGAAAAGGGATATTACGGAAAGATCATTGTGGAAATATCATTGCAGAAGGTTAATTGTAGAAGGAGTATGCGGAAGCAGGATGTAAAAGTGCACCCACAATTGCGGAAGGAAGGCATGCCCACAAATTGCGGAAAGACGATTTGCGGAAATATAAATGTGAAAAGGTAATTGTAGAAGGATTTCTATTTGACACTCCCAAATCACATGAGAAATATATTAAGAATCACAATGAATATATGTGACCATTAGATGAAGAGGCATGACTAAGGGTATATAAGAAAATCTTTAAACCTTCATACAAGCATCTATGTACACTCGATTGGAATATCTAAAGGTGTACAAAAGTCAGAGATCAAATTATCATCAGAGGGAGGTTGGGAGTCACAAGGATGGGATGCAAGCATGTATATATTCAGAGCCTCCTTCAAGTTGTTGGTGGTAAACAGGGTGTTGGTGCATCCTTCAGTTGTAGTTGAAAAACTTGGATGTTGTTGCTTGCAAACTATTTGTAAATATAATTTTGCAGTAATAGGAAGTATTGGTGGTTTTCCCAATTGGGGTTCCACGATAATATTGAGTGTTCCATGTTCATTGTTGGTTTTTTTTTAAGTGATAAAAAATTAAATAGATTTCTTAATACTGATTCACCCCCCTCTCAGTATTACTTGATTTTCTGAAAATTGGTATTAGAGTGGGATCTTCACTAAAAGTTTAAACACTTGAGAGAGATCTTTTATCACTATGGATCAACAAGTAAAAACATCCTCCAAGGTTCCAATATGCAATGGAGAATATTATGCTTAGTGAAGCATTAGGATGAGAATCCATATAATTTATAGTGGACTAGATGTTTGGATTTATGTAGAAAACAGGGTATATATATCCAAAATATCCTCCCACAAATATTGACGAAATAAAAAAAATTGAGAACAATGCTAAAGTTGTTAATGCAATCTTGGCTGGATTAGTCATAACAGTCTTTGCCAAAGTGATGCATTGCAAAACAACAAATGAGATCTGGGACAAATTGCAGAAAATCTATGAAGGAGACATTTAGGTAAAAAGGGCCAAACTCTAGAATTTTAAAACTCAATTTGAAAGTCTAAAAATAAAGGAAGAAGAAAACATTTCAGAATTATTTGAGAAAATTGATGAAATCATTAATGCAAATCAAGGCCCCTAGGAGCAGAATTGAAAGAAAAGGAATAGTTGAAAAAGTAATAAGATCACTTCCAAATATTTACAATCCAAATATTTCCACCCTAGAAGATAGAGCAGACCTTGACAAACTCACCATGGAATAGCTATATGGGATCCTCATAGCTTATGAAATGAGGATTGGGAAAGATAATTCTCAAAAGAAGGAAGCAATTTTTAAAGCATCTAAGGTAGATAAGAAATCTAAAACAAATATTAAATCAAAATATTTTGATGACTTGTTAAAAATATTAAGAGAGGTACTGGTAAGTACAAAGGGAAATTACCCTTAAAATGATTTAACTGTGGGGAGATTGATCACTTTGCTTCCAAATTCCCTTATCCAAAATAAGAAGAAGATGATGAGTTCCCTGAAGATTCAAAGAAGAACAAAAGGATTTTTAAGAAGAAAAAAAAAAGACCTTTTGTTCCATGGATGATAACTTCTCAAATGAGTCTAGTGAATATGAATATGTTGAAGTCCTATTCATGGGAATAGAGAACAAAATATTTGAAGAAGTAGAATGTGTGGTAGATATTGAAGCAAAACTTGTAAGTGTTCTTGAAGATTTAGGTAAGTATAAAAGGATGTACAAAAAATTAAAAATTCATATAAAATAATTTGAGGAGAAAAACAATGATGCAGAAAGAATTATTATTGACTTAAAAAATTAGCTTTAAAAATACAAAAGGGTTGAAAACAATCTAGAACAACAACTCAAGAAAAGAGATCAAGAATTAGAAAAGTTCGAAGTTGAATTGATCTTGCTTAGAAAGAAGAAAAATGAAGAATCCTTTCAACCAAAGTTTAAGAGCAGTTCAAAACGTTGGATGACATCCTAAGTAGTCAAAGATCATTAGTAATAAAACTGGACTAGGTTATTGACAAGGAAAGAAGACATAACAATCCTCTTTCATAAATAAAGAAGGAAATACAAGAAGCTATGTTGATGCACTTATGAGACCAGTTGTAAAGGAATATAGTCAAAAATTTTCTCTCTCTCAAAATGAAAGCAGGACAGATAATGTGCCAATAAGACATCAATGCCTCTTTTTGGGAAATTGTTATGCTTGTAACAATTTTGGACATGTAGATAGAAATTGTAAACTAATGGTTCCTATTGGGAAAGGAATTACATCAAAATCTCCTTTCTATAATAATAATGTCATTAGAAGAAACCCAAAAGGAAGAAACTACAATTCTTCTGTTCCTCTACAGATTTATAGTATAGAATGTTACAAATGTGGTAATTAAGGACACTTCGCTAGACATTGTAAACTAGTGATTCCTATGGAGAATGACACCACATAATCTCAAGGCAATGAGGAGAGGAAGGTTTGGAAGAAGAAGGATGATTTGGAATGTTCAATAGCTCTTTATGCAACAGAAAAAACAAAATCTATGGCATGTGCACAATGGATGCTCAAAACACATGACAATAGACCCAAATAATTTTATAAGCCTAAAAAGAAATAAAAAAGGAAAATTCACTTTTGGAGAAAATCTATCCTCTAAAATAATTGGGAAGGGTACAATGGCTCTTAGAGACAAGATGAAAGATGAAAACGTTTTGCTTGTAAAGAACTTAAAACCTAACATTTTAAGTGTGAACCAAACATGTGATGAGGGACACAAGTGTATATTTGATTCCAAGAAGTGTGAAATCAGAAGAAAAAATTCAAGAAAACTTGTTGGGACTGCTGTGAGAACTCCAAGCAATGTGTATATTATAGAAAATGAAGAACAATGTTATATGAGTCAAATTTATGAAAGTTTTCTATGGCATAGAAGGATGGGGAACTTGAACTTTGAGATCCTTGTAAAAGTTAGTAAGAAGGGAGTTGTAAAGAATTTTTCGAAGTTCATAAAAAAACAAAATCATGTTTGTAGAAACTACCTTCGTGGGAAGAAAACAAGAACAAGCTTCAAGGTCAAAGAGCATACAACCTATCAACCATTAGAAATAATTCACATTACTCTTTGTGGACCAACAAGGACTGAAATATTTCAAGCAGAACATTACTTTATGTTAATAATTGATGATTATACAAGGATGACTTGGGTGGCATATCTTAAAGAAAAATTAGAATCCTTTATGAAGTTCAAATCCTTAAAAGCACTTGTTGAAAATGAATAAAATCTCAAGATTAAATGTTTAAGATCAGCTAATGGTGGTGAGTTCACCTCAAATAAATTCGATGAGTTTTGTGAAACTCATGGAATCAAGAGGCAGTTTTCAGCATCAAAAAATCCTCATCAAAATGCAGTTGTTGAGAGAAATAACATGACATACCAAGAAGCATCTAGAACTATGCTTAATGGAGCAAAACTTCCTGATGGATATTGGCGAGAAGCAGTATATACAAATATCTATGTACAAAACAGAGGAAAACTTAGAGTGAATAGTGACAAGTCTCCTTATGAGATATGGTTTGGAAGACAAACTTCAGTTAAATATTTTGGAGTTTTTGGAAGTAAATGCTACATAAAAAGAGATGATGATAATCTAGGGAAGTTTGACTCTATAACATATAAAGGCATATTTCTTGGATATTCTTCCACCAAAAGGACATACAAATGTTATAATCTAAGGTTTCAAAAAATCATAGAAAGTGCAAATGTAATTGTTGATGATACTAAACCAAGAAGAATAGAATCCAAGAAAGTGTGGATGTTGAAGAAATAGATGATAAAGAAAAAGAAGAAATTTCACATGAAGAGGATATTTTTGAAGAAGAAGAAGAAGAAGAAGAAGAAGCACATAAAGAAGAGTAACATGAACATGAGAATTAAGACTCTCTAACATCAGACACAAAGAAACCATCTAGGTGGGTTCAGAAGAATCATCCTGAAAGTCAAATAATTGGCGACAAATATTCAAGAGTTAAAACAAGAATACAATTATTTTATGATGAAGAACAAGCACTAATTTGATAGTAGATCCCAAAATATTTAAAGAAGATTGCAAAAGTGTCAATTGGATCAATGCTATGAATGATGAACTTGATCAAAAAGAGAAGAACCAAACTTGGGAACTTGTCCCAAGAACTAAGGGCATGAATGTTATTGGAACCAAATGGCTTTTAAAAAACAATTTCAATGAGCATGGTGATGTGACAAGAAACAAGGCTAGATTAGTATGCAGTAGATATGCTCAAGTAGAAGGCGTTGACTTTGAAGAAAATTTTGCACCCGTGGAAAGACTTGAATCCATTAGGATGATTTTAGCTTTTGCATGCTACAAGAACTTTAAAGTGT
>LPNX010571452.1:52646-64882 GCA_001517045.1 Pseudotsuga menziesii
AACAATAATTTATACATAAAGTTTGAAAAAAAAATCATCATTGTTGTAGTCTACGTAGACGATATCATATTTTGAAGTGGCCTACAAATTATGAGTGTAAACTTTACTTCAGAAATGAAGAAGGAATTTGAAATGTCAATGTTAGGAGAACTAAAATTCTTTCTAGGTTTACAAGTATCTCAATCCAAAAAAGGGATTTTCATCTCTCAAACTAAGTATATCAAAGAGATGTTGAAAAAGTTCAGAATGGAAGAACCCAAACATGTTAGTACTCATATGGTCATTGGTTGTAAATTGAGCAAGGATGATGAATCTTTAGAAGTAGATCATACTATGTATAGGTCAATCATTGGTAGTTTATTATATGTAACAACTACAAGACTAGATATAATGCAGACTATAGGTTTGGTTTCCAGATTCCAATCATCCCCAAAAGAAACACATGTGGCTATAGTAAAACGAATTCTTATATATCTAAAAGATATTGTGGATTATGGATTATGGTATTCAAAAATCAATAACTTCACCCTAAGGGAATTCACTGATTCAGATTGGGTAGGAATTATTGATGACATAAAAATATCTAGTGGAAGATCATTCTACTTAGGATACTGCTTGGTGTCATGGCTAAGAAAAAAAATTCTTCCATTTCATTGTCTACAGTAGAAGCCAAGTATATTGCTGCTGCATCATGTTGTACACAAGTCATTTGTATGAAGAAAACATTGGAAGGTTTACTTGTAAAATATGAGGAACCCATTATTATACACTGTGACAATACAAGTTCTATAAACATATCCAAAAATCATGTTATGCACTATAAAACAAAACATATTCCAATCAAATATTATTTTTTAAGAGAGCAAGTATCTCAAAAAGTCGTCAAATTGGAGTATATTGATACGAAGGAACAAATTGCAGACATTTTCAGTAAGTTGTTACCTGGAGAATTATTTTCATATCTTAGGAATAAATTGGGGGTTATCCCTCATGATTAAAAATTAACTAAAAGGATGAAAACACTATCATAGGAAGAGGATAAATATTGACAGGAGCAGACACACTCACATGGGGAGTGATTTTAAAATCTATGGTCCATTAGTAAATAATTCTGAGTGGTTTTGATCATCTCAAAGACGGATTGATGTTGCTGATATGAAATTGTAATACTTATGATTTCTGTTGCTTTGTATTGAAATTACTGTGTTAAAGCTTACGGTTCATGGAATTAATATATACATCTTCAGATCATTGAAAAAGAAAAGTAAAACGAGATCATCGTTCAAAGAGAAATGCAACTACACCTTTGTTGTGTTTCTTATATATGATTATAAACTATAACATTATGAAGATATATAAAAAAATGGATCAACATTATGGGGGGGGAGGTTTCATTTCTAAAATTTTGTATTGTTGTCAAAGGGGGAGAAAAATATCCTTTCCAATGTTAAAGGAAGGTGTTTCCAATCAATGCCAAAGGGAGATATTGTTGATTAAATTGACATTGTTGGAAACATAGATCAACAAAAAACCGCAGAGTTTGCAGTTGGTTCGTTTAAATAGAGAACCACGAGGAACAAATCCGTGAAGTAAAAGTGTACAGGAGATAGAGGTTCGCAAAGCCAAAGTAAATGTTCTGCAAGGATCATAGACCGATGGACGAGAAGGAGGCTGCAAGAGCTCAACCACTCACAAAGCGTTCCATGGGAGAAAGTGTTCGGATTTTAATTTCCTGAATAGATGAGGAGTTAGTAACAAAGGTCAAATTTTATCATAGATCGTGGATCTGACGGCCAACAGAGAATGCAAAAGGACCACTTGTAGATCGGAAGGTTGTAAGGAGTTGTGGAAGATAATTTGTAGGAAACAATTTGCAGAAGCCTGTGTCAAAAAAGTTGAAAGGTAGCTCTATAACCTGCAACCCACAATTGCAGAAGGAAGAATTTATCGTAGATTTTGGAAAGGGTGATTGCAGAAATATTGTAGCAGAAGGATTTTACATAAGGAGGATGTGAAAGTGAACCCAAAATTGCGGAAGGAAGGAGTTCATGCATATTGCGGAAAGGGCAATTGTGGAAGGTTAATTGTGGAAGGAAGATGTGAAAGTGTACCCTCAATTACGGAAGGAGGGCATGCTTGAAAATTGTGGAAAGATAGTTTGTGGAAATACAAATGTGAAAAGATCCTTTTAGAAAGGTAATTGCAAAAGGACTTTTGTTTGATGCTTTTCAATCGCGCGAGAAATTTCTAAAGAGTTGCGATGAAGATACGTGATTGTTAGATGAAGAGGCACAACTGAGGGTATATACAAAAATATTTAAACCTTCATACACGCATCTCTATACATTCATTGGAATATCTAAAGGTGTACAAAATTCATAGATGAAATTATCATAAGAGGGAGGTTGGGAGGCGCAAGGACGAGCTACAAGGCTGTAGGGGGTCGTAGCCTCCTTCCATTTGTTGTTGGTAAATAGGGTGTTGGTGAATCCTTTAGTTGTAGAAGAAAAAATTGGGTGTCGGTGCATTCAACAAGTTGGTGCTTGCAAACTATTTGTAAATATAGTTATGTAGTAATAGGAAGTATTGGTGGTTTTCCCAATTGGGGTTCCATGATAAGATTGGGTGTTATGTGTTCATTGTTGATTTTGTTTTAAGTGATGAAAATTTAAATAGATTTCTTGATACTGATTCACCCCCTGTCTCATTGTTACTTGATTTTCTAACAAATTGACCCAGCTATGACCTTACAATTATCGACTATAAGAAATTATTGTTATGATGGGCTATCCCTCCCGATGATGGGACTACAATATATTTAGGATCACATCATCTTAGAAATTCTGTTTTCTGTGAAGACAGAGCCACAAAAATAGATTTATTATTTTTTTGGTAAAGGAGACTTATAAACCCGAGCTCTCAAGGCTCGACCCTGAAACCCAAAGGGAGCACTGAGAACCACTTGATATTGAAAATATGAGAAATTGAAAATGCATGAAAAAGAGAAGTCAAGCATATATTGTCACTAATTCTTTACAAAGAAGTGCTTATTGATTTCAATCTAAGATAATATCTACAAATAGTTTATGACCTTAAAGGCATCCTTGTGATCATAAACGTCCATGAGCCCGACCAAGGATGCCTGTGGGAATAGATTGCTAATTTTGGATGTGAATGAAATCTGAGTAATCTTTTTTGCGGATACCCATTTCAAACAATGACAATTGATTTCACCTCAGGGTTTTTGCAAGAACAAGATGAAAAATAAGTATAAGCTAGAAAATATTCATGAAAAAATTAAATTTTGTTTCCCTCTTTCATAAAATCAATTTTCTATAAAAAAAATAGTACCTAATAAATACAAAAAGAACTAAAACCCATATAAAATTCATATTTAAAAGGAGATACTAATTTGGTATTAAAAATTCGTGTTAAACATTCCTACAAAATATAAAATCAATCTAACAAATTTTTTTAAGACAAAATGCTAATTTTGTCTTTAAAAACACATCTTAAACACCCCCATCTTGTAGTAGTCATTGGAATCCATAGAAGAATACACTGATCCAGAGTTTGAAACTCTACCATGCATAATCGTGCATCGATACAGGGTGATGACCGGTAGTATATGATTCCACTGGTCAGGAAGCATATCTGGTATGGAGTAGGAATCCAAGTTTGTAGTCAGTGATGGCCTTATAGTCTCAGATGGATCCAGGGAACCGTCGATCTATTATTCCGGGAAAGTATGGACCATCCTCGAGTTTTATGCTACTGTCATTGTTTGCTTTCAAAAATCCTAGTGGATCGAGTTACATGACCGCTACATGACTGTTTATATGAGAATTACATGAAATCTCTGGTATGACAGGGGCAGATGCTCATAGGCCGTTGACAGACGACAAGAGGCCAAAGGAACCACTCACTTAAAAAAATGCATTTGGCGTAATGAAAAACTATAAAATCAAGTATATTATAAATCTTACACTTATTTTAAAAAATATATATATAAATATGAAAATATTTAAAATAAATAAATAAATCTCTCTCTCTCTCTCTCTCTCTCTCTCTCTCTGACAAAGAGATTAACATTGTTGATTAGAAATTTTAAGTTGTCAATAAAGTACATGGAGGTAGCCGTTAAATTTAGATGGAAAGAAATATTTAGCTTGTTGCAGGCCATTTAATGCGGCGACAACATGCTTGATGCCAAGTAGCTTGAGATCCAATGGAAATGAAGCCTACTACCGCCCCATTAAATGGTCTAGAACATGCTGAATATTGTTGGCCAATTTAGATAGGTATAACATTCTCTCCATACATATATCAATTGAAAATAATTCTTATCTTGTATTTCAAGATAAGTATGAGAAATTATCATAGATAGTGACTAAATGTTTGAGTTGAACATCAAATCCTATCTTTATATGTCTATGAATATATGCAAAGTTTATACTAGGTTTAATATTGCTCACCAAATAAAACAAGCATAACATTCTCTCTATACATGTATCAATTGAAAATACATACTTATCTTGTATTTCAAGATAAGTATGTACGCCATATTATCATAATGTAGTCATATAGAGATAGTGATTGAATGCGTGAGGTCAACATCAAATCCTATCTTTATATGTTTATGAAGATATGCAAAGCTTATATCTTAAGATAGTGATATAATCTATCATCGATGTATATGAAGGTAGTGGTTGGATGTTTTTGTGAGATCAATTTCCTTAATACTTTAAGATAGCTATGAAGGCATATGGAGGTAACACTTGAATGTGCTATGGATGAATGTAAAAATAGTGATCCAATGTGCGGGTGAGATTAAAATTAAAGCTTACCCACATGTTCTCCTCAAGATTACCCTTATACTGTCCTCAAAATCTATCGAATTCTATATTTGTCTAGAAAATTAGGATAGTCATAAATGCATTTAGAGGTAGTGGTCATATGCATAAATGAGATCATATACGCATACGAGGAGCAAAGTCCATTTCCATTTTTTAAACAAAGCCCATGAGATGATATATATCCTTTGTACCTTAATACCACCATGGAAGAATCAATAAGTAATGATGGGAGGAATCAAGAGGTAATAGTGGGATGTTAATTAGGTTTTTTTTATTTATGTACACATAAATTGATCAAAACATACACATGCCATTCCATATCTATATACATAAATGGACCAAAATCCACACATTTTATTTATATTTTACTAAACAATATATTAACTTCATATCTTAAATTGAATATAAATAATTTTTATTATACTAAACATGGAAATGGAGTTCTTAGCTTGTCACCCATAAAAATATATAGTATACATGGTAAAGCACCTCCCTCACCTCAAAATGGAGTAAGTTTATTTTTTATCATTTTTTTCCAATGTTTCTTTATGGAAAGAGAAGCCCAAATAAAGGGTATTTAATCTTAAAATGTAAACAATCTTGATGATAATGGCGAACGTTTAGTGAACTCAAGTTTGGTATATCGGATTCTATCAAGAAATTATTTGGTTTGCTTTAAAATTGTATTCCTATGCTCAAAAAGCTTGAAGAGAAGTGTTCCTAACTCATTGTAGTTTTTTTAATAGGCAAGAAGGTTAAGAATATTTGTATTGTAACAAAGATTTTGAAATTGAGGATCTAATGTGGGCGTATGCATGAAACTCTAAGAGAAAGTGATTTTCATTAGGAATTTTCCAACACCTTGTTTCACTTTGGAGATCATGAGAGCCCATTCTTATTTTGGCTATATTATTTTTCTTCTTTATACTAGTTAAAAGATATAGATACTTTTGATCTTCTAGTTTAGAGTTAATGATATCCTTATATTTTGCAAAGTGACATTTTATATGAACTCCTTAATGATTTAATCAAAAGAAGGCATCTTTATGCCAACCATATGTTAGTCAATTGTAGGCGGTTTTGAGAAAAATTTAAAACAATTTAAGAAGTGTTTGCTCTCCCATGGTATTTATATTGTGCTTATACAAATCACCATTTCACATAACCGACCTCAACCCTTGAAATAAAACAACCTTTAATAAATGGTTAGTAATAAATACATTATAGATAAGGGAAATTATTTCAATAATATAATGCATTTTAAAGATTAAACTTCATTTAAGGATGATATGTACTAACGGTTTGTTAATGGGTTTAAGTTGAAGGGTCGATTATTTGAAATGGTGATAAAAAAAATCGTTTTAAAAATATTTTATTTATATACATAAAATATGTTTTTATTTATATAAATATTTATAGAAATTTTATTATGTTTTCGATGGGAATATATACCATCATATATCCATCTTAAATTCAGATTTATCAGCGGATAGCGGGATCTAATTTCCTAAAGTGTAAATATTTGTATCTTTACTTTTTTACATGTTTAGACAAATTTACATGTAAGTTTGGATGGATTATGTTGGTTTTAATTTTTTTATTTTATAAGCCGACATGGATATTTTAATTACTTTTTTGTTTGGTTTTAATTTTTTCTTTTATGAGCTGACAATAATTTATTTTTTTGTAGTGTTACATTACATGCGTGACAACTTCTCCCCCATACTAGGTTGTAGAGAAACTCATTACTCTTGATGCAATGATTAGTGTAAGTGGATTAATTTAAAATGTAGGTTCAAATTTGAATTAAAGGTGGATATAATTTGAATTAGATTTTATTTTTGAAATTTTTAAATTTTGATTTCACTTGGCTTCTATTAGTCCAGTGCAGATGACGTCGGCCTAAGATTTTCTGTCCCAATACCTGGCAACGAGCTAGAGTAAGCAGTCGTACTGGCATTTATTGGAAATGGTTTTTGTTTCTTTGGGAAGAAAGCCTTCCAAGCCAAGTTCAAAGTGACTCGGATGATGACAGGGGCATGAACCTGTAGGACTTTGACACATCTTCTCTTTCTAGGAAACTAGATGAGACCCAACGGAGTAAAATTTTGGGGCCTACGAAGCAGAAGAAGAAGAAGTATGTGGGTATGGGATGCATTGTCATCAGAAGGACTGTGTTCAAGTGGATTTCTACATCTCTTTTGATGTTTGGCTCAATAATGGGGCTAGTGATGCTCATTGTCAAATTGGTTCCTAGACATTGCCATCTTGCTCCTCCTCCTGATGATTACACCAAGGCACTTCACAAGGCTCTCATGCTATTTAATGCCCAGTTATGTAAAGTTCAGATACCCAATTTTTTAATCTGGTTTTAAGTTTTGTTTCCATTGCAAGTGAGTTGTTGTGTCACAAATGGTCTTGAATATCCAAAATTTGCAGTTTTTTCCTGAGAAAGTAATATGGTTATGTATTTCCATATTGATATACATTTCTCTTGAAGTGGCTATCATGAAGCACTAATATATTGTAGCTTGTATCTTGTCTAGTTTGTGAAATCCATAGCTAAGATACTCTTAGTCTTGTCAGGGTTCAATCCTAACAAGTGACATGATAATGCTTGTGGATGCTTGCAAGACATGCTAGCACTTGAGGATTTGGCTCGCTTATGCACCCCATTGAGGATTTCAGGGGAAATTGCCCAAATCTTGGGCGATTGGGTGATTTAGTTGACTAAATACCCCGTTTGAGGGATACTTTACTCTAAGTCAAAGGAACCAAATAGCGACTTTATGGAATTGTGTTAATGGATCCTTGTAATGACAAATTTAGGTTCCTTAATCTCAATTGTGAGAATTAGAAGATTGCTCCAAAAAATATTGCCTGTATTTTGTAAATCGGCTTACAGCTTCATTCAATCTGAGATCTAGATCTATTAAAGACTACCTATTTGAATTATTGTGCATCTCATTAATGATCTATGGATTCCAAGTTCCATGCACCACTATATATCACAGAAAATTAGACCTTTACGGTATTAAAACATATTACTGACTATTCAATTATTACCCTACTGATTTGAATTATTGGGTATTGTAGAAATGGTTTTGTGTCTTGCAACTAGGCCTCTTCTGAGATACAACAACATATCTTACTGAGGAATTTTGGGATATGTGATGGACTATCTAATCCTAGAGCAAATAACGCCAATTTGGTCGTTTGGTTTTATGATGCAGGGGATGCTATCAAGTTCAATTTCCACACTGCATTTGTTGTGACTGTGATTAGTTGGAGTTATATTGAGTACATTGCCAAGTATGAAGTTGCAGGAGAGATAAACCATGATAAATACATCATCAAATGGGGAGCATATTACTTTATGAAGACATTCAATTCTTTAGTAGATACAATAAGTTTGATACATGCTCAGGTACTCCACGGAACTGAATCTCTCTTGCAAGTGTCTAGGGCATGAGGGCTTGTTGCTTGTTTCCAAGTGCTCTCTTAGCAGGGCTTGCATGTATTTCTCTATTCTATAGAATTTGCACTATATTTCACCTTAGAAGTCATCTAGAATTTGCACGATGTTTCATCTTATAAGTGACTTGCTATTGGACTTGAACCAACTCTATTGTGTCATCTGAAACCAAAATTTAACATTTCTTGTCAGTTATTTCTATCCTTTTCTATTAGAGTTTTCCTTGAGATATCAAAGTTATGTAGTTTATACCTTGTGCACTTCAATATAAATAATGGGCACTAAAAAATTATTTTGCGGTAATTATGTCAAACATGATTCTTATTGCCCGATACTAAAACATTAGTCTCATTTTGTTGTAAACGAATGTTAACAAGAAATAAAGTAGTGTGCAAGTACTAGTTGGATCTAAATTTTATTATTTGTTTGTTGTTATGATACAACAAATCTTTTACTCTTTGAATTGTGGCCTCATGGATCAGAAATGGTCAAGTTTTACATGATATAACTTGCTCTAGTTTAGAATATAAGCATTTTCATAAGATTATAAATTGGTTTTTAAAGTGATATGTATAAGAAAAGTTATAGATGATTTTCATCTTTGAACACCAATACACAACATTAAAAAATTACTGACAAGGTTTTCTAGTTGCGTATCTGCAACCACTACTTTTTTAATTCAAATTGTGGCAGTATTTCCTTGATTTAACACTTTTGCTTGTCTTTTTGAGTCTTTGATAGATTTTGTGATCTTGTACCGTTCTGAGTTTCTTTTATTCTTATGCAGGAGCAATATTGTGGGTTCTATCCCATATGCATGTCTATATGTACTTTTCTTTATATGAGACAAAAGGGATAGATATGAATGGTATTAGTTCATGTACAGTGTGTTTTATTATAAGTAATGAAACACGCCTTTTTTCTCATTCGAAAGAAGAAAAATTGGAACATGTCATGCTAATAATCCGGTACTACCTATCGGTTGTTCTTTTGTTTCTTACATGTGAGCATGAAACAATTTATTGTCATAATAGTTCATGTCGGATCCATATCAGTCAGATATAGGATTAACCATGTTAAATATATTTTTTAATTTATTTATTTTTATAAACTCTAACAAGAATAACATAAAAACAGTCTTTTCGCAGTCATTTCACACATTTGACTAATAACAAAGCAAACAATTGTAATTTATTTAATATTAAAAATTATAATTTTCCTAATGTTGAAGTCAAACCTTAAACCTTAATTTATGAATTTGATTTTTGTAGTTTTGATAAGTCAAAGAGTTCTTTGACTATCAACCGATTACAATATATTTGAATTTCAACAGGTATATGTTAGGATTATTATAATCCTCCCTTGTCCATATATAGTCTATTGATCATCTTGTCTAGCATAGGGAGACATTATTATTGTACTAGAGTATGGGTAACACATATAGAGGTTAATTTCCACTTACTGCATGTTCATGCATGAGTGTAAGTGCCTTTAGGACCATTTCCTACATTTTAGGAGCCACTCTAAGTGCCAGCATCAGCCTCCATTAGTTGGTTGTGGTTGGTAACTAGTTATGTTGAGTCAACCTTCAATTACATTCAGTTAGATCATTTTCAGTTAGTCTATTGCCAGTTTTGCATGGTTGCATGGGGAAGTGGCGCATTTTCCCACCTACCTTGTCACTTTAATTGGTTTAACTATTTTAAATAATTGTCACACTAATTTAGTTATCCAGAGTTATACTAGTGGCTCCCATGCAATGATTTAGACACTCCTAGTTAGCTAGTCATCCAGGTTTAGTTGGTATATTCAAATCTTAACCACATGATTTGAATACTACTTATTGTAACACGATTATATACTGCTGGAAATAGTGAATATTAATGTTGTAATTTATTGATCAATTCTTATCATTTTTCTCTGAAATTTGTCTTGTTCAGGGTACATTGTTCTTACTATTCCACTTCATAATTATACCTTTCAATTCCTCTAATTTCCTGTAGATCAATGGTTCAATAATTCAAACATGGTATTAGAGCCTTGTTCAGGCTAGAAGCAAGTCTTGTTTGATCTCCATCGTACATGAGAACCAATTGAGCTTCCACATAAATCCTGAAATGATATTCTTTCTCCCTTTGAAATTTGTTCAGAGAATTCTATCCAAGTGTGACGGAATTTGAGAAAGTGTACATGCCGAGGTGGAAAGGCTTGAAACCGACATGATTTCAAATCAATTTTGGTTTTGCAGTGATATTTGTAGGTACCTATGTAGCTACTTGAGGAGTTAATTGCTTCAGCATACAGATATATGGATTCATCATCTCTCATACCCCAAATACTTACTATTCATATTAGAGGGAAGGTATGCAGGTAGCCTTGCACAAGATTAGCCTGTATAGGATGACTATGGGTAGAGAAACTGATCCCCAACAACATGTTAAAAAGAATAATTTTTTGAATCGGCTTGATATGGATTTAGGCTTCATGTGCACTCATATCTCCTAGGATCTTTTGTTCCATATTGAGGGAGTTAGGACTCTAAAGGAATATTGCAAAAAGTTTGAATTCTTATTTGGAAAACAAGATGAGATTTGAGGGCACATATTGGAGAATGAGCTCATATCCCTACAGCCTAGAAATTTCAAATCTGTTCAGCAATTCTTCACAAAGTATAAGTCTCTAGTACTACAATGAAAACAATGTGGATTGGAAAGGAAAGATGAGAAACTTGTGCTATTTGTACTTAGAAATCTTGGTTCTGAGTACTCTGTATTTGTCTCTACATTCCATTCCAGAGGAGCTTCCATCCCCAGTTGGAAGATTACTTATCTAGATTCTTTTTGTGAGTCCTTAATAGAAGAGCAGGATAAATTGATCCAAATGAGAGTGATTCAAACCTCCAAGAATCAAGCACTATTGATTTCAAACTCAAAGAATGCGTAAGACAAAGGGAAGCACAAGGTGAAGGATCCCAAAGCCACTAATTCAAATCCAAAAGAGAATCATAGATCTTCCAAAGGAGCCTTGGGTTCCAAGAAAAAGAAGAAAATCGAAAAGACTAGATGTCCATACTATATGAGAGGATTTCATCCTAAAATCCATCGCATAAAGATGCAAATCTACCAACTATCAGCACTCCTTGAACATAACAATATTTCCCTTCCACAAGAAGAAAATAAGTCTAATGTTGGAAAACTGACAGAAGATCATGATAGGTGCCATTCCTTAAAGGAAAGCCTTACTCCATCGAAGGATTATTTGATAGATTTTAGAGCATCCAACCGCATGCACGTTGCCTCTAGGGAATCCTTCACTACTCTCACTCTATCATGACGACCTAGAATTCACATGGGAGATGACTCCCAAATCCCAACTGTTGGGAGAGGTTCTATTAAAATCCATCATGGTGAGTTCAAGAATGTTCTCTATGTGACCTCTCTTGCAACAAATTTGTTATTTGTTTATTAGATGACCCACACTAGCTCACCAAAGCAAGTTGTATTTGGTCCTGACTCGATGGAGATATCAGATATCTCAACTGGGAATATTATAGTGAAGGGTGTTGCAAACCATGCCTCCAAGGAATATGAATTCTCACATTTTCTGTCATACTCAGCTCCAGCACAATCTTCGCATCTATTCGAAAGGGGAGGTATAAACTCCCTTTCATATCCATTTGTAGATAATGATATGTTGTCTAGTATTTTCATTTCAGATGATGAGGAACAAAATCAGCATGATATTTCTATTGAGATTGTACCTCAAGATGATCCAAATCCAGATCCAGCTCCAATTCCAAATCAGAAACATAAATGGGATGAAAAGATCATTGAAACAGTTGGGAATGATGTTGGGGATCCAATGATAGAAGAAAAATGAGGTCCCAGTATCAGAAGGAATGTGTC
>LPNX010571454.1:10202-183350 GCA_001517045.1 Pseudotsuga menziesii
GTTAAGGATGATATTGATAAGATGCTAGCAGCAGGCATCATTGAACCAGTGGAAGAAAGTGAATGGGTTAGCCCCATGGTCGTACAAGAAAAGAAAACAAAAGGAGACATCAGGATCTGTGTCGATCTGCGCAAGCTCAACGATGCATCGCTTCACGACCCATTTTCAACACCGTTCACTGATGAGGTATTAGACAACGTGGGAGGACAGGAGGTCTACTCCTTCACTGACGGCTTTTCAGGCTACCATCAGATCAGAATACATCCAGAAGATCTATCCAAGACCACCTTTGCAACAGAATGGGGCTCGTTCCAGTATACGGTAATGCCCTTTCGTCTTAAGAATGCACCAGCTATATTTTCTAGAGTAGTAGTTGCTGTATTTAAAGAATACATCCATAAATTCCTAGAAGTATATTTCGATGATTGGACTGTATTTGGACTAATCGACAAGCACATAGGAGACTTAAGACTGATGTTAGAAAAATGTAGGCAGTATCGGATTTCTCTAAATTTGAAAAAATGTATATTTTGTGCACCATTCGGTATTTTGTTGGGTCATATTGTGTGCAGACAAGGCTTGATGGTAGATCCTGAGAAGATCACCATCATTGTAAATCTTCCAGCACCCAACTCAGTCAAGCAACTGAGGACAGTACTTGGTCATACCGGGTACTACAGAAAGTTCATCAAGGGCTATGCAAAGATTACAGCACCAATGGAGAAATTGCTAAAGAAAGATGTAAAATTCCTATGGAATGAGGAATGTCAGCAGAGTCTAGACATACTTAAGGAGAAGATGGTTACAGCACCCATCTTAGTATTTCCAGACTGGACTAAGCCATTTCATGTACATGTGGATGCGTCTGGCATCGCACTAGGGGTTGTTTTAACACAACCAGGAGAAGGAGATATTGACCATCCCATCGCATATTCCAGCAGAAAGCTATCGACAGTAGAAAAGAACTACACCACAACAGAAAGAGAAGGCCTAGCTATGGTGTACGCGCTACAGAAGTTCAGGAACTACCTATTGGGTGCCCCGTTCAAGATGTTTACTGACCATTCCGCCTTGAAGTATCTGGTTAATAAGCTAGTGTTAGGGGGGAGAATCTGTAGATGGTTACTCCTCTTTCAGGAGTATGATTTTGAAATCATTGTGAAACCAGGAAGACTGAATGCCGAACCTGATCATCTGTAGTGGATAGACTCAGGAGAAGAGCCAAGTAACCTAGATGACAATCTGCCAGATGCGTCGTTGTTTTCTATCCAGGTCGCAGATGATTACTATGCCGATATTATTCAATTCCTCACTACAGGAGTAGCACCTGATGAGTTTACTAAGCAGCAAAAGAGGCAGTTGGTTGTTAAAGCAGCAGACTTCACCCTCATCGCAGGACACCTATACAAGTTAGGTCGGGATGAAGTTCTGCGTAGATGTGTGATGCCGCATGAAAAAGATGCTATTATCAGAGAGGCACATTTAGGAACCGCAGGAGGTCATTTCGCAGGAAATCCGACTGTGCAGAAAATCTTGGAGGAAGGATTATGGTGGCCTACATTGCATAAAGACACCAAGGACTTTTGAAGATGCTGTGATATCTGCCAAAGGGTAGGAAAACCCTCGCGACGCAATGAAATGCCGCTGCGACCGTAGGTCACACTGTGCACATTTGAAAAATGGGCTATAGATTTTCTGGGTCCTATCAACCCACCAGGAAAGCGCACTGGTGCAAGATATATTATCACCAGAATAGAGTACCTCACCAGATGGGAAGAGGCCAAAGCAGTAAGAAATTGTGATGCTGCTACAACCGCACAGCTCCTTTTTGAAAACATCATCAGTAGATTTGGATGCCCAGTAATTTTGATGAGTGATCAAGGCACACATTTCTTGAACCACACCATTGAGGCGTTGACAGAAGAATTCCAGATTCAGCACCATAAGAGCACTCCCTACCACCCACAGGCTAATGGTACCGTGGAGGCCTTTAATAAGATTTTAGAAAATGCTCTCACTAAGATCTGCAATAGCCAAAGGAATGATTGGGACCTCAGAGTTAACGCTGTATTATGGGCGTACAGGACCACATGCAAGAAACTTACGGGACACACACCTTTCAGCTTGGTGTATGGACAGGAGGCTATTATGCCTATGGAGTATATTCTTCCCAGTTTAAGAATCACTCAGATTACCGGGATGACTAATACAGACATAGTGGAGGAAAGGCTAGCACAGCTTCTTGCCTTCGAAGAGGACAGATTCATCGCGAGATTCCATCAGAAAGTGCAGAAGGCATGAGAAAAATATTGGCACGACAGACACATTAAGAGTAAGACTTTCCAGATCGGAGACCTAGTGCTCCTCTATGATAGCAAATTCATTAAGTTTCCAGGAAATTTCAAGACGCATTGGCTGGGGCCATATCAGATACAACAAGTTACAGAGGGAGGTGCCGTTCAGCTCAGCCAGCTGAATGGGGAGCTTCTTCCCACATGGATTAATGGCAGTAGGCTTAAGCTCTATAGTGATAGCCACCCCACCGCTCATCCCTAGCTTAACCAGTTTATGGTGGTGCAGATGTCTAGTGTAGTTGAAAGGAGGCATCGCACCGGGAACTAGTCTACACCAGCAGGTATTTTCTAAGTATGAGGAATCGCATAAGGTCGGTTCATTTTGCACAAGTCATCAGTGGCTTGCGGGAGGAAAAAAAAAAAGTATTGTTTTACGCAGGGGATGCGGAGTCGCATCGCGGTAATGCGATGTTCCCCCGTGCCACGTATTCAGTTTTGCAACCGACAGAGGGCCAGTCAAATCACCCTCTGACAGGCAGTTAATGAGGAAATGACCGTTATATCTTACCGTAGATTTGGCAGCAGTATAATCAATTTTTCCAGATTTGGCAAATCTTCGACGAGACCAGCGCCTGTACACACACGTTTCAAGGGAAATTCGATCGGATTTATGCATTTATTAAGGATCGGATGATGGGTGTGGTCTTGTCCAAGCATTTATTACGACTGATGGGTTCAGTCTAGATGACCGTTGTGTCTAGGATTATCGTATTGGGCATAAAAGCAGAAAGTATTCAATTGGGACGGTTACGATTTGCAGAAAAACCGAGAGCTATAGAGTAAGTTGTTAAGAATTCCCTGTGAAGAGCTAAGTTTGTTACAGAGTACTGTGATTTTTAGAATTTGCAGCCATTGCACGTCCGTTGTTTTGTACTGAGAGGGTTCTGTCCGAGGACGAACCTCTAGAAGACATGCCGAGATGCTTCGACCCTGGTGGCCGTAGGTACACTATGACAATGCCACCCAGGGTTGTGAAATTAGGTACATCACAGGTCAGACAACTGCTAAGGATGAAGAGTCAAGCACCAGAAGTAGAAGTTGTCACCAAAGTCTCTGCTAAGGAGAAGAAGAACGCCGAGCCGATCACTGAAGATAAGAAAGCAAAGCAGAAGAATGATGAGAAGAAATCTCCCGCCAGGAGGAAAGTAAAAATGAGAAAAAGAAAGCAACGGGAGAAGGTCGCCGACCTATCTGATCAGCTAAGAGAAGCACAAGAGATTGCGGAGGCAACGAGACAAAAATCTGACGATCAAAGGCAGCATGAGTACCTGGAGCACCTCGAAGAGAAGAAAAGTGGAAGAGGACAGCAAACCCAACAGACGGTAGAATTTCAGAATGTAGACAAAGGCTTGTTCTCGGAACGGAATTCATGGTTTGTATCTCTTTAATATACAAGGCTCTAGACTAAATGAAATGTTTGAGAAGGCTGGAAGATATAGATTTTCCTTGTGATAAAAGTTCTAACCCAGATAAAGAGGAAAGGATATCTGTGGAAGACCTTTCAAACACTAGAAGGTTCTTAAAAGGTTTCAGGAGCGACGAGAGCGAGACCATGACTACGGGCAGGAAGGATAAGAGAGCCCAGCGAACCAAGTTATAGAAACTATAAAGAGGGTGTCGAAGTGATGCAGAAGGAAGTCGCAGGACTTCGAGACAGGTTGCAGAGGACTTCGCAGGAAGCCAAGGCAAAGCTACAGCAGGAGAAGCCCGCTGATAGTAGCTCGAGGGCGAGCCACAAGAAAGTGTTAGGGGACTGTTGGAGCAGGGTCCCGCAGCTACAGAAGGAGCTGCTAGTTTAGCGGAGAGATGAGTTTTGGCATAGAGAAGATAAGATAAAGCTACGATGCCGTAGCACGTGACCAGCTACAGAGAAAAGCCGGAAACCATGACGAAGAAGACGGAGAAGTCAAGGAAGATGACTGTACCTGAGCGGCTGAGAAGAGAGAGCTCACCCACTGCATTGAAGGTAGTGACGAAGACAGGAGGGCTCAGAAACCCTCATAAAGGAAAAGGAGCAACGAGGCTGAAGCATTGAAGACGAAGGACAGGAGAGCGAAGCGGTGCACAGTACCCATGATCAGCGCCGAGAAGCATGGAAGACTGCAGAGAGCTGTGGTATGACAGAAAGCGGCTACCTCAAGTACAGATATGGCCGACTGTCACTAATTAGGGTTTGGGTTACTGTTGGGACAGGCCCACAGTGTTGTAATGGAAAGACCTTCGGGCTGCCTATAAAGGGATATATTTTGTATTGTAAAAGGGTTGGTTGGTTGGCTCGTTTAGTTGTTAGTTGTTTGTAGATTATTAGACTGTTGTAAAATCCTAGCTCTGGTTCTGTTATTAGCAGTAGCAATCTTACTGTAACCAGTAGCTGGCTTATAGAGCATGCATGTAATGATCCACAGGGATCGACAGAGAGGGAAGAGCATATTGTAGGAGAGAAATATAGAGAAGAAAAGAGATCTAAGAGAGAAGATCTTGAGCTACATATGCGGTGCAGGAGAACTGTGTTTTACCTTCCCCTGAGCTATAATAAAAACACAGTTCTGTGGACGTAACTTCCATCCTGGAGGTGAACCACGTTAAAATCGAGTGTTATGTGGTTGGATTATGTGTTATGCTTACTTATGCATTTATCAGTCATTTCATGGACTTTGTTTACAGTTTAATGAATGAATGTGTTAATCAGTTCACAGCAATATAGAAGGATAAACTTAAGTTGAAGACTTTGGCATGTTGTATGTGGGTTCATTTATGCTTTGCTTGAACAGTCACTAGTCGCAGTATTGAACAGCCTTGTATGTTGAGTCTTGCACGTCGACACGAGCAACGCTAAGTGTGCTAGGCCGCGGAGGTAGGATATCATAGAGAGGTGATACTGCACTGGCAGAGGAGCTGCAGTGTGCGATACCGCGGGTTGAGGACTTAGTGTTGGGCAGGAGCTGCGTGTCACACGGTGCGCGGCGATGCAGTAAGGTTGGAGATATCGCGAGTCAGTGGAAGTGCGCGACGTAGAAAGGGACTGCACGACAGTATAAAGGGATATCTCGCGGCTAGAAGAGCTGCGAGACGAGGAGATCGTGCGACGCGAGCAAAAGGTCGCGCGACGCGTAGAGAAAGATACCTCGTAGTTAGAAGAGCTGCGAGTCGCAAGTAGGATCGCCACGGAACCTGGTCCAAGACACTTGAGTCCTTGGCCAACCCATTAGAATCACTTCAGCTGAGACTTCAGGCCGCTTCGCGATCTGTCGCCGAAAGGGCCAGTGAGCTAGGGGTGTTGTTGGTTGATTATAGTAAACCCGGGTCTGCCCATCATAGCCAACATGCGCCTTACCCTGGTTGGTGTCCTCCAGACGTGAAGATAGGTGCTTGTGTAGAGATTTTCTGAGTCGACGTAAAAATTGCATGCAGTTTCTCAAAGAAATCCTGTAAGTCCCTATCTCTGTCAAATTTTTCTTTGACAGCCTCCAACATCACACTTTTGCATAAGTCGAGAGGGCTGACTGACTGTGGTGTCGGTGCTTGTTCCTTGGTTATTTGCGTTGGTGATGGGGGTGGAGGCGTCGACACAAGATTGACGACATTTTCAGGCGTCATCTTAGTCTTTTCTTTTTTCGGTCGTCCTGCTTGTGCTCCAGCATTGACAAATCACTGGAACTGGGTTTTGACTGGTACTTTATTTGTTGCGGCATCCTTTATGATGTTGAGGGCCATGCTTTCCAGTTCATCCTCGTCCTCTGATGATTCGGCAATGATAAGATTGCACTTACCTTTACCTTGTTGTTGCTCTTGTGTTTTTATTTTCTTCCTGGCTGCTGCTATTTCTTTTGATAGTTTTTGGATAATGCCTTTTGTAACAGCATACTCAGGGTTGTCGGGTTCTGGCTCGGTCGTTGGTTCCTGAGTCGGGGCGACACTTTCTACAGTCGGAGTAGTTATCTACTACTGTGGTTGTTTCTTTGGCTTTGGCTTTGCAGTTTGGGGTTCTATTCTTTTTGTGGTCGGAGCTTTGATGGTTATCTGTAGTCGACCAGTGTGTTCGACTGGTGTCTCCTCCGACACAAATGTGCTGATGTAGAGGTTGAGCTCATAGTCTTCCTCTTTTTCTTGGTCCGTGAGTGGCTCCTCGATTGAGAAGTCGATCTGTTTTGCTATTGTTGGTACTGGTATTTTTGTCTTGGCATATTGAGACAGTTCCCAGAAGATCTGGTCGATATATGGATAGTAATCGAGGGCTTTGGCGTTGGAATTGTCGCCCTGCATGTACCACACCGAGGTATGGTCGAGCTCCAGCTGGATGTGGGAGTTTGCTGGTAGATTTCGTCGGATGTTTTGAGGTACCCTCCATCTAGTCGTGCGAACTTTGAGTTGTTGGAACCAGTTCTCCAGAAATACTTTCCCGCGCTCTAGTTCGTGCAAAGTTCCTTTCTGGGAGAAGGGTTTAAACCTCCACATGTCGAACTTTGATGGTTCTCGAAATACTGGGCTCCCCTCTGGGAAGATGTGGTACATGACAATCCATAAGATGAGGGAGGGGAACTTGATGATTCCCCCCATTTCTTGACATCGCTCACAAATGGTCTTCACCATGTCGATGACATAATCACCCCATCTATATATTCATCCGTTGGTGGAAATGGTGTTGACGGCTTCTAGCATTTCTAACTTAAGGTTGCAACCTCGACCTACTAGAGTGAGTGTTATTGCAATGATTTTGGCCACAATCTATGGCATTTGGGTTGTGATTTGGCTAATCATCAAACCCTTGGAATTTTTACCGAAAGGTGACCTAGTGAGCTCTTCGACCAGTCCTTCTTTGATTTCGACTGGTACGGGGTCTCCTTTATTAGAGAGACCGGTCAGCTTGGAGATGACATCTCCAGATATGTTGACCGGCTCGTCGAAGTAGAACCAGCCATTGTGATATCGACTGATGATCAATTTGACAACAGCTTCCTTCGTTCCACCAAAGCTGGCCATCAGCGGGGTGTTGGCATAGCTGAAGAGAGTGTTGCATTTAATTTTCTCTGCTGCTTGAGTGGTCTTTTTGTCGACAAAGGCCCATTCTTGTATTTCGGTCCATAGCTTTTGCCATGAGCCTTCCTGTACTTTGGCTTTTTTGATGTTTTTCAGCTTGTGGACTAAAGGTGTATCCGCAGCCTATATCTCCTTGGCTTTAGTCGAGGCTCTAGTTTGTTTGGGGGCCATTGTGTCGGTTTGGTGGTCAATGTCACTAAGGGTTTCTCAGCTTTTGGTCGACTGAGTGCTCTGATGCTCTGTCTATATAGGTTGCGGTGAATGAACCTTCAACGATCTAGTATTTATAGGTGATGCTGTGGTTGTGTGCGGTGATGGGTGTATTAATGGTGGACGTGATGTTCCAGCTAGAGTATGCGAGTGTGTGTTAATGGTGAATTGCTTTTGGCGCTCGATGTCATGAATGCGCGATGGGACTATCGAAGTCGTCGGTCGATGTCAGTGATGAGAATGGTCGATGGGAATGGTTGGTTGATGAAAATGGTCGATGGTGTTATGTCGATGGGCATGATGGCGGTTGTCGAGATGGTAAGTTCCTGTCATGGTTTTTTGTCTGTAGGGTATTTTTTTGGTTTTTGAAATTTTTTAGGTTTTTATGTTTTTGGTTGACGGTTATGGTCGTTATCTAATTTTTTTTTTTTTTTAAGAATTAGTTTCTGTAGCATTTTAGTCGGGATCCATTAACGAGCTTCCAAAATACTATGCCCTGTAACGTCCTTAGTCGGATTGATCCGTTGGGATGTATCTCTTCGACAACGTAAGGTCCCATCCATTATGTGCGGAGTTTATTAGGTTTTCCTTTGACACAACTATTGTATAGTAAAGCAAGGTCTCCAACCGATAGGTTTTTGTTCTTGATGTTGCGGTCGTGCCATGCTTTCTGTTGTTGCTTCTGGATTTCTTGGTGTTGTATAGCCATGAGTCGGTGTTCTTCCAGCTTACTGAGTTGAAATAATCGGTCCTTCCTTCCCTGTTTGACATCGACATGTAGTAGTTCTGTGATAATAGGTGTTTGTTGTAGGAAGTGTAGTGGAACTACTGCTTCTTGTCCATAGACTAGTTGAAAAGGAGTTTGATCGATTGATCGTTTATAGGTTGTTCTGTATGTCCACAAGACTGCAGATATTTTCTCATCCCAGTCGTCCTTGTCAGCATTACATATTTTAGTTAGTCCTCTTGTTAATGTTTTATTGAATGCTTCAATTGCTCCATTCGACTGAGGATGATATGCTGTACTCCGATGGTGGTCGATTTGGAATTGGTCGGTTAGGGTTTTGATAGTTTTGTTGATAAAGTGTGTCCCCTGGTTGCTAATCAGGGTTGGTGGACATCCAAATCTAGTGATGATATTCTCATAGATAAACTTAGCAGCTATCTCACTAGAACATGTGTTGACTGGTTCAGCTTCTGCCCACTTAGTGACATATTCAACTGCAGTAATGATATACCTTGCACCTATCCTTTTCGTTGGTATAGGGAATGGTCCTATGAAGTATATGGCCCAAATTTCAAATGTGAGACTGGGGTTTACTGATATCAAAGGCATTTCTGTACTAGGCAGGGGTCGACCTAGTCATTGACATCTGTCACATTGACTAATGAAATTTTTGCAATCTTTTTGGAGTGTCGGCCACCATAATCCTGACTGTTGGATTTTTCTTTGCAATTGTGTCTGCTTGGAAATTCCCTCCTGCAGGTCCATAGTGTGCTTCATGCATAATGTGATCTCATTCATTTTCTAGTACACATCTTCTGAGGATATCATCTAATCCTATTTTGTATAAAAATCCATTGATAAGACTGTATGGTGCAGCCTTCATAGCTAAGATCTGTTTTTTCTTGGTGCTCATGCCTTTTGGTGCATGTCCATTTTCTAAGAACTGAGCTATTTCCTCTAGTTCTGCTGGGACTGATTCTATCCGAAATAAATGTGCATCAAGTAAGTCATCGTCGACTCCTGTCGATTCTTCTCCTGTGTCAATTTGGGATAAATGGTCGGGACCGACATTTAACTTGCCTGGTCAGACAACGACTTCAAACTCAAATTCTTGGAAGAGAAGTAGCCATCGACAAATCCTTCCATGATGGAGTGGTTTATTGACAAGATAATTTAGGGCCTAATGGTCAGTATAGAATATAAACGTGTTAGCTAAGAGATAATGTCGATACTTTTGGAGGGCAAAGACCATACCTAGGGCTTCTCGTTCTGTGGTCGAATAGTTTCTTTCATCCTTGTTTAATTTTTTGCTACTATAAACTATGGGATAATCCATTCCATCATCTCCTGGTTAAGTTAGGATTGCTCCTATTGCTAGGCCTAATGCATCAATGTGAACATGGAATTTGATCAACCAGTTTGGAAACTTTAGGATGGGGGCTTCGACTAGTTTTCTTTTTAATTTTTCGAATGATATGTGGCATTCCTGTGTCCAGTTAAACTCTTGATATTCCCTTAATAGTTCTTCAAGAGGATACGTCATATCTGAATAATATCTTATGAATTTTCTGTAATAGCCTGTGTGGCCAAGTAACACCCTGACTTGTTTGGGGTTTACTAGTGGTTTCAGATCGAGGATAATTTTAATCTTTGCAAAGTCGACCTTAATACCTTCCTTACAGACAATGTGCCCTAATAATATCCCTGTGGGGGTCACAAATATACATTTCTTGATGTTTAGGGAGACTTGAATCTGTCGACATCTCTCCAACATAAGTTGGAGCCATTTGCAATGATCTTTGAGCATGGAGTATATTGTCCAGTCATCAAAGTATACTACCATGGTATTGTTAATGTATTCTTGAAAAATTTTAACAACAATTTGAGAGAACACTGCAGGTGCATTCTTTAATCCAAAAGGCATAACTTTGTAAGTAAAGGAACCAAATTCACACACAAAGGTTGTCTTCTTTTGGTCCTTTTGAGCTATTGGTACTTGGTTATAGCCTGAGAATCCATCTGTAAATGAGTAGCATTCATGTCCTGCAACTTCATTCAAGATTTCATTTGCATAAGGGGTTGGAAATGGGTCTGTCAGTGTTACTTTGTTTAGTTCCCTGAAGTCGACACAAATTCTTAGTCTGGTCGGGTCATGTTTCTTAGGTTGTACAACCATTGGACTTTCCCATTCTGATTGGTCGATAGGGTAGATGATGCCTGCTGCTAACATGTTATCAATTTCCTTTTTGACTATCTCCTTGTATTTGTGAGCTAGTTTATAAGGCCTTTTCTTCACAGGTCGAACATCAGGTTTAGTATCAATTTTCATTTCTCCCATTTTGTGGACTAAGCCTTTTAGGTCTTTGTAATCTCTAGGAAATACATCTTGGAATTTCCTTAGTAAGTTCACTATTTTTGTGGTCTGTTCTTCGCTCCAGTAGTCACCAATCTTTGCCATTTTTGGTCGATCATCATTTGAGATGTCAAATTCTTTAGTTTTGACCTTAGCATCTAGCCACTCTGGTGCTTTGGCTTCATTGATCGTTCGACTTCCTTCTTTGAAATGTGAGAATGTGGCAGGGAAGTCGGCTGCAATCATTCTGTCGGTATCTGTTTTGTCAGTTGTTTCAACTTTCAGGATGGTGCAAATAGGTTTTGTTGTTTCAACATGATTGGACTTCCGTCTAAAGCTTTTTCCTTCTGTGTTTTCATTTTCTAATTGTAATCATGTCGAGTGAGGCTTTAGCTGTGTTTGTATTTTGTTACATTTCCTCATCTGTTGGTGATCTTGTAAGGGTTTATTTTCAGTCGGCTGGATAAATTCTTTAATTTGTGTTGCTGTCTCGACCAAATTTTCATTTTGAGGTATAAAGTTGAAATCTTTAATAAAATTTTCTCTGAGTTCATACCATAAGAAGGTTTCAACTCTAGCTTCTTCCATCTTATACCATTTGTTTGGTAAGTCGGCTAGGGTTGATGGGAACAAGTGAGGCCATGCTCGTTCATCCTTGTATCCAAGTCTTCTCCACTCCTTTTTGCAGGTTTTGATATGATCTTATGGGTTCTTTCCTTAAGTGAATACAAGGATCTGGGCTTGTTGGATTAACTTCTTTCCTCCAAACCTTTCGACAAAGTAAGTCGAAGCAGTTGTCCAGATATGTAGTCTTGTCTGATGGGTATCCTACCATCTAGCATATTGTCCTGTAAAAGTTTCAACTAGGCTTTGAATTCGGCCATGTTCACCAATATTTTTGGAGACTTGTTCGACATGCATGACAGGTGATTCCCTTTCCTTATATCTTGGTAGTTGTGTGGTATTCAGGTTGGTCGGTTGTAAGGTAGGGTGTTCCCTGATTTTCTTTTCAAAGATTTTTTGGACAATGGACACTATGAAGCACTGTTGGGTGGGATTTTTCTGTACTTTTTGTATAGGCTAGCACCCTCTTGCTTGTGTTTTGTAGTTCTCGATCTCCCAATCGTACAATTCGGCGTCGGAATTATAACCAACTGAGTCTTGGTTACCTAAGTGAAGTTCTCCATGGATATTTGGTTCTGTGTAGTTTGCATTGTTGTGGATTTGGTAGAGTTGTCGGACATCGACTTCTTCATCAATAGGTTCAGTCCAAGGTTTCCCTTGAGATGGATGAATGGGTACAATGACCTTTTGTCCATTTCCTTTTAACTTGATACGTTCCTTGTCCAGGGATATGGATGCTTTCATCTTTCTACCCCAAGGTCGATCGACTAGAGCTGGGAAGGTACTGGAGCCTTCTCTGGGGTCGATGATTTCGAAATCGACCTTGGTTGAGATTCCTTTTATAGTCTTGTCGACGTTTTACCAGACTCCAATGGGTTCAATTAGTCCTTGGTCGGCTAGTTTCAGGTATATGCCTGACTCATAAAGTCAAGGTCTTCCCATTTGTTCCCAAGTGTCATGAGTCATGATGTTTACTTGTGAGCCGAAGTTGAGCACTACTTGTCTTACGTGGTAACCTTCGATTTCCAGGTCGACAAGTGGGTCGGCATCACCTTTGTATTTTTTATTTAAGCTGCAGACGTTCTTTGTTTTTTTTTCAAAGTTGGTAATTTTTATTTCATACAACAAATCGATAAACTGGGATACTGAATTGTCTGTTTGAATGAGCTGGATTAATTAATTTATTGTGTTAGGTCAACTGTTATGAGCGTTTTCTTGTCATGCAATTTCTTTGGATACATTAGTTGCTTCTTTGTATATTTGTTTTTCCTTCAGTGGGTCAGGATAGACATTTTTCTCTTTTATTCTACTGATTTTGGGGTTATCAGCTCCTGTTTTAGTTCCTTATCGAGTTACAATATGAAAATTTTTGGTGGTTATTACATCATTTTTTTGCACACAGGACAAGACATTAAAATTTTTTTTCATATTAATTTTTTCTAACATGGTAGGGAAATCCTCTAGTGAGTGATCCCCTACCCCATAGTGAGTATAGAATTTGAGATCAGTTCTGTCCTTGTATGGACAGTCTGCGTACCGATGACCCTCTTTATAACAGGTGAAGCACTGGATGGGTCGACACGGTTGATTGTCGTGATTCCCAGGGAATCGACCTTTTCCTCCATAGCCTGGGCGTCGATTGTTGTACCGACGCTCATATCGTCAGCCATTGTATCTTTGACCATTCGGATCGCTTGCTAGATTTTTTTGCTCATTATGCTGTGCCACTGCATTTGTTTGGTAGACCGCCTAATAGTTTTGTTGGTTCTTCAGGTTCAACTGACAGTCGACCGTGTTATGACTTTTGGTTTCGCAGATGGCACACCAGTAGGCCTTGCCGTTCTTCATGTTGAACGAGCAATATTTCATCGAGTGATCTCCGTGCTCTTGGCAAATGTCGCAGAAGGACTTGGTCTGTACGAATCGAACGACTTGTTAGCTATATTCTTGTCGACAGTTATCTTTCCAATGGCTGGCCATCGAGCATTTGGTGCACCAAATCTCCTGATTCTTGAGGCTTAACTCTTTTAAAGACTTCTGTACATTCTCGAGCTGTTCTTCCAATCTGTGGTCCGTGGGGTAAGCAGGTATGTCTTCGTCCATCTCCACCTAAAGAGATTTTGTTAGTGCATCTTCATAAGTTTTGAATGTCTCTAGATTGATGTTGTAAATTTGAGCATATAGATCTGTAGACAAATACACAACTCACAAAGTGGATCTCACAATTTACTCAGCAATTGAAGAATCAAACAGTGCAAAAGGCTTGCAGCTATGAATGCTTTCATTTATCAAAAAAGTAATCTGATGATAATTACAAAGAAGTAAAATGGATTTAATACCCACAAGCAATTCGAATCCACATGAGGAAGTTCGAATTGATTAGACTCTACTTGACTGTAGGTAACCAAGACCTTGTCTAAATCACTATTGGAGGACTCAGTGGTCAACTGACCTTGTCTAAACCATAACCGGAGTTCATAGGAGCTCTAAAACACAACTAAAGCGTTACATTCAGTGTTGACTAAGGTTAACTGACTATGGTAGGTGAGAAATGCGCCCCACATGTGTGCAGTCAAGTAAACCTAGTGCTAACTCAATGTAGAGGACTTGAACTGAATGTAACTGACTCCTAACTTAGCTTGACTAGTCATTAACTGAAGTGAACTGACCTTGGTTGGTTTCAGCACTCCCAGTGGCTTCCTAAATTGTAGGGATTGATCTAGGAGGCTCCTAAACTTATGCAATCAAGTGCAATAAGTGGCAGTGAGCCTCAATTAATGTTCCCCACACTTTAGTAACTGAAACATGTGCCCCAATTAGGTCAAGTGGACCCAATAGTGTTAATGACTATAAATATATTGTATGGACTCCCGATTTAGACATGACTCCCAATTTAGACATATGACCAAATTTGGACAAGGGAGGATTAATAATCCTAACACCCCCCCTGAATGCTAACTTGGAAAAACTGTGGGCCCTAGTAACTAAGACCATAGGTCACCCATTACACCAAGTAAAATAAAGTAACTGCTTAGTACAAGGATTCGGGGCAAAAACCACATGGGAAAAAAGCCTTCCCTCTATCTAAGCAGGTAGAATAAGGTCTCAAGTTTGAAAAACTTGAAAATATGTTGCTGCAATCTTCTTCTTTGTGAGGTAGTGAAGCAGCATGCATGGTGTGATGTGCACAGGTATTCTGGGGCCTGGCATGTAGACTTCTCTTTCTTCTCCAAAAATGATGATGAGAGGAAGGAGGAATGTAATCTTTGTCTCTTGCTGAATGAAGAGGTGTATGATCATATCCATTCTTCTGAATGTAGTAAGACTGAGCCCTTGCCATATTGCATCTTACAGGAAGTCTATTGCATCTCTCTGAAGGAGGTAAAATAGTATGACATAGCGCAAGAGTCTTTCCTTTCTGAGTGTCAAGTGAGTTTCTAGTCATCTTCCTAGATTTCTATTTGGAAGTAGGGACTGAATCTAGATCTGAGTCACCATAAATCTCAATGTCATAAACTGATATATATGGATCTGCAATACTAGTAGAAGCTGTAAAAGAAGTAGATGCAATGATTTTACCTTCCCTTGCAGGTGGCTGCTGAGAGTGCACTGGTTCTGAAGGAGCCATGAAATGTGAGAACTCATATGCTTTTGAAGCATGATTTGCAGTACCCTTTGCTATGATGTTCCCAGTAGAGATATCTATGATCTCCATTGAGTTAGGACCAAATATCACTCACTTTGGAGATCCAGTATGGGTCATCTGATAGACAGATAATAGGTTTTAAGCTGGGGAGGGAACAAATAGCACATCTTTGAACCTTCCATGTTCAAGTTGGATAGAGCCCTTCCATTTTGTTTTGACTTCATTGTTATTGCCCATCTGAATACTAGGACCATCAAAGGACTGAAAAGAAGAGAATGATTCTATGGATGTAGCCATATGGTTGGAAGCTCCAGAATCAATGAGGAAGACAGGTGCTGATGTGCAGCAAGCCTTCAGTGCATGTCCTTTCCTTTGGTATTCTTCTTGTTCTTCTTCACAGTCTTCCTTCCTTGCACTAGAAGGTACATAAATGTTGTGATTTTTCAAGAGAAGGGCCATTTCATCAATTTGTCTTCTCATACAGGAGATTTCTGAATGGAAGCCCCTTCCACAGTAAGAGCAGAGGTCCTTGCCTTTGCCATTCTTCTTGCTTCTCTTTGAACCTGAAGGTTCTTTTGATTGCTCTTTCTTCACAGGGGACTCATCTCTTTGCTTCCCTTTGTCATTCGCTACCTTATCTCCTCTTGCAACTAGAGCTATATCTTTGGGAGATCGAATGATCCCCATTTGGATCAATTTATCATTCTCAGAAATAAGAGATTGGATGAAGGCATTAAGAGTGGGAATCTTCCAATTTGGAGTAGTGAGCTTACTGTTTGGAAGGTGGATACAAAGACTGAGTAGTCTGCATTGAGCTTTGTGAGAATGTCAAGGATGAGTTGATCTTCATCCTTCTTCACTTTGCATTGCTTCAACTGATATATCAGGTTCTTGAACTTTGAGAAGAATTCATTTACAGATTCGAAATTAGATGGATTGAGAGTAATCAGATCATTTTCTAGCTGATGGATCCTCATCTCATCATGCTTATCAAATAAGGAATCAAGCTTGTCCCAAACCTCCTTGGGAGTGTCCAAGTCTTGGATGTGAAATCAAAGATCTCTAGAGACTGAGAAGAGCATGAGACCAATGGCTTCATCAAGCCTGTTCATGTACTTAGCTTTGTCTTTATCTGATTCTGGCTCTTCATCTGTTTCTTCTATGAGTCTGAAGAGATGCTTGGTGTGGAGAAATACTATCATGTCATCCTTCCACTGGTGATAGTTGAAGGGAGTGAGAAGCTCTATTTGATGAGCCATTTCGAATGTAATAGGAAGAACTGAGTTGCTGTATCAAATGCAGTGAGAAGAAAGGGCTGCTTGTAGCGAATACTGTAAGAGAAGTTGATAACCTATCACACAATCAAACATACAAATTAAGGTCGCTAATCTGCACTTTTGGAATTTCCTTCACACCCAGCATAGTTGACCAAGCAAGCTTGATCAACAATTTCTTAAATTGGGATATTAAGTGGTAAATTCTTCGCTTCTGGTGCAGTATTGGAAAAAAAATGATCTGGCTGGAGATCTGAGGAGGAGAGGAGTCTTGTCCACCGAGGCTCTGATACCATGTAAATTTGAGCATATAGATCTGTAGACAAATACACAACTCACAAAGTGGATCTCACAATTTACTCAGTAATTGAAGAATGAAACATTGCAAAAGGCTTGCTGGTGTGAATGCTTTCATTAATAAAAAAAGTAATCTGATGATAATTACAAAGAAGTAAAATGGCTTTAATAGCCACAAGCAATTCGAATCCACATGAGGAAGTTCGAATTGATTAGACTCTAATTGACTGTAGGTAACCAAGACCTTGTCTAAATCACTATCGGAGGACTCAATGGTTAACTGACCTTGTCTAAACCATAACCGGAGTTCATCGGAGCTCTAAAACACAACTAAAGTGTTACATTCAGTGTTGAATAAGGTTAACTGACTATGGTAGGTGAGAAATGCGCCCCACATGTGTGTAGTCAAGTAAACCTAGCGCTAACTGAATGTAGAGGACTTGAACTGAAGTAACTGACTCCTAACTTAGCTTGACTAGTCATTAACTGAAGTGAACTGACCTTGGTTGGTTTCGACACTCCCAGTGGCTTCCTAAATTGTAGGGATTGATCTAGGAGGATCCTAAACTTATGCAATCAAGTGCAATAAGTGGTACTGAGCCTCAATTAGTGTTCCCCACACTTTAGTAACTGAAACATGTGCCCCAATTAGGTCAAGTGGACCCAATGGTGTTAATGACTATAAATAGATTGGATGGACTCCCGATTTAGACATGACTCCCAATTTAGACATATGACTAAATTTGGACAAGGGAGGATTAATAATCCTAACAGATGTGTCGACGTACTTTCTGAGATAGCCCTGCAAGAAACCATTGGATTAGTAATTATTCATCTATAACATAATCCAGCTGGATCAGTAGGTCTTTCCAACGCTTATCGTAGTCGCGGACAGTCTCCCTTGGATTTTGTGATGTGGTTTTGAGTTTTTTCTCGGCCAGGTGCTTAGCATCTGGGGTTTTGAAAAATGACAAAAAATGTGCCTTAATCTTGGCTTTTGTCGCTCTGGGTTGTCTTTCCAAAAAGGTCATATACCATGTCAATGCCCTTTTCCTTAAGGCACTTGTGAACTGTGCCATTTATCTATCTTCGTCTGTAACTTGGTTGGCCTCCCAAGTCGACTCGCAGATGAACCAGTGTTGTCTGGGGTCCTCATCCCCTTCATATAGAGGAATGTGAACCGATCCGTGGCCCATATCTAAATCACTGTCACTACTCTCAGGAGGTGGCGGTGGTGGAGGTGGGGGTGGTGATGAGGGTGGTGGGGTTATTGGTGTGTTCGTCTCTGTGGAACTCTGGTCAACGAAACTTCCATTCCCGTCAGTTGTCGATTCTTCGTCGACTTGCAGTTGTTTGATGTCGACTTCTGCTATCGATGGTCCACTGCAACTATTTGTCTATAGTTCTGAATGTTCTGTTTCTTCTAAAGCTGTATTTGCCCGGGGGGGGTGCTCCTTCATGTGTCAGTAAGAGTAAGTGGATACTTCGGTTGGAGGGTGCCGCTTGAAAGGTCACCCAATTCCCTTCCTCTGGTCGACATATAATGAGGTGTCGTCCAGTATACGTGTCGTCGCCTAGTCGACTCCATATAGAAAGTCACCAGCTCGTATTCGTAGGTCATCTTCAACAATAGTCTGTATTCAAGTACGCGGATTCAATGGAGAGAGGGTTGTTCCTTCATTAGGAGCTCTTAATTGGAGAGCTTCTGGCTGCTGTATCCACAATTCTTCCTCCTTAGGGGACGCTTCTTGTTCCACGCCTTCTTCATGTCGGTCATGACCCGACTCTAGTGGACTCTCTTCCTAGTCGTTCTCCCTAGGACTTCTTCTTCTGTGCAGCTCTAAGGCTCTTTCTCGTCTTGCTTCCCTTCTCTGGTGTCTCTCTTCCCTTTTTATTTTCTAAATGTCCGACATACCTTCGTTTGATACTATTCTCTTAGGTTCCCTTTTAGTCGACTTCTCATTACTGGTGACTGATATCTGGTTTTAGTCGACTAGGATCCACTATACTCTATCTCGACATATGATCAGCTACCCCCCCATAGCCTACCCGACGCTTTTTAGAAAGCTTGGATAGTTCAGTCTATTTGCTTAGGAAGTATTCCCACTCCCTTTTTGCAATGAACTTTTCCCACTTCCTTTGCTTCTCTTCCCAGTTAGAGTTTGATGGTAGTTCGTGAAGTGATGCACGAGGTTCGATGATATGTCCTGCTCCTTTCTCGATCAAGAATTTGAATAGCAAGGTCGGTAGGGAACACATAAATTGTTCGGTGAGATCTGTGTAAAATTTCTCCTTGACTATCTCGATCGAAGTTCTGTCTTCGACTGTTTGCTCCTCATAGAAGTCGTCGACGATTTTCTCAAACCACTCTGATAAGTTTGTTCTACCTCCGTGGATTAATTTTTCCAGCAACTGTTGTTCTTTAATCCCATCCGGATTTCTCATCCATTAATTTCTTCAAAAGTTGGGGTACTGATTCGACAAATTTTTCATGCGTCTTTGTGAAAAATCTTTGTTTTGCTTGTGCGACTGTTAATCTGTTCCTTCGCGCGTAATTCTGCAAATAGTTTGCAACTTTACGTTCCCACAAGTCCTTAATCTCCTGCTCTGGTATCATCTGTTTGCATACATTCCAGTCGTGTACTACCGGCAACGAAACCAATGTTGTAATCTCACAGATCACATAAGGTTACCAATAATACACACTAAAACATATATAAATATAAAACAGAGACAAGAGATAAGAACAGATAGGTGAATAAACAGATTATATTATATAAATGAGTCCATACAACATAGATAACTGAACTCAGTTCTCATCTAGCTCAACAACCTAATATATATGATTACAGAACGGTTACAAAATAACTACCTGTTGGTTCGATGAACCGACACGGCCTTAGGTGGCCAACCTATTCTCTTAGTTTAGTCAGCCGACCAACTTAGTCGGCTGATCGACTAAGTCGGCCCATTGACTTAGTCGGCTAATCGACTAAGTCAGCTATCGTTCAAGTCGATTAATTGACTTGCTCCTTCTACAAGGACGTAGAGGAGCTGTACTAGGTCTGCATGTAGTTGGAAAAGGAGAAGTTACAAGAAATCAACCAGTTGAAGGCGACATAGGCTGAGCTGCAACGGAAGGATGCTGAGGAGATTACGGATCTCAAGAAGGCACAAGACTACTTGACTGTGGAATAAGCGTAGCTATGTGTGTGGTGTAGCGAAATGGAGCAGGCTATCTCTTACGCCTGCCAGAACATGTTTGAAAACATCGTCGCATTCACCCCAGTTGAAAAGGCCTAGCGATTGGGGCAAACCTTGGTTCAACTTCAGGACTATAACTTGCTTATTCAGGCCCAAGTACAACTCACTACACCGTCGAAGCAGGTTGCAGAGTGCAAGGCCTCCATTGAGGAAATTGCCACTCAGCTCGACAAGATGGAGCAGGAGGCCAAAACTATTATGGAGGAGACCACGTAGTTCTGGCAAAGTATTGTTCAGGATGAGCAACTTGATCAGCTGACTGCGCAAGTACAAGAGGAAGAGGGTAAGTTGACAACCCTGAAGACGTCACTGAAGGCCATGCCGCTGATGGTGCAGATCACCCAGGTCACAGAACTAAAGGATCTACAGCAGCAAGCTGCCCGTGCACAAGAACGCCAGAAAAAGCATCGTGAGCAGCTTGATGAATTCCAAGAAATTGGTGGCCAATTGGATGTTAAGGTTGTCGCCACACTTCAGGAAATTCAAGAGAGTCGACAAATGGTTGATAGCAAGGCTAGTGAGGAACACCCTGTCCAACAAAATTTGACTAATTGTCAGAATATCGCCAGTAAAGTCCAGCCGCAGTTTCATGAAGTTGTGCAACAATTTGAAGATTTTAAGGACAATACGTCGGCACACACCCTGTTGACCTGACGTGGTTCTAGGGCGAGCCACAAAACTGTGTTGTGGGCCTGTTGGAAAGGGGGTTGGGGCGAGTGAGTTGCACAACGTCGCGGCAGCTATGCAAGCTCATGCGGAACCACGTAAGGGAAACTTAGCACGATGAGCGGAGGAGTAACCGCTTTTTGAATATTTTATTTATATGTTGACCAAGTCTTGTTGTAATAGGTCAGTAGCGGTTAGAAATTAGTTAACATTGGACCCTTGATGTAAAGGCGTAAGCCTATTTATAGATCCATTTTGTGCCATTAGGAAGGAGATTATGATTTTGGTATTGCATGGACTTTGGTGCACGAAGATTTTTCTGTCTTAACTGCGATTTTATTTGGGCTTCTTTTTTATGCAGTCTTTGGTTTTGGGGAAGGATTGTGTAATGTGGCATATTTGTGCAAGATTAATATATGATGCGATGAGTATGGTTCAATTCTTATCTGTTGTCATAGATCTGTTATAATGCGGCAGCTTTGCTTTTATTACGATAATGCAATATGGTTACTATAGATCTGTTATGATGCTATGACTCTGCTATAATGATGCTATTTAGTTTCTCCCTACTATGTTAATGTGATTTGTTTATTTTAAGTTGATGAAATCTCTGTCCATGTAACTGGTGGATGCGCTATGATGTTCCTTGAATAATGTTGCGATATTTTGATACTATATGAGGATTGAATAAGTTATGATCTCCCTCTGTTGGATCCCCATATCCTCCTTCCCCATTGTTGAAAACTCGGTTCTGACAGCTCTCCCTTGAACGCCTCCGGTGAGACCTCGTCTGCTCCGCAGACGTTGCTGGGCAGGTTAAAACCTGTCTGGGCCGGTGCTCAGGGATATTGCGCTGTAGGGCGTCGACAGAGTGGGAACCCTTGTCGACGAGGCTTTGTTGGTGGGCTTCGCCAACAATGTCCCTCACTAAATTTTATAAAAAATTATTATGAAACTATAAGAATATAAAAAATAATCATTGTAAATTCAAACTATTGCATAAACTCAAAACTATACGTGGACATAAAAGAAAAGTGTATATTTGTCTTTGTATTCATAATAATGATGCCTTTTATAAATATTTAACTCATTCAATTAAAAAAAAAATGTTTTTCATTATAGAACTAAAAATATTAAATTCAATTATAATTATCATATATTAAATAGAAATTGAGTTTAATAATATTTACATCATGGTTAACTCAATATTTACTATTGTAAATTGAAATTCCTTTATTTAAATTTATTACTTAATTTCAATTTTCTATTTTTCTATTTAATTTTATTTTTTTTAACAGAAACGGAAAAGAAATATATATAAAAGTAGCTGTGCACAGCCATTCAATACAAACAAGGTGAACCAGAGTATTTGTGCTTAGCAGAGAAGCAGCACAAGGGGGTTATCCACTGAGTTTCCCTAAACACTTCAAAATGAGTCTGTTCAAAACTTTTAAAGCCGGGGGTTGTATAAACCCTTACATACTGATTGCATAAGAAAAGACAGAAAAACATTTAAACAGAGCTAGACAAAATAAAACTAAGGATTGCCTCTTGGCTGCAAGACTGATTCCTCCTCCATTGGAAGCACGACATCATCAGAGGCTGTAAGGACTCGGCTGCTTTGATTCATGGAGATGAACTTCTACAGGTCCTCTTGGATCCTGTCAACCTTTCCCAATAATTCCCGAAGACTGCTCTCGTTGTCGTCAATGCGTGAATTGTGATTGCTGATCTGGAGCGAGGTGTAACTGACTGTGTCCTCCATCTTTTTAACCACCTTATCCATCTCGCGGTTGTCCATGACACTGATTGAAAGAAGCTCGTACAGACGCCTTAAGTTCTTCTTGATATCCAAAAGTCCCGCATTTTCACCATGATGGGCCATTGCACCAGCTTCTGTTGATAAAGAGATACGGGCAAACTGATTCTGAATAGAAGGAACAGGACTTGAAAGGGAAAAGTAGGCTCGAAGCACAAGAAGCTCCTTGAAAATCAAAAACCCGTTTCTTCCACAAGCCAAGGTTCCCACGTCTCCCTCGTTCCAACCTGAACACCTGCAACCGATGACCAAGCTATTCTCCCTATCGTCGAAGAGGTAGCTTGCTTGCGAAGCTGAAAGGGAAATACACCAGCACGGGGAGAAGGCTGCAAGAGCCACCCTTTCTTTCACGACTGAACGAATAAAGGGAAGGACCTACCACGGGAGACCTTGAATGCTCCCTTCTCCTATGCCTGAAATGATATGCAGAAGAAAACGCAGAGCATCGGAAGAACCCGGGCCGAGGAAGGATAAGGGGTGAAGAAACATATTGCTTCCCACAGAAGCCATAAGGGGAGCTGAATTGAAGTCTTGAGCGTGCGAGGGGGAAGTGTTTAACTCCCCGAAAAGAAGTGCTTTTAATACCATAGCATTCGAGTGATGAGGGTGCCAGCGAAGGGACCACGCGGCAAAGGAAAATGGAGAGGGAGGACAAAGCAATAAAGGAGAAAAGACGGCGTAGAAAAGGGCTGCGAAGGTCGAGAGGGAGAGATAAGGCATGGAAAATGAAGGTAGAAAGGAGGGGGGAAGAAGGATAAGGGGGGGGCCAAACAAGCCCAAGGAGACTAGGGAGAGATGAGGGGTAGCGAGCGAGAAGTGGGAGAAGGAAGAAGCAAGGAGACAAGGAATGAAATGAGAGGGGGACAGACTCTGATTATGGATTTGGGTATCGCAAGGCCGGAAAGGAGGCTTCCAGCGCCACAAATTAGGGGATAACTTTGAGAATAGGGCGATCTCCATCCTGACTATACTGCCCTTGAGAGACAGAAACTCCCCCATTAGCCAGACTATCAGCAGCTGAATTATTGTGCCGGAGGATATGATATGCTTCATAACTGCTGGACATAAGAAGCTTGGCTTTTTCATAAAGACGCCGACATTTGACAGCTCCCGCATTGTATCCATTAATTAATTTATAAATGACATGCCTAGAATCCCCAATAATCAAAGCCTCACGAATTTTCTTGACTTTGAGAATATGGAGGCTCTGAATAAGAGCCATCCCCTCAGCTTCATTGTTGGACCTGATGCCAAGCCCCCAAGCAAATGTATGTTCCACATGTCCTCCGGGATCCAGGAGAATCCCCCCCGCACCTGCCTCCCCAGTATATTTAATTTTATTATTTTGGCTTTGTAGTATGATATTTGATTTTTTAAGAGATAAAATCATAATGAGATATAGTATTATGATTTGATGATGATGATAATGGTTAATATTCACTAAGACTAACATACTTTAAGAAGATTACATGGATTGTTGCATAATTTTATTTGTATGTTCAAAAATCTAAAAAAGAAGTGTTCGAAGATTGGCATAGTTTCCTAGATTAGGGCTAAATTTGGGTGGATTATTATACCATGTCGTCTTAATGGGCCCAAACTTCCTTTTTTCGTTATTGAGTAAGACATAAAACCACTTCCCATTACTAAGTGTTTGTCTTCCTCCTATGTAAAAAAAAATAATAGAAGTGAACAAGTCATTAGTCAATTATAATTATCTTATTTTAAATCAAAATTGAGCTTAATAATATTTACATCATGGTTAAATCAATATTTACTATTGTAAATTAAAATTCCTATATTTAAATTTATTACCTAGTTTCAATATTCCTATATTTAAATCTATTACTTAATCTTGGATTTATAGTGTGATATTTTATTTTTGTAAGAGATAAAATGGCAATTAGATATAATATTATAGTTTAATGGTGATGGTGGTGGTTAATGTCCAGTAACAATAACTTTGGTCTATCTCACTTTAAGAAGATTACTTGGATTGTTGCATAATTTTAATTCATGTTCAAAAAACTTAAAAAGAAGTTTTCCTAGGTTGAGATAGTTTCCTATGTTAGAGCTAAATTTGGGTGGATACTTATACCACATAGTCTTAATGGGGATCAAACTTACATTGTGGTCATTGAGTAAGGCATAAACCCACTTTCCATTACTAAGAGGAGTTTGTCTTCATTGTATAGAAAAAGCTAATAAAAGCATATGGGAGGAGTCAACAAGTCATTAGTGGACCACACTATCTTCGTCCAAAAAGAGCAATAGAAAATTCTATTTCTCTTTGTATCATCTTTTTTATTTAATAAGACATAAAACCACTTCCCATTAACTCTCCTCGGTGTTCATTAACAACTAAATTATACTAGTTTTTGTGGCCTCTATTTATATTCATTAACAAGTAAATTACCATATTTTGTGGCCTCTATTTTTTTCTAAAGAGATTGTAAGTGGGTCCATAATGTGTGAGAAAGATAGCCTACCACAAGCACATGAAAACTTTCATGCTTATCTCCAGTCGTTCGTAAAATAGAATAAAAATGTAGGACAACAATATGTACTGCCTAACACAACATTGTTGGGATGTGGATCGTTGGATTTGATTCAACTATCAATCTAACAATACACATCCAATCCGCAACAACATTAAATGTTGTGTTGTAGGGTACATATTGTTTTCCAAAAATGCACCTAGTGGACATTTAATACAATCTAGAATCAGATCCAACGATCCAAATCTAGCTCTGAGGGGAGTAAATTAGCTTATGGGTTTTCATTCTAAGACTACCGAGAGATTAATCAAACACTTTTCAGCTAAGTATTAAAGGTGGAACATGAAATTTATACACCCAATCAATTTGATATACGTTTTGTTTACCTTAACTTATATAATGGATGGCTTTCGCTCGACCAATTAGGTTAAAGCCGGGCATTGAGATTGAATTCATTTAAAGCCTATTTGTTTTTCTAAAAACAAAGCACATTATTGAAATCGACATGAACTCTCGCTATAGAGAATTGAATCTGTTCACCAAAACAATAAAATAAAGTTGATATATATTTTTTTAATTTAAATTAACCTATTAATCTTTCCAATAAATTCAAAAATAAAATTATATACACAATAACATACAATTTTATATTATAATTAAACTTTTATATTAATTTAAATATATTTGAAGATGAGTAAAATAGATTACCTAATAAATCAATGAAAACAATGAAATTGTAAATAAATTAAGGCTATGTATTAAGTATGAATATCAAACTAATTTACTCTGAAGTTAAATGAAACTCATTGACAAGAGATAAACATAATCTTTATTTCGTTCCATGAAATAATAGAAAAGTGTTTACTTCATAAGGATTGCAACTATTGCCCTTGTTTTCTAGGCCTCTTGCTTTATCAAACGTATTGCTATCCAGTGGTTTGTTTATATACTGTAATGAATCTTTGCCGAAATCAATCCTCACTAAAAGAGAAAAAACCTTGTCAAAAAAGAAAATGTGACGACTGAGCGACATGATGTTAGGGCAAGTGACCAACACACTTATCCATTGTATCTAGACAAGTGGTTGCGGGTGTCTAAATCTTATTGCCAGAAGTTACGTTCTCTAACAATTGTAAAATGTATCCATGTAAGGGTTCCTTGAAGCGTTGTATTAGAGCTACCCAACTGGAAAACAAATTATGAAGTGCAGTTTAGTGCGGGAGGAACAATAATGGAGGTGTTGGACGACTTCCAACCGCTTCAACCTTTTCTTCTTTGATGAACCTGCTCGAGGTCCCCACATTTCGCTCTTCACTTCTAGTCCTATAATGCAATCAGTTATTGATGGGACAAATCCACCAGGGAAACATGTGGCTCGACCGTCCCTAGCCCTTTACTCAGGAAATTGTTTGAATTTTCCTTCTACATGTCGATCCCTGGACCTTGTTCCTTCAGGAAATACAACAGGGCATGGATTGGTAGCAAGTGTAGGGTCTTATCAAATAAAGAAACCAAGGAGGAAACCAACAGAGCACAAAGACTTGCTCAAACACACAGGAGGAGAAACACTCAACTCAATTCTATTCAAGAATAATTGTTACATATATAGAAAATTGATAACCTAATCTAGATCCAATAAATGTGGATTAGATCCACCAGCATAGGAGCAGTTTGAACAAGAACAAACGAATATAGAAAACACATGAAGACATTTTTGCATTAAATCTAACATCCTCCCTTAATGCAAAAAGGGATTTTTAAAAACACCTAATTTCTTCCTAAGATCCTCAAAATGAATCCTTCCAACAGGGTTAGTAAACACATCAACAACATTTTGACTTGTGTTACAATAAATGAGTTCAATTCCTTGAGACTCGATTTTATCTCTGACAAAATGATGCTCCAGCTCAATATGTTTAGATCTGGCATGATAGACTGGATTGTGTGCCAGCTTAATTGAGCTTTGATTGCCACATTGGATTTTGGTAGCTTGTTTTTGTTGCATTCCAACTTCTTCAAGAATGCGCCTAAACCAAATGGATTCACAAGTAGCACTAGTTAATGCTTTGTATTCAACTTCTATGGATGACAAAGAAACAATTGGTTGTTTCTTACTGCTCCATGATATGACTCCTAAACCAATGTTAAAGGCATATCTAGAAGTGGATTTTCTATCATCGGGATTTCCTGCCCAGTCAGATTCAGAGTAACTTGCCAACTGAACATCATATACATCAGTATATAAAAGACCATAATCAACAGCTCCTTTTAAATATCTTAGGACCTACTTTGCAGCTTTCCAATGTGTTTCGCATGGCTTAGCCAAGAACTGACTAAGGATGCTAACAGAATGTAACGTCCCAGTTTTGACCCCATTGCATTAGATGTACAGGATGTATATATATTGTAAATGATCACGGTGTGGAGATAAAGGCCAAGGCCCCACCATTGATCGGTTATGCTGTGTTTTGGATTTAAATTTGTCACCGATGGTATATCGAGGCATGCGGCATATATTATGTTTGCCATCATGTAATTATGCATCTATAATTAAAATGAACACAACCAGCTATGATCGAGGCAACTAAAATGAGAAAGGGGCATGATTTTCACAATGATAAGGATGTGGGGCTATTTGTCAAACCTTGGGGCCAGTGAGGGAAAATACCCATGTGTCTTCTTCCCTTGTTTTATTCCAACCACTTTCATAAAGAATGGCTGCTGGTGGTTGATGCAGTTATGGTCTTTGGGAGTGGGGTGGCAGGACTGTCAGTCCTCACCCACGCACACACTCCACCACGGTTGACTTCACTATGGCCAGGAAAAACCACTGCGATCACTCACGCAGGGATTCCACTCTTTCCACGACAGGCTGAACGCTCACGCACTTCCAATTCGCGTCCTCTTTGTTGTTGTTCACCCATGCGCCCAAGAAGAGCTGTTCGTCCTCATGCAGGGACCATAATCTGTCCATTATCCTCATGCACAGGTATTCTTCTATTTTGGGCTCACACAACGAGCTGGGAGTTGTGTGTTTTCATCCACAGTTTTCCCTGTAAAGGGCCATTCGCATTTTCAGTCGTGTGTATGTTTTTCCTTACTAGTTCGTGGCCTGTACATATGTTTGCCTCTGCCCAGCTGTGAATTTGGTTATTCCTTTCCATCCTTGGACTGTGTAATTCCCTTGGTGCCTTCATTGTTTAGATTGGGTCGCTGGTTTTCCCCACGTGGTTGGCTATGTTTGCCGTGGTCTTCTTTACATTTTGGGGAACTGTTGCAAATTCACTTGAGAGTTATTTTGGCCACGATAGAGCCAAGAATGACTCAGGAATTGTCTTCCCTGGCTTAAGCTGTATCAGCTGATTGATTGCCTGAGTGCAATCGTTGGTCTTCAGACTGTGTAGGGAGCAGGGATGGGGGCTTAGTTTTTCTTGATAAACCTGGTGGCTGGAAACCACACAGATAAAGCTAGAGGGCTGGCCTTCTTCTCCATCACCCCTGAATAGCACTGGAAGGGAATGCAGGGCCCGAGGGACTGTGTAGCAGAGAAAGGACTGATTCCTTGTGTTGGGTGTGGGTGGGTGTCTTAGAGGTTAGGCTAGTTCTGGTGTAGGTGTTCTTGGCTCGGTAATGAGCTCACCAGCTTAGCATTAAGCCTTTCCCAACTCCTGGATGGCCTGATAAACCCAACTGTGTTGGCTTGGATGTGTTTTGTATATCCTTGGCTATGTGTAAGCCTGCTAGTTCCCTTATTCCTTGGAGAATCATGCCCAGCTCGGGGGTTGCAGTGCTGCTGAGATATTAAGGAGCACGCTGGCCTATGGTTGGGTGGAACGTTGCAACGACGTAGCTGGTTGTGGATCGAGTTCATCATAAGATAAGTGCTCTTGTCTATTTTTACTTCTGCAACCATGTTTTCTGTTAATGTAAATGATGAACATGTTAAATGAATGCTTGTGTGAATGCATGTTGATTCCGCTGTGCATGATAAATAATTGTAGCTGTGTATGATAAATAATGGCAATTGTGCATTTTTACTTCAATGCACTTCCTTTCAGCATTCTGTTTCAGTAGTTTTATGAATTCAACATGTTCATGGGGCTTTTAGTCTGCATGGTTAACGCCATGGGTCATGTCCTCTTCGCTGGTCGGAGGCACGGGGACGTGACACAGAATATGATAGGTATGGCCTTGTAGTAGTGGAGTAGTTCAGACTACCCACTAGTTGATGATACAAAGTACCATCAATTTCTTTAGATCCATCACTGTTGTATAATTTGACATTTTGATCCAAAGGAGTGGATACAAATTTGCATTCGCTCATTTGAAACCTGTCAAGTATCTCCCTTGCATATTTGCTTTGAGTGATGAATGTTTTACCAAATTCTCTCCAAAAATAAATGCCTAAACAATAATGTAAGTCACCTAGGTATTTCATTTCAAATTCCTGTGACAAATTACTTTTAATATCTGCAACTAATTGATATGCTCCACCTGTAATGATAAGATCATTCACATATAGGGATATCAAGCAAACATTTCCCTATTTATCTGATTTTATATATAAACTTGAATCATATTTACTTTTGATAAATCCTTGCTGTTTGAAGAAGGTGTCAATATTGATATACCATGATCTAGGAGCCTGTTTCAGTCCATAGATCACTTTCTTTAACCTGCAGACAAGTTGCTCCTATCCTTTCTTAACAAAACCTTCAAGCTGCACTAAGTATACTTCCTCTTTTAAATCACCATTTAAAAATGCAAATTTGACATCTAAATGGTGTATTCTCCACTTATGTTTAGTAGCTAGTGCAACTAACAATCTGATAGTGTTTAACTTAGCTATTGGTGCATACATCTCTTCAAAGTCAATCCCCTCTTACTCAAAATAACCTTTTGCAACTAATCTTTCCTTGAACTTGTCAATACTACCATCTGCTTTAAGTTTATATTTGAATAGCCATTTTGATCCTATGGGTACTTTATCTTTGGGTAATTTTACTAAATCCCAAGTTTTGTTTCTCATAATAGAATTATATTCTTCATTCATTGCAGTTACCCATTCTTCCTTATCTTTGGCTTGTTCATAATTTAATGGTTCTATGACATTCATTATGCTAGTCATCAAGATATAATCTCTAAACTTTACTGGAGGATGACTTTGACGAGTTGACCTTCTAGGTACTACAATACCTGTTGGAGTTCCATCCATGATTCTTATGTCTTCTACTATTTCATCATTTGAGGCAGTATCACTCATGCTTGATTCCTGTTCCTGGACCTGCTGCTCCTGTTGCATCTGCTGCTATTCCTGCACTTTTTGAAGAATTTTATCTATTTTTCCATGCTCATATGGGATCAATTCTTCATCAGCATTATTAATCATGCTACACATATCCGTATTTTCATGAAATACAACATCTCTACTAGCAATCAATTTGTGCAAACTAGGATGAAATAGTTTATATGCTTTCTGATCATCACAGCAACCAACAAAGATACATTCTATGGATTTTGCATCCAATTTCCTTCTGTCATCTTTAGGTATGTGTGCAAAATCCCTAGAACCGAAGATCCTTAAATGACTAATTATAGGTTTGTAGCCATAAAGGACTTCAAAGGGGGTTTGAAGTTCTAGTTTCTTTGTTGGACTCCTATTCTTTAGGTACACAGCAGTGTTAATTTCTTTAGCCCAAAATCCATTAGAAATGTTCTTACCTTGGAGCATGCTACGAGCACATTCCACCAATGTTATGTTTTTCCTCTCAGCAACTCCATTTTGCTGTGGTGTATCAGTGACTGTGAATTTGTAATGCATTCCATTTTCTATACAGTACCTTCTAAAAGCTCCAAAAGTGTACTCACCACCTTGGTTCGATCTGAGGATTTTAATGTATTTACTTGTCTACTTCTCGACTTTGATTTTGAATTCCTTGAAGTATTCGAATACATCGCTTTTCCTTCTGATGAAGTAAGCCCATGTGAACCTAGATCTGTCATCAACAAATATCAGAAAGTACCATGCACCACCGAGTGATCTGGTCTACATAGGTCCACATACATCAGTGTGTATTAGTTCAAGGAGTTCAGTCTATTTCTTCTCTTCATGGTTAGGAAATTCGTTTCGGTGTTGTTTCCCAAGTGCACATGGAGCACATTCAATGTGATCACTTTTAATGATAGGAAGACCCTCAACCATTGAATTTTTTTGTAATAACATGAGATAATTCTGATTGAGGTGTCCATACCTTTGATGCCACAATTCGACATCTGAAATAGTTGATGCTGCTAGTGCCTGATGATTTCCCTTGATTGCATCCAGCTTGTACAATCCACCAAGTATGGATCTTGTTGCTATAACCATGTAAAGATTTTGGACATCTTTCACATGGCACTTATATTTATCAAATTCAACTTTCATATCATTATCGGTGATAGCGGAAACATATTTTAAGTTCTTTTTTATTTCTGGAACATACATCACATTATGTATCTATTTAAACTGTCCATCAGGTAGGTTAACACTTATCACTCCATATCCTAGGACTTTGTGAGACCTGTTATCACCTAGATAGATGTGTGTGCCATCGGAATTTTTGTAATACTCATCATACCAATATTTATTACAGGACATGTGGGCAGATGCACCTGAATCTATGAGCCATGCATTTTCATCGTCTGTCTCACTAGAAAAAGCATGTTCAGATATAAACAGTCTTATAGGTTTTTAAATCCATTGAAATACGGGGGTGTCTTTTCTAACATAATTTCCATAATGTTTTTTGTATTTGTTATTGGAATCATTGTTTATCTTCTTAAAACAATCTCTATCTATGTGACCTGATTTTCCACAATAATGGCATACAATATCTTTATTACCACTAGAGTCATTGTGTGACATACCTCTGTGTATTGCCCGAAACTTGCCTCTGTGTGGGTTCCAGTGATTGCGTCTGTGTGGGAATCTGCCTCTTGCCATCAACACCCGATCTGAGGACTAAGATTTAGGCTCGTACATCTTTATCCTTTCTTCTTCTTGTATCAAGATTCCGCCAAGCACTGTAAATGTAGGAGGGGTTTGTCTTGTTGCAAGTGATGAGATGAATATTTTGTAATCTGGAAACAGACCCTTTAATGTGATAGATACCATATCAGTACTAGATACTTCTTCACTTATGTCACCCAGATTATCTCGAAGGTCTTTGATGCGGGATATATATTTATTCATAGTTTCATTCACATCCATCTTGATAGACAATAATTTGGTATTTAGAAACATAATTCTATTAGAGTCAGATGTCTCATACAGACCTTTCAGTTTGTCCCATGTGTCTTTGGACGTCTTGGAATTTCTGATGTGAGCTATGATGTTTTTTTTTTACAGACATGCGAATCAACACCTTTGCTTGGGTTTCCCTGGAGTTCCAATCTGCGAGAGACAATGGATCTGCAGGCTTCTGTTCATCCCCTTTCACAATCAGCCATAAATCAAGAGCTTCAAGTATAGTAATTAGCTTGAATTTCCAATTTACATAATTTTCCCCATAAATTTTGATGCTTCCGTAATATATAAGTCAGCCAAAGACATGTCCACCATTTTCACAGATTTGAAAAGAAAATAATTTCACCCAGACAAGGAGAAAAAAATATTGTCTCACCTTTTTGACAAACTTCACTGCAATATCTTTGGCGAGAAAAAAAATATTGTCTCACCTCTTTGACTATTAATCAAGAAAATATACCGACGCTCCTGCCTGGGTTACCTTCAGCATCGGTCCAAAATCACTCTAGGGATGGGCTCTTCGGTGCACCGGGGGAGATGATAGAAGCATTGACGTGAACTCCTAGCAAAAATAAAATAAAAATAAAATGCCCAGCGCTAACTTTCAAAAGAAATTTAATCGCTCTAAGGATGGGCTCTTCGGCGCACCGGGGGAGATGACAGAAGCGCCGATGTGAACTCCCAGCAAAAAAAAAAAAAAATGCCCAGCGCTGACTTTCAAAAGAAATTTACACGCTGGAAAAAAAAAGAGTTACTTGCTGATATCATGTGAAAGAGGAGATAATTACGTGTTGGTGAACCAAATTTGAGAAAGAGAACCTCCACGCATGAGATGGCAGTCATCACAATTCTCCTCCACGTGAGGGAAGAAAACCAAATTGCACCGATTTCTCAAATTTGGCAAGGTTTTCTCCAATTGAGCTGCGATCTCCTTTGAATCATGGGCAGTGATCTCCTTTGAAATGATCATCACTCACTCCCGGCACTACATCCATCTCTCCCTTCAACAATCAACAAAGGCAGCTTAGAATTAAAATTCAGCAATTTTCCTTCCTCAACATAAATAGGCATTCAGCCAAGGAGCTCCTCCCCACACTATCACTCACACCAATTTTATGGTTCCCTCATAGTAGCCTCAACTTGGCTCTGATACCAAAATAAAGAAACCAAGGAGGAAACCAGCAGAGCACAAGGCTCGTTTAAACACACAGGAGGAGAAACAATCAACTCAATTCTATTCAGGAATAATTGTTACATATATAGAAAACTGATAACCTAATCTAGATCCAATAAATGTGGATCAGATCCACCAGCAATGGAGCAGTTTGAACAAGAACAAATGAATATAGAAAACACATGAAGATATTTCTGCATTAAATCTAACATTATCCAATCAAATATCCTTTTGGTGCTTTCCATAGCCAAGGCAATGCTGGTATCAAAGTAGGTGTATCATGCCAGTGTCTAGTACATGATTCTGGGGAAAATAAATGCTTCAGTGTCAAGTGCTTATAGATCACTAATGTAGTGCAGAAAATTACTAATGTAGAGCATGCATTGGAACAATTGCAAGAGGTTAATTTATAGTTGTAGACATGAGTAGTTGCAAGAGGTCATTTTGCAGTTGCAGACAGAACTAGAAGACACTAGTAGTTAGAGGGACACAGAAAAAGAAGCTCGTTGCATCGCAGAAGCAACGATAGAGGAGGTCAGGCCTTGTCTATCAGTATTTTGAAAACGTTGTCTGAATCAACCCCCCTCATTGTTGTATCAAGGGAGAGATACACATGTTTTCCTTGTGAACACCAATGTTTGTTTCCACAATATTTCATGACTCCATATGAGGATGATATGAAGCTGGTCACTGAGGAGGGGAAGTGGCATTTTCAGGATGGGAGAAAAATCTAGTTTCCCAGAATATCAATAAGTCTGCTTACCAAAATGTTTGCCCAGGGTGAGCACAACAGGCCTATGTGTAAGACTCAGAAAGTATGACCTTCTTAGGGTTATCGTAGAGGACAAACAATATTTAGCATGTTGTAGAGCATTTAATGCAGCTGCATGAGGCTTGATGACCATTGGATTTTGAGCTACTCGAGATTCAACCATCATCAAGCCTGCTGCAGCTGCATTAAATGCTATGCAACATGCTAAATATTGCTTGCCATTGTAGAGCCTTGGTTTGATAAAGTTTGACTGGCAGAAAAAGTGCAAACCGAACAAATTATTCCATTAATGTAATGATCCAAATTTGTTACAGGGCTTCAAGTTGAATGTCCCAGGAGGGGAGCGGAATTAACACCGGTTATAATCCTTGCCTTTTTCCCTATATTTGAATTCATGTCAAAATCAGAATATTTCCACTCATCTCACTTTTGGCTCAGACCTAGCTGACTGAACATCATCTTGATACTAGTGGACTAGAGAAGGTATCCTCTGCTTAGGTAAGCATCTCATATTTTCTTTTCTAATTAGCATATCCTATACTGAACTATGATACATGCCATAAATAAATAGTTTTGCATAAACATTTGCTTTCCTCTATGTTACCTCACACTAACAACATCTTGTTGCAAGTGTCCCCATGCAATATTGATCTCTTCTATCATCGTCAGGTACCTTCCTCATGAGTTCTGATTGATGTTCGTTCACATGAGTCCATGTCATTTGATGCTACTATTTGTTTGCATGAGACCGGGTTTGCACCGTGTCATATTGGGAGGCAACACTTCAAGTGCGCATTTTCTGTGTTTACTAGTTTGATCACTTTGATTACCTATTTGTTTTATTTATTTACTCGCTAACCAGAAATATTTTGATAAGTCAAAATTTGCAGGCTCACCTCCTTTTGCAGTGATGTGTTAAAGGGCTTCACCATTACTAGTTCAATGAAATTGAGTGGTCAACATTTTATAGGAGTTGGGAGTCTAGCTTGACAAATGTCATCCATGTAGGAAGAGATGTGTGAATTATCTTTAGTGGCAGCTGGATCAAAAGGTGTCACCCATTAAAATTGGCATAGATGTGATTCACAATCATTTAATGTTTGTGAAGTAATGATTATCACTAGCATAGATTCATTTTAAACCCGAATCTATTAAGAACCAAGAGGGATCCAATTTCTTGAGGTGTACATTTTTTAACTATTTGGATCACTCACGTTACTTGATAGATCTGGGTTTAAAATGGATTTATGCTAGTTTAGTTTTTTTTTATTCTATTTAAGTGGATATACAATTTATATTTTTCATTTTTTTTAATATTTTTTTATTTGTTGGCTGGAGAGCACCTTGCTTCTCTCGGTGCAATTAGTTCGTGTTTAGAGTTGCATTCATATGTAACATTGGAATTATTCACAAAATTCTCTGAGAAATACCCGCATAAGCCAAAGTTGCCTCAGTGTGAGGAAAAATAAGGCCTTGAAATATTTGACTGGACAAGTCGATGGTAACTTGCAGTTAATTGATCGAACAAAAAGGTACAACCTAAAACTTTAGTTTAGTTATAATGTATTGAATGGCGGGTCGTTTAATTTAAAAGATGACAAAACCATTACTAGAGTCTCTACAGCCGAAAGGAGGGTAGCTTTGTTTTTTTTTAACAGAGACCAGAGAAATATTTATATAAAAAAGACTAAGAACAACCATACATACAAAAGAGAGGGCCAACATATCAAATTGTTATGAAAGGAAAACACAGTGCTGTCTAAACTAATTACAAGGTTCAAGAAAGATCTTCGGTGCCTTATAAAACAACTTAAACCCATCGTAGGGTAAAGACGAACAAACTAACTGTTAAGAAAAGTGAAAAAAAACATATAAAAGCCATAACAGAGATGGACCTACTGCTTCTTCTTTTATCTTGGCCCATGGACTGACTGCACAATAGAAGTTTCCTCCATTGGATGGTCTTGTGCCGAGGATTCCTGGCAATGACTGCAATGGTTCATGCTTGTTAATTTTTGCACTTCCTCTTTGATAAAATCTACTGTACCCATGAGCTCACATAGGTCCCTGTCGTTGTCATCAATCGTAGAATTGTGACATCCCATGTGGTTGGCCAGATACTTCACATTTGTTGTTGCTACCTTACCTTCTTTCACTCCTATGCTCAAAAGCTCATAAATCTAATGCATATGTTGTTTAACATTCTGCAAAGTGGATTGGATATCGTTAAGGCTCACATTCCTGTCATTATTTTCCATTGAATGCTGAGAGATGTGAGATTCTAAAAGAGATGAAGGAGGGAACTAAACCGACGGAGGGTTGAGCAAGACACTACCTAAATCTTCACCACGAAGGATACCTGCAAATGAAAGTCATAGCTGCAAAGCTTCCACAGAAATCCAGATCCCAGGAGACCTGCAAAACTCCCCATCAAATTCTTGATGTTCAACTGAATGTAGATGGAGCGTCTTCATCCCAAAGCCTTCTTCTATTGCGTGTGCAGACGATCATTTCATCAAGATAGAGGGAATATCAACTATCTCAGCATTTGAGCCACTTGTCTGTGGTGGGAGACAATTTTTCGACTGAGTCCTAAAAGGTGGTCGAGAAAAAGAATGGTGGGAGGACCAAACCAATTCCCCCCTAATGCAATACTTAAGACACTAAGGGACTTGTTTGAAAAAAAAACCTTTGATTGTTACTATTCCCAATTCATTCCTTACTCCTTGGTTAGCGAATTTATCCACTTCAATATAATTTCCTTTGAGCATATGGGAGTAGGAAACTTGAAGATTTATGGAGAGGTGATAGATATGATCATGACTTCTTCTGAATTTGGTTGTGCCATGATTGTAATTGGTTCTCATTTTCTGAATGAATTGCTTTGAGTCTCCAAAAACTATGAGATTTGAGTTTTTATTTTTCCTTGTCAGATCCATCCCAAGGAGAAGTCTGAGCTATTTCGCTTCATTGTTGGTTTTATGTCCTATTCCCCAACTGTAAGACGTGACTAAGTTTCCTTTGAGATCGAAGATAATCCCATTTGCACCTACCTCTCTAGGGTTTCCTTTCGAGGCGCCATCGAAGAAAAGGGTGAAACTATTTTGCCTCGGTCTCCATTGAAGGAATTCTTCATTACTTTTTCTGATCTCCCAAGGATGAAGATCAATGTGTACTTTGGTTTTAGGAGAGATCTGATTCAGAATATCACAGCACCAGTTCATTTCCTCGGGGCTGAGATCCTCTGAGTGAGGAAAAGTAACCTGTTTGAGGCCAACTTTTCATGAATCATGTTAAGGGCTTTGTTGGTAGCACATAGGGGATTAACCTTCTTATCATAAAAAAATAAGCATGTTTCTGGTGAGCCAAATATTCCAGCAAATATTTTTTTGGAACTGTATTCCAAATTCTGATGAGAGTCTTCTTCTTCCCTATCTTACTTGAATATAAGCTCTTCCATTTGATGGTCAAATCTAAAATGTTATCACGGAGAGAGAAGTTCCTTCCAATGGTACCTAGAGTATGAATCGAGACTTGAGAAGAGAAAGGACACTTGAGAAAAAGGTGATAAATAGATTCTTCTTTAGAAATACAGAGTGGACATCTATAAGGACCTTGAAACCCTCTTTTTCTTAAATTGTCAGTAGTCAAGAGCTTATTTTTAACCATGATCCAAAAGAAGATATTAACTTTCGGGATGCAGTCGAATTTCCATACCTTTTTCCATAAGTGTTCCTAGTACCGATCTCTACTTCTTTTCAGCATCTTGTATCCTTCTTTGACAATGTAAAAACCTAGCTGACCCCAACCTATGGAATCACGGGAACTAGAGTTGGAGGGAGCAATTCCATGGAGATAGGAAAAGAAGAGAGCATAATATTTTTGAAGGTGAGGGGGAGGTTGTAATACTTTCCAATCGACCTAATCTAAATCATTATTCCATTATGCGATATCCTTTAACTTGATAAGAATGGGATGTTGCATCCAACTTCGGAGATTGATTAAATTGAAGCAAGAGGCCAGGGGATGGTGACCCAAAATAGCATCTGACAAGATATCTATTTTTCGACTTGTTGCGCCCCTACCCAACAGCCTTTAAAAAACATTATTTCATCAAACAAAATTTTATTTTGTTTTGATGAAATGTTTGATTTTCATATAGCAAACTTAAAGAATGAACAGCTACTGAAATGATGACATTCCAGAAGCTACTAAAACATGAAATTCAATGTTTTTAAAGAAACCTTTGCGTACTATGGATTAGTTGACAAAATCACTATTTTGAAATTATTATTTTGAGTGGATAAGTGTTAATAATTTGTCATAACCTAATTTTGAAATCTTATCCAAATATTTATAATTTGATTTTCGTTATGTGATTTTGTTATCGTAAATATTGATAAGGTTTAAGGTTGATTATTTTTATTTTTGGGCGTCTTATCAAAGTTCATTCGAATTATATTTTCAAGGCTTTTTGTTCAATCTAAGGATTACGCATAACACAACCTTATTATTTCATCTTGATCTTTATAATGGTCCTCATATGTCATCTTTATTATTGCATGTAAATGTCGAAATTAATACTATGGGTTATGGGATTTGTTTTTCATATTTTGAAAAAAGAAAACAGCCATATAATGAAGAAGTTACATATTCGTTAACAAAGGCAAATCATGGTTAATTTGAAAAAACAGAATGGCGATTGGGGCTTGGATCATTTCAACCTAAGTCTGCCACGACATGAAATTGCAACATCAAAATGCTTCATTCCGAGTTCAAAGTAGATCATTCCATTTGTCACAAAAGATGAATATCATTAAAAATTTGACGTGCGATAACTAAAAGGAATAACCCCACTTTGATTTATGGAGTTTAACGCCACGTGTGGATTGAAATTATGTTCTCACATTTAGTTATGTTTGGTTAAAAAATTTATATGCATTTTGAAAATTGGATTTGTGCCAACGCATTGAGATTATTTCTACCTGATTGCCAGCGATTTTGCTAACTGAACATTAGAAGTGGTTATTAAACTATTTGATTGTAGTGATATCTTCAAAATTTTAATGAGAATCACCTCGTAATAATGCCATTAACCATGATCACTAAGTTTGAGGTAGGAAGATATTGTCATGTTGCGATATTGTCTGCCGTAAAGTTTCAATTTCGTTAGCCAGCATTGAAGATATAAACACTATTGACGCCACATGCTCACAAACGAATACCATCAATATCAATACCATTGCATATTTGCATATTTGAAGGAGGTGCCAGAAAACAAAGGGATCGCAGTGATTTTCTCCACCTGATCGCGCTAGGTGCTCATTGATAAAAATATACTTCTGTTTTAAAAAAAAAAACTGATAGAGGTAGATCAATTCCAGATGCCACGGTCGGATTATTTTGTAAACATTTTAAAAGCAAATCTCATGAGAACGAAGTAAAAGGAGATGATTTTACTTCTATTTTATTATTCTATCTTTTTATTAGATTATTGTTACGAATCTTGCCTTTCTTTATGTGAGCGATTGGATCATTTTTATGAAGGTTCATAAAATGAGGAGTAGACATTTACGTTATCTCTTGAAGTTCAGGATTTTAATAATTCTGGATGCCAAGTCAACCGGAGGAATGATGCCACGAATTTCATCTTCAGCCAGTTTCAAAAACGCGTATCTTAACAGGCATGTATTTTTCCGGGATTCACCGCTCACAAATGGAGGAAAATCTTAAAAATCTGCCACATGGGTTTTTCTCAGAACGGACCTATTTAGTTGTACTCGGGAATATTTCTTCAGAAAGTGGGGGATTTTTAGATATTTTTGGGGTTCTTTAAGCACGATTTTTGCAGTTGCGGCTGGCAAAGAAACGGTTCTTTCCAGAAATTCGCCTGAGCAGAGCTCAATTTGGGATTCATTTCCTCTAACTATTGTTTATTTAAGCAAGGGAATTTGATTGGCAAAGAGGGACTGGACTGAGAGATTTCTCTCTCAGATCAAATGCTGCTGTCTAGAGTAATTCTGGGAATGCTCAACAGTATTGGAGAATTTCTTTTTCAATGTTTGAAGAGCAAACCAAGAGCTGGAGCTGGTGAAGGAGACTGGGGGCTGCCAAAGCTTAAGAGATTTCGCTCTTGAAAGCTCATCAAACACTGCTGCCAGGGGGTCAATAGTTGGGGAAGTGGAAGAACGAGACTACTGTTTAATCTACCTGTGACTCGAGATATTTTCATGTCAGTAGTTACAGTATGTTGAACTGATGATGCTTAATCTATGTTTATAGTTTTAATACTTTGCATATGGTTTATGATGTCTATTGGTCTTGTTATCCATTTTCTATATTATCAGTATTTGTCATAACATTCTTTAAAGAATTTTTGCAAATATTTTTGTATCATTATCGACTTTTTAATGTTTCGGTTTTGTTGATATATCATGTTGTGAAGTGATGATTGATATTACAGCTTATATGATATGTAATGATTACTGTATGGTGTTGTGAATGTTTGAATTTCTTTTAATATTCTCAAGGGTACTCATGCACTAGTTCTATCAACAGAATTCTCTTGCTCCTGATCGCGATTAGAGTTAGAATGGATTTTATTTTCTGTCAATTATATCATTTTAAAATTCTGGCTGAATCAGATTTTTTTATATGTATTACATTCAAATTATTTCTTGTAATCACTGTATATAATATATTTCTGTAGAACATTTGTTAATATTTTTGTTTTGCTCCTTGTATTTTGAATTAACTAGTTTGAAGTAGATTTAAATTAACAGTTTGATCTTGTAAATATATATATTAATTAACCTTCATAATCTTAGGTATAGGTCTGATTATAAATCAGTAGCATAAACTGATCCAAGTTAGCTGATTAATATTGTAATTAATAACAGTTATTAACTTGTATAGAAATAAGTATAGATCTAATTAACTAGGACCGTAGTTTTAGTTTTAGACTCTCAGGCTAACAGAGCCTTTAAACCTGTCGGGAACAACCATCCCAAACAGCTAGGAGCCTGCCCTAAGGATTCCGGTCTGGGTTGTCTCCCCCGTTGTGTGCATAGTCATATACGCGCGTCAACATTGGCGCTAGAAGGAGGGCCAGTGGATGACAAGTTAGTCTACTGGAGCTATATCATTGATTAATGGCTTTTGTTCCAATTTGGAGATGTTTTTCTCGAAAAATTATGGTTGATACTCCAACAAGTATAGTTGATCTCTTGACAGAAAACAAATTTAATGGTGAGAAAGTAACATCTGCATATGAACATGTTTCACAATTTATTGATCAATGTATCTTTCACGAGATTACTGATAAAGATGTTTTGTGCATATGCTTGATTCTTACTTTTGAAGGACGAATCAAGAAATGGTGTGAAACTTTGCCAGTAGCCTCCATCCATTCTTTTGAACATCTAATTAGTGCATTCTTAGTTTCTTTTGGGAATTATGATTTCATTAGTTTGTGCACTGAATTAAAAAATTTAAGGAAAGACAAAGATGAATCAGTGGAAGACTTCATTGATAGATTTCTTAATCTTTGTTATAGGTTTCTTTTGAAAGATATTCCTTGTTTAGGTGAATGGCTTCATCATTTGGTTCTTTCAAATGAACAAGATTTAGAAGCTAATCAATTTGAATTTTTATTAAATGATCATTCACAGTTTGATTTAGTTTTTCATGAAAATTCTGAAAATTTAGAAGTGGAAGAAAACCAATCTTGTTTGACAACATTCTTCACTTTGACGGATGTGGATTTTGAAGAACATGATAGTTCAAATTATGATATGTCCATATCTTCATTGAATGAGAAAGAAGTTTATGAAGAAAATTGTCATGTTCCTACTTCTATTTCAGAAACAAAAGAAATTGAATCTAAAACTTCTAGTTTGACCAAAGAGATTCGAGATTCATCTTGTGGAGACCTTATCACTGATCATTTTATCACATCTCCATTAGTTCTCGATTCTTCTTATTCTAAAGAATCCAATGATTTTCTACCACATCTATATTCTTATGATGAACATAGTAAAACCTCAGATAAATTATTATGTTCAGATTTTTCTGTAGATCGTGTCACGGATATTAATCAGTTTATCCTAGAAGAAGAAACCAAACCACCTATAGACTCATATTTTGAAGAGGAACTATTTAATGAAGAGTTTTCCTGTGATGATCTTTCTTATCCACGAAAAGAATTTCATTCTCTTGATGCTTCAACATATTTTTCTTTGTACCCTGATATTTTTAATCAAAAGGCAATGCATAGTTCATATTATTATGATTTTGATTTCACATTGTCACAATCTTATGCGGTACAATACAATCATGATTTGCATTTAGAAATTGAAGAAATTAATCTTTCTTCCCATGAAACATTTTCTCAATTATATGCATGGGAATTAGGGAATATTCAAATAAGCAAACTTGAAGAAGTCTCTTATGATTCATCGAAATTCTTAGATCAACAATTTTATCATGATCAGTCGCTTGAGTTTGAAAATCAATATGGAACAGGTAAAGTCAATGTTGATCATCACCATATTAATAATTTACATCTTACAACAATTAATGATGATTTTCCACCTACCTTGTTGGATTCCATTAGTTCATCTCAAGTTAGTGATTATGAGGAATTCAATCCCTATCAAATTGATCAAGACATTAACCATAATACGGAGAACACTCTTCAACTTGAATTTAAGAAAATTGAATCTGAATTTGATGATCTTTTTGAACGACGTGGTTGTCTGCAAGATGATGTTCATAGGGAGGAAAACCTACAGGAAGGATTGTTGAACTTTGAGTTTATTTCACATGTTTCTATGCACAAAACTTTGGAACATGACTATCACGATATATCTCTCTCATTACCATATTCTTTTGAACAATCCTATGTTATTAATCACACATATTATGATAGGATTGTAGATTGGCTCGAGAGATCTTTTCTTGCGAAGTTTCCGGAGAATGGTAAGTTGGAATTTACTTTGTTTTTTGAAATTCAAAATGGTAAGTCAGATTTATTTATTTTTGGTTTCAAAATACTTCAATTCTTATTGTTGATTTTCATTTTGTCTGATTTTGCAGGATTGGAGTTATTACGATGGCTTCATTGGAAATTTTCGTTTACTTAGTTTGTATATATTTTATTTTATTAGTTTAGGTTAGGTTTATAATTTAGGATGATTTATGTTTGTTTACATTTGAATAAATGCAGATATATGGAGTTGCGACGACATCATTTTTAGAATGAGATGACGACATCATTATCAGGGAAGTAGTTCTTTACTTTCTCTTGTTTTCTTAAATCGTCTCATTAACAGAAATAACCTTTCATCTGTTTATAGCTGCATATTCATTAGGATTTATTTTGTTACTTTGATTTTTGAATAAAACACATTAGATTAATGTCTCATCACTTATTAAAAAACAACTTCGACTAGATTGAAAGATTTTAAAACAAAATAGGGATAAAAACTTTAAAACATGTTAGTCTATTTTAATCTCTCATTTTCTTTGTTGATAATAAGTCATAGGTTGTTAAACCCATTTTCCATTTGATGAGATCTTGATTTAACCCATGTGTTATGTGTGTATAATTTATTTTAAATTTTCACTTTCTTTACTAAGAGTTTTCTCGTAGACTTTGAAATCTTGTGTTTCAATAATTTGCTCAAATAAAACTCATGTATGTATTGGTTGTTTTCTTTTCAATTGATTTTTATTTTTCTTTTGATTTTTGTTGTTCTTTTGATTTTTCAAAACCAGGAGAAATGATTCGGATCTGGCAATGTTTTTATGTCACAAAATTGGAATCTGGTTATATAAAATATGACGAAAGCAAGATTTTTAGAAATATGTTCTTTTCTCAGAAATAAAAGAAAAAGAAATTGAACTGTGGCAAACAACACTACTAGACGAAAACTTTTACTTTGTTTCGTTTCTTTTATTATTATCCTCAAATTGTTGGATTTAATGAATATCGAAGTCACTATTACTAGGAATTCTATTACTTATTTAGAAATTAGTTCTGGGAACGCAGTTGCAATTTAATAATAAAATCAGTTATCTATAAATCCTTTACGTTATCTTACTCGTAAAGAGTTTCCTATTACGTTCCCCCATTATAAACATGCAAATCTCTTGTGGATGGGCACTTAAACGTTGAATATGAAGTCTTCTTTAAACTTATTAGCTTGGGATATAAGCCGTTGGGTAGAATGGGTTAAAAGATGTACCCTTTCGAGGCTATGGATGCCTGCAGGCAGGAGGGCTCCGTCTATGGCATACTTGGATTCCGAATCTTAAATTGTTATATATACAAAAACCTATAAGAATCCAAGGTCATCCCACACTCGTGAAGAGGTTCCAATGCAGCTTACCCATTAATAAATTGAGAAGTTCTAAATATTCATGTTTTATCTTATCATGGGACTAGAACAGTAGGATGCATGGTTAAAATTCAACCCTTTCGAGGCTATGGACGCCTGCGGGTAGGAGGGTCATGACTGTAGTATTGGGATCATATCTTTAAAAACTGGTCAAATATCAAAATTGCATTATATTTCCCAAGACTAATTTCTTTTTGAGTCTTATGTTTTCTGAAAAAACTTAAAATTCGTATCATTTTTTGAAGGTAATCTCTGGATAATGATGAAAGAATTGAATCTGGTATTAGTTTGAAATCTAGTCTTATCATAAGGCACAGTTCTTTTATCTTCCAGAAAATGCTAATCTGAGTTAAAGAAAATTTTTCTTATCTTACTACATACACAAGTCAGATTTCATGTTTTCACAGAGATAACTGGTTCGCCCAGTCAGTCACCATCTGTTGTGCCCCTACCCAACAGCTTTTAAAAAACATTATTTCATTAAACAAAATTTTATTTTGTTTTGATGAAATCTTTGATTTTCATATAGCAAAATTAAAGAATGAACAGCTACTGAAATGATGACATTCCAGAAGCTACTGAAACATGAAATTCAATGTTTTTAAAGAAACCTTTGCGAACTATGGAATAGTTGACAAAATCACTATTTTGAAATTATTATTTTGAGTGGATAAGTGTTAATAATTTGTCATAACCTAATTTTGAAATCGTATCCAAATATTTATAATTTGATTTTCGTTATATGATTTTGTTATCGTAAATATTGATAAGGTTTAAGGTTGATTATTTTTATCTTTGGGCGTCTTATCAAAGTTTATTCGAATTATATTTTCAAGGCTTTTTGTTCAATCTAAGGATTACGCATAACACAACCTTATTATTTCATCTTGATCTTTATAATGGTCCTCATATGTCATCTTTATTATTGCATGTAAAGGTCGAAATTAATAATATGGGTTATGGGATTTGTTTTTCATATTTTGAAAAAAGAAAACAGCCATATAATGAAGAAGTTACATATTCGTTAACAAAGGCAAATCATGATTAATTCGAAAATACAGAATGGCGATTGGGGCTTGGATCATTTCAACCTAAGTCTGCCACGACATGAAATTGCAACATCAAAATGCTTCATTCTGAGTTCAAAGTAGATCATTCCATTTGTCACAAAAGATGAATATCATTAAAACTTTGACGTGCGATAACTGAAAGGAATAAACCCACTTTGATTTATGGAGTTTAACGCCACGTGTGGATTGAAATTATGTTCTCACATTTAGTTATGTTTGGTTAAAAAATTTATATGCATTTTGAAAATTGGATTTGTGCCAACGCATTGAGATTATTTCTACCTGATTGCCAGCGATTTTGCTAACTGAACGTTAGAAGTGGTTATTAAACTATTTGATTGCAGTGATATCTTCAAAATTTTAATGAGAATCACCTCGTAATAATGCCATTAACCATAATCACTAAGTTTGAGGAAGGAAGATATTGTCATGTTGCGATATTGTCTGCCGTAAAGTTTCAATTTCGTTAGTAAGCATTGAAGATATAAACACTATTGACGCCACATGCTCACAAACGAATACCATCAATATCAATACCATTGCATATTTGCATATTTGAAGGAGGTGCCAGAAAACGAAGGGATCGCAGTGATTTTCTCCACCTGATCGCGCTAGGTGCTCATTGATAAAAATATACTTCTGTTTTAAAAAAAAAAACTGATAGAGGTAGATCAATTCCAGATGCAACGGTCGGATTATTTTGTAAACATTTTAAAAGCAAATCTCATGAGAACGAAGTAAAAGGAGATGATTTTACTTCTATTTTATTATTCTATCTTTTTATTAGATTATTGTTACGAATCTTGCCTTTCTTTATGTGAGCGATTGGATCATTTTTATGCAGGTTCATAGAATGAGGAGTAGACAGTTACGTTATCTCTTGAAGTTCAAGATTTTAATAATTCTGGATGCTAAGTCAACCGGAGGAATGATGCCACGAATTTCATCTTCAGCCAGTTTCAAAAACGCGTATCTTAACAGGCATGTATTTTTCTGGGCTTCACCGCTCACAAATGGAGGAAAATATTAAAAATCTGCCACATGGGTTTTTCTCAGAACGGACCCATTTAGTTACACTTAGAGAGATTTCTTCAGAAAGTGAGGGATTTTAAGAGATTTTTGGGGTTCTTTAAGCATGATTTTTGCAGTTGCGGCCGGCAAAGAAACGGTTCTTTCCAGAAATTCGCCTGAGCAGAGCTCAATTTGGGATTCATTTCTTCTGACTGTTGTTTATTTAAGCAAGGGAATTTGATTGGCAAAGGGGGACTAGACTGAGAGATTTCTCTCTCAGATCAAACGCTGCTGTCTAGAGTAATTCTGGGAATGCTCAACAGTATTGGAGAATTTCTTTTTCAATGTTTGAAGAGCAAACCAAGAGCTGGAGCTGGGGAAGCAGTCTGGGGGCTGCCAAAGCTTAAGAGATTTCTCTCTTGAAAGCTCATCAAACACTGCTACTAGGGGGTCGATAGTTGGGGAAGTGGAAGAACGAGACTACTGTTTAATCTACCTGTGACTCGAGATATTTTCATGTCAGCAGTTACAGTATGTTGAACTGATGATGCTTAATCTATGTTTATAGTTTTAATACTTTGCATATGGTTTATGATGTCTATTGGTCTTGTTATCCATTTTCTATATTATCAGTATTTGTCATAACATTCTTTAAAGAATTTTTGCAAATATTTTTGTATCATTATCGACTTTTTAATGTTTCGGTTTTGTTGATATATCATGTCGTGAAGTGATGATTGATATTACAGCTTATATGATATGTAATGATTACTGTATGGTGTTGTGAATGTTTGAATTTCTTTTAATATTCTCAAGGGTACTCATGCAGTAGTTCTATCAACATAATTCTCTTGCTCCTGATCGCGATTAGAGTTAGAATGGATTTTATTTTCTGTCAATTATATCATTTTAAAATTCTGGATGAATCATATTTTTTTATATGTATTACATTCAGATTATTTCTTGTAATCACTGTATATAATATATTTCTGTAGAACATTTGTTAATATTTTTGTTTTGCTCCTTGTATTTTGAATTAACTAGTTTGAAGTAGATTTAAATTAACAGTTTGATCTTGTAAATATATATATATATTAATTAAGCTTCATAATCTTAGGTATAGGTCTGATTATAAATCAGTAGCATAAACTGATCTAAGTTAGCTGATTAATATTGTAATTAATAACAGTTATTAACTTGTATAGAAATAAGTATAGATATAATTAACTAGGACTGTAGTTTTAGTTTTAGACTCTCAGGCTAATAGAGCCTTTAAACCTGTCGGGAACAACCATCCCAAACAGCTAGGAGCTTGCCCTAAGGATCCCGGTCTGGGTTGTCTCCCCCGTTGCGTGCATAGTCATATACGTGTGTCAACACGACCATTCCCCAGAACCCAGTACATATTGTCTTTAATTAGGCCAATAGAGTTTTTGCAGAGATTCCATATGGAGGTAGCTTTACCTACCCAAGGGGAATCTAGGCATTCAGATCGTGGTTTCTTGATATACTTTTCCTTATAACCTCCTTCCACCATTCCTTTCCACCGAAGATCATCCTCTAGACCAATTTAGAGCCGAACGCCTTGTTCATCAAACCAGGATCCCTAATTCCCAACCCTCCATTGTATTTATCTTCCATGACAATGTCCCAATTAACTAGATTGAACTTTTTCCCTTGGGTCGTCTTGCCTTGCCATAGAAATTTCATGATCTCAATGCTTAAGTTGTTGATGATGGATTTTGGCGCAAGGAAGATAGCACAAGTGAAGATAGGATAAGAACCCAAAATGGATTTGATGACAACTAGCTTTTCAACTAAGTTGATAGATATTGACCCCCAAGCATGAATTTTGCTTTTCAATTTTTGTATTATTGAGCTCCAAGTCGTGGTATTGCAAGAGTTCTTGGCAACAGGGAATCCAAGATAGACAAAGGAGGTCCAGTGTAGAATGAACTTGATGCCTAGAATGTAGAAAATTTCTCTAAGGGTATAGGGGTTGTTGTTCCAACCATACATCTAGGACTTGGAGGGGTTGACTTGACATCTAGAGACTTTGAGAAAGATATCTAGCATAGGTTTGATCCTTCTGGCTATTTGATTCGATGCACTACCCATGAGAATGGTATCATCAGTAAACTGAGCATGATTGATAGGTCGGACTCCTCTGACAAAAGAGATACTCAGGATATTTCCTTCACTTTTTAATCTATTGAGTCTTATGCTAAGAGAATCTGCCACTAAGATATAGAGGAAAGGGGGCACCAAACATCCTTGGAGAATTCCTCTTTGAGCTTGAAAAACTATGGTTGGATGACAGTTAACCAAAGGATCTATCCAAGGGCTACTTATGCGGGCTTTGATCATCCTTACAAAATTGGGAGGGAAACCATATCTTTCCATTACTTCAAAGATTAAAAAAATTCCTTATTCTGTTGAATGCGTTGGCTAGATCTAGTTTAATTTCCATACCTGCTTCTTGGCGTTTTTGACTTGAGTGAATAGGTTCTTGCACCAAAAGTATATTGTCATAGATCTGCCTTCCATCCATAAATCCTCCTTGGTTTTTTTATATGAGATGCGGGGTGACCTTTTTAATTTTGTTGGAAATGATTTTGGAGAGGATTTTGTAGGAATAATTACAGAGAGAAATTTGTTTGTACCATTTGATAGAAGTTGGATTCTTTTCTTTGGGAATTAGAGCTAGGAAGGTGGAAGTTGTAGAGCCTACTATATTGTCTTTGGATTGAGTCCATATCAGCATTCTTAACAGGTCTTTCTTGACGATATTCCAGCAGCTTCGATAGAAGCTAATAGGGAACCCATCATGCCTAGGGGCTTTGTCTAGATGTAAGGACCAGACTGCAGTACAAACCTCAACAAATGATATGGGATGAACGAGGGCATCGATATCATCCTTTAATAATTTAGGTATTTCTTCACTAAGGACAACCATTTGCTCCTGAGTGACTTCCTCCTCATTTGTATAAAGATCTTCAAAATGCTCTTTAATCTCCCTTTTGATTTCCTCGGGCTCTATTAACTTTTCTCCGTTTTCTTTTGTTATCTCCTTTATTGTATTCTTCTTGTTCCTCTCTTTGCATTGATAGTGAAAGAATTTGGTGTTTTGGTCTCCCCCTTTTAACCAAAGGCATCAAGATCTAATGTGCAATTCTTCCTTTTCCCTTCTTTGAATAGCTTGAATTTTCTTATCCACCTTTTTTTCTTTCAGCAACATTTCTTTGGTTATTTCGACCTACTCCATTTGTTCTTGGATATCTTCAAGGGTTTTAACGAGGGAAGCTTTTTCTTTTCCAGGGTTGAAGTTGTGGGTTGCTGGCCAATTCTTAAGCCCTTTTTTGACATTCTTTAACTTTTTCTCCCAAATGAAGCTTGGGGAACCCTAAATAAAAATATGTCAGAATTGAAGGACAATGTCGAAGAAGCCTGGATCCAAAATCCAAGTTAGGAAGAACCTAAGAGGGATAGGTCCCATATTTCCTATTGGTTCTAGGGAAAGGGAAAGAGGCCTATAATCAAAAGTCATTGAGGCGAGAAGGCGTGAAACATGCAAAAAATGTTTATCAAGGAAAGAAGAAACTACCAGGATTCTATCCAGTATGGCAGCAATATGGACCAGACCAAGTCGTTTGTTGCTCCAAGTGTACTTACCTCTTTTTTGTTTGATATCAACAAGTCTCCAAATGCTCATTATATCCTCCAATATTTCTCCAAAGGGATCTATGACTTTGGAACCTCCTTTTTTTCCTCTAGAGAAATAGTAGCAATAAAATCCCCAGCTATAATGCATGGAAGTTGCATCTTACCATGTATTTTTTGTTCCAACTGAGTCCAAAGTAGTCTTCTTGTTGCATTTTTGTCTCCTAGATTGCAAGGATGGAAATAGATTCGCGATATTTTATTCTTTTTATTGCTTCAATATTTTGATTTCCTTCCAGGCCTCTGCAATTATAGGAGACAAGTTTCATTATTTCTTGGTGGCTTGTGATGATAGTCTATCCTTTTTCCCTTTCACCTTTTTTTCGAATTGTTTTTCTGTTAAGAAATTCTTAACCAGATGATATAAACTAGATTGCTTCCTTGCTGCTTTTTCTCAGGTGGCTTCTATTTCTCTATGGAATTTGTTGGGCTTCCTGCCTTTTTTTATTAAGGGTTCTATTTCTTCTTCTTTACTTTCTGAAGTGTCTTCCATATGTGCCTTGGCTCTGGATCTTATAATTGAACCCCCAGAGTTATGTGAAGACTTTGACCTTACTTCAATGTAAGCTTGTTGAGGTATAATGGGTTCATAGCTCGTCTCTTTCCCAATTTATATTAATATTGGTTCGTCCTCAGTACTTTTCCTATTATTTCCTTCGTTTTCCATCATAATGATATCGGGTTGTTCATTCTCTTATGTAGAGAGGGCTTGGAATCTGGATCAAAAGGTGTCACCCATTAAAATTGGCATAGATGTGATTCACAAATATTTAATGTTTGTGAAGTAATGATTATCACTAGCATAGATTCATTTTAAACCCGGATCTATTAAGAACCAAGAGGGATCCAATTTCTTGAGGTGTACATTTTTTAACTATTTGGATCACTCACGTTACTTGATAGATCTGGGTTTAAAATGGATTTATGCTAGTTCAGTTTTTTTTTATTCTATTTAAGTGGATATACAATTTATATTTTTCATTTTTTTAAATATTTTTTTATTTGTTGGATGGAGAGCACCTTGCTTCTCTCGGTGCAATTAGTTCGTGTTTAGAGTTGCATCATATGTAACATTGGAATTCTTCACAAAATTCTCTGAGAAATACCCGCATAAACCTAATTTGCCTCGGTGTGAGGAAAAATAAGGCCTTGAAATATTTGATTGGACAAGTCGATGGTAACTTGCAGTTAATTGATCAAACAAAAAGGTATAACCTAAAACTTTAGTTTAGTTATAATGTATTGAATGGCGAGTCGTTTAATTTAAAAGATGACAAAACCATTACTAGAGTCTTTGCAGCCGAAAGGAGGGTAGCTTTTTTTTTTTAATAGAGACCAGAGAAATATTTATATAAAAAAGACTAAGAACAACCATACATACAAAAGAGAGGGCCAACATATCAAACTATTATGAAAGGAAAACCCAGTGCTGTGTAAACTAATTACAAGGTTCAAGAAAGATCTTCGGTGCCTTATAGAATAACTTAAACCCATTGTAGGGTAAAGACGAACAAACTAACTATTAAGAAAAGTGCAAAAAACATATAAAATCCATAACAAAGATAGACCTACTACTTCTTCTTTTATCTTGGCCCATGGATTGACTGCACAACAGAAGTTTCCTCCATTGGGTGGTCTTGTGCCGAGGATTCCTGGCAATGACTACAATGGTTCATGCTTGTTAATTTTTGCACTTCCTCTTTGATAAAATCTATTGTACCCATGATCTCACGTAGGTCCCTGTCGTTGTCATCAATCGTAGAATCGTGACATCCCATGTGGTTGGCCAGATACTTCACATTTGTTGTTTCTACCCTACCTTCTTTCACTTCTATGCTCAAAAGCTCATAAATCTAATGCATATGTTGTTTAACATTCTGTAAAGTGGATTGGATATCGTTAAGGCTCACATTCCTGTCATTATTTTCCATGGAATGATGAGAGATGAGAGATTCTGAAAGAGCTGAAGGAGGGAACTAAACCGACGGAGGGTTGAGCAAAACACTACCTAAATCTTCACCACGAAGGATACCTGCAAATGAAAGTCATAGCTGCAAAGCTTCCACAGAAATCCAGATCCCAGGAGACCTGCAAAACTCCTCATTAAATTCTTGATGTTCGACTGAATGTAGATGGAGCGTCTTCATCCCAAAGCCTTCTTCTATTGCGCGTGCAAACGATCGTTTCATCAAGATAGAGGGCATATCAACTGTCTCAGCATTTGAGCCACCTGTCTGTGGTGGGATACAATTGTCCGACTGAGGCCTGAAAGGATGTCGGGAAAAAGAATGGTGGGAGGGCCAAACCAATTCCTCCCTAATGCAAATACTTAAGACACTAAGGGACTTGTTTGAAAAAAAAACCTTTGATTGTTACTATTCCCAATTCATTCCTTACTCCTTGGTTAGCGAATTTATCCACTTCAATATAATTTCCTTTGAGCATATGGGAGTAGGAAACTTGAAGATTTATGGAGAGGTGACATATACGATCATGACTTCTTATAAATTTGGTTGCGCCATGATTGTAACTGGTTCTCATTTTCTGAATGAATTGCTTTGAGTCTCCAAAAACTATGAGATTTGAGATTTTATTTTTCCTTGTCAGATCTAGCCCAAGGAGAAGTGTGAGCTATTCCACTTCATTGTTGGTTTTATGTCCTATTCCCCAAGTGTAGGACGTGACTAAGTTTCCTCCGGGATCGAAGACAATCCCATCCACACCTACCTCTCTAGGGTTTCCTTTCGAGGCGCCATCGAAGAAAAGGGTGAAACTATTTTGCCTCGGTCTCCATTGAAGGAATTCTTCATTACTTTTCCTGATCTCCCAAGGATGAAGATCAATGTGTACTTTGGTTTTAGGAGAGATCTGATTCGGAATATCACGGCACCAGTTCATTTCCTCGAGGCTAAGATCCTTTGAGTGAGGAAAAATAACCTGTTTGAGGCCAACTTTTCATGAATCATGTTAAGGGATTTGTTGGCAGCACATAGGGGATTAACCTTGTTATCATAAAAAATAAGCATGTTTTTGGCGAGCCAAATATTCCAGCAAATATTTTTTTGGAACTGTATTCCAAATTCTGATGAGAGTCTTCTTCTTCCCTAACTTACTTGGATATAAGCTCTTCCATTTGATGGTCAAATCTAAAATGTTATCACGGAGAGAGAAGTTCCTTCCAATGGTACCTAGAGTATGAATCGAGACTTGAGAAGAGAAAGGACACTCGAGAAAAAGGTGATAAATAGATTCTTCTTTATAAAGACAGAGTGGACATCTATAAGGACCTTGAAACCCTCTTTTTCTTAAATTGTTAGTAGTCAAGAGCTTATTTTTAACCATGAGCCAAAAGAAGATATTAACTTTTGAGATGAAGTCGAATTTCCATACCTTTTTCCATAAGTGTTCCTGGTACTGATCTCTACTTCTTTTCAGCATCTTGTATCCTTCTTTGACAGTGTAAGAACCTAGCTGACCCCAACCTCTAGAATCGCGGGACCTAGAGCTGGAGGGAGCAATACCATGGAGATAGGAAGAGAAGAGAGCATAATCTTTTTGAAGGTGAGGGGGAGGTTGTAATACTTTCCAATCGACCTAATCTAAATCATTATTCCATTATACGATATCCTTTAACTTGATAAGAATGGGATCTTGCATCCAACTTCAGAGATTGATTAAATTGATGCAAGAGGCTAGGGGATGGCATCCCAAAATAGCATCTGACCATATATCTATGTCTGGAAAACAATAATATATATCTCCATGAAGCTTCCAATATTGTAAGGGCAGAGAGAATTGCATTGTTTTTCAAACAACAACGTTCCGGTAGGAAGGAATCCATGAATTATTGCAAATTCAAATCCCAGAGGAGATGCCTATGGACACTTTGTAATAACTTCTAGAACCAGCTGGAATCGATGGAAGGAAATTCTAGAACGCATGGAGGAGGCTTCAATATTGTAGTTAGAGAGGCTTAATTTCCACAATGTTGTAAGCAATTACTTTCCACACTTGAAAATATTTTGTCAAATTCCTAAACCATAGAATATAAGCATGGAGGTCTTCACAAAGGTTGCCTAAATGGCTTGAAAATAATTTGATATTTTCTTATGTTTGTGCACATATTTGTTTGTTCACCCTGTGTTGGATTTAAAATCTACTTATAAGTTATAATTGACATTGTTTGTGCACATATTTGTTTGTTCACCTAGTGTTGGATTTAAAATGTACTTATACGTTATAATTGGCATGTAACTGATGTCCACTGAGTGATTTTTTTAAAGGTTTATTTAGTTGCTTGTTTTTCCTTAGTTTGTTGGACTTCTTATAGCTGGGAACTAACCAAACCTATTCCTTGCATCTGTAGAAGAGCATCCTGATCCTGTTACAACATTTTTGTGTGGATTTTGTTCTTGACCCTCTTTAAATGGGAGCTGAACTATGGTGCTAAAGGCTTCTAATGGGAGTTGAACTATGATGCTAAAGGCTTGTAAGTTTTGTTTATCCTTGGTAATTGTATATTTGAATAATATTTTGCACTACTTATATTCCCAAGACATTAACAGAACCTATGTTTTTTTTTTCAAATTGTAATATTCGTAGTATTCTTAACAGTTTTTTTTCATATGTTTATAGATATGCATTTTCCTATTTTTGTAATATTCGTAGTATTCATAGTTATCACAGGTCTTTTTTCATTTGTATGTTATGTTTATACATGTTTTATATAAAATTCGAAGTATTGCATTCGTTAAGTTTTATATCCAAGCCCACCAGTTGAAATGTGAATTCTGCATAACCAACAATCACGTCAGCAAGCTAATAATGACTATCGGTTCTTCGAAGCTGATTTTTTGAACTCCCCGTAACCAATAAAACATTTTACCAATTATACAGTTTCAAAGAAAAAAAGAAAAAAAAAAAAAATATATATATATATATATATATATATATATATATAATTTTTTAAAGAATCAACCTGTTTAAACTACCCAACAAACTTCATGCCTGCAATACATCAACTTATCATTCGTACTTAGATAGAGTTTCTTTTAAATATCTACACTGCAGTTGCCTCTCGGTCTCTACTCTTTTATTTTTTCTAGTCATTTAGTACTCAGCTGTATTTATAAAGAAATGAATAATATTTTTTTTTCTAAAAACTAAGACTATACCATCGCAAACTCGTCTAGCATTACAGAAAATTCATGGTATTGAAAAACTATTGAGAAAACATAGTCGTAGTATGATGTTAGTGCCATGACATGAAAATGAAAACCCGCAAATGCAGAAGAGAGATATAATAAATTAAAATGTGTGACCTGCAAAGTAACTGCACAAAGCTACTAAGAAGAAAACAAAACTAAAAAGAATTAAAAAGAATTTAAAACAATGAAACAATACTTGAAAATATATTGCACTACATATGCAGATATATACTTGAAAATATATTGCACTACTTCTTTGCATCTTGAGTACAGAGAAATTGTTGTTCCCTCATCCATACAAATCTTCATCTCCAGGTATTCATGAAGGTCATCACGACTGATGTATTGCTGCTTGGATGCCACGGGTGACATGAAAGATTTAACCGCGTGAGCCAGACTGTGAATCCATATGTATGGCTTAGAACTTTCATCTTAGAAGGCGTCGCTCTTGCCTCGGGGATCATAGTTGTTGTATATATTGTTGCAGCTCAACGTCTTAGTGCAACCGGGTTTAAGTGTGTAGGCATGTCCGTCATGAGGCAAAACCCTAATGTGTTCAATACAACCCTGTACTAGCAACCAAAATATTGAATTTATGAAGGAGAGGACTATAGATTAGATGGAAGCATTGGAAAACAGATTATAGATGCAGCGTGAACAATTCCGGGATGAAGCTAAAGGTCAACACTCATCGGCTCATCAACTTTCCATCCATTTCTCTGAAGTGTTGTCCGTAGAGATATTTCCAGCCATTTCTCTGAAGTAATGTCGGTAGATATAGAATCAGGAAGTAGATGAACTCAATATCAGTGTTTGGACGATATCCGCTGCATTGCTTGGTTGTTGAGTGATAGAGAAGGTAGGCAGTTGACTCCAGGCCCTCATCATTAGTCAATGTTTGGTGGTAGAGACATAGTGGCCTTTCTTGCTCTAGGAATATGTCATTAACAAGCTTCTTTCCCTTGATCTCAGAATAGCATTTTTAGTCTAGTGGAATGGTGGAAGAATTCCCTGGCGCCTGAAACCAAAATTGTTCTTTATATAGGCCTCTTTCTAATTTGCATTGTGGTGGAGGTGGCAAGTGCATGGTCGTACAAGTGTGAGAGTGCAGCGAAGTGTAGGTGTTCATAAACCATGGAAATGGCAGATGGTAGCAGGTGGTAGATGGTGAGTGTTATACAAGTAAGAGATAGTAGAGTTGTATATTAGAGCATTGGACACAACAACCCCAAAAGGAAAAAAAGTTGTTTTAACAATAAGAATGCGACTTTGTAAAACTTAGTAAAACCACCATAATTAATTGTAAAACTTTGGGAAAAAATTTTGTGGAATATGTTGCACTGCTTTCAAAACCCATCCAATTACAATATTCCCTCCTTGTGGGGAATAATAATGGTTATTTGTTATTTTATACTTAAAATACTACTTCATAAAATTAAATATTGGCCAATATTTATATCTCAATTATATATATATATATGATTGAAATATATATATTTTAATGTTATTTATTACTAATAATAGTAGTGTTAATTTAATCTAGCTGTCAAGTAAGGGTTTCTTATACCTTGGACTCAAAGCCTCATTATTCCTTTTTTCAAAAGTGGTGATAAAAATGACACCTCTTATTATTTTTCTATTATGATTATCCCTCTCTTAGCTAAGTTATATGGTATTATCCTAGAAAAGAAGATCAATGAATGGCTAGAAATGGAAGGTAAGTAGGCTAAAGGCCAAGCAGGTTTTAGAAGGAATCATTAAACCACAGACCACATTTTTACACTCAGGATCATTGCAGATGAATGTCGTAATAATAAGTTTGACCTATTTGGTTGCTTTGTGGATTTTAGAAAATCTTTTGATACAGTGCCTAGAAATAACATGTGGAATATGCTAGAGGAGCTTAAGGTTCCTTTTGTGCCTAGAGATGTCGCGATAAGGTTATACGGAAATTTCATTCCCAAGTTTAAGAATAATTAGGGGTGAACAATAGATATAAATTGTAATATTGAAGTTAAACAAGGTTTCCCCCTCTCCCCTACCCTTTTTGGCATTTACATTGATAAGCTAGAAAAGTGTTTAGAAGAAGCAGGTTGCACTGGTACAATCTTAGCTAGGATAATTATCATCCTCCTACTTTATGTTGATGATATTGTTCTTATGGCAAGATGTCCTCCTGATCTCGATAAGCAATTAAGAATTCTTAAAGATTTTTGCTCTAACATGGGTATGACTGTTAACACCGACAAGACAAAAATCATGATTATAAAATCTAAGAAATGCACCTATGCAAATTTTATTTATGATAATAGAAATCTAGAAGAAGTGACTTCTTACGAGTATCTTGGAATTGATATTCATCACAAGCTCAGTTGGAACTATAGCATTGAGAAAAGGATTAACAGAGGGTGGAAAGTTTATTTGGTCTTGAAAATAACTATAAATCAACCAATTTGGTCATGTGGGATAAAAAGAAGTTCCTCTTTGAAACTCTTGTCATCCCTGTTATCTTGTATGGTTGTGAAGTATGGAGGTGCAACATTTCTAGAGAATCTTGGAGGAAGATTGAACAAATACAGAAACGGTTTATAACTTATAACCTCAAAATTAAAAGCAATATGCCTTATCCTATTCTCCTCATATAAGTGGTTTTTTCCCCCATCGAGAGCATGCTTATGACTAGGTACTTGATGTACACACATAAGATAAATAACATGGGAAATGAGAGACTTCATAAATTGCTTTAAACTAAAGTCAAAACCAACTACGCCTCAAGCAGTGTTGGTGTAAAGATGCCATGGATTGGTTAAACCATTGTGGCATTGATGAAAACGACATTTTGTAGAACATTGATAATATAAAAAAAATTATTACTTCTAAGTTTAAAGAGATTCTGGTGTGAGGAAAATTTAGCAGTTAAGAGAAAATTAAGATACTATAAGGATGTCATTAATCCTAACTTGGAAGATCAGAAGTATCTCTCAGTAGTAGCTAGCTCACGGAAGAAAATTAATATAGCAAAGAACGAAGTATCATGAACTTCATAGAGAAACAGGGCGTTGGTTTATTCCTCAAACTCCATGGGAAAAAAGGGTTTTCCATCTATGTGAGTCTATGAGGGTTGAGGATGAAAAACACTTTCTCTTAGAGTGTCTTGCTTACACCCACATTAGATTTGAGTTTTATAGTATTTGCTACAATACAAACCTTTATAACCTCCTAACTTGCCAAAACTATAGTGAGCTTGGAAAGCTTCTTGGCAAGATTTTTGAGCACATGGACAAGATTTTAAAGTAAACAAAGTATTATCCTTCTTAAGGTTTGATACACCAAAGTTGGCCTCACGAACGTTAATCATCATCATCATCATCATTTTCTTTTTATATTTCTATTTCTAATATGAAAATTTTAATTTTTGTTAGTGAACTTTTATTAATTAATATAAAAAATAAAAATAGTACTTTCTTTCTATATTATTATGGAAATTAAAATTTGGAAGTTTAAAATTTTAAAATCTTATAAATTATAACTCTTTTCAAAAAGCAACTCTATTATGATTCATAGAGTTTTATGTAAATCATTGTTCCTTGCTATCTAAGAGTCAAATATGCCTACATCATGTTTTTTTTGGGTCCACTACATCATGTTTTTTTTGGGTCCATGGCAATGGCCCATTGTATTGTTGTGAAGAAGTCTATTTAAAGGTTTCCAAAGGTTTCCAAGATAAACCTTCTTTATTATTATGTGGGTGCTTGGTTTAATTATTATGTTTATTATGTGTTTCTTATTCATTTTTTTATAAAATGAGAAAAGGTATATTAAATTTAGAAACAAGCAAAACACAAAAAAAAACTTAAATTGTATTTGCACTTAAGTCTTTTACATGCATTTTATAAAAGCATTGTTGTGTTTCAAAAATCTTACTTGTGTTAAGATATAAAGTTATATTATTATATATTGAACTATATTTTTGTAAATTTTTTAGTTAAAGTTTTGTTAGGTTGCAAAAGTCTTATTTGTGTTAAGATAAAAAAAGTTATATTATGATATGTTGAACAATATTTTTGTCTAGATAATGTATGAGAATTCAATGTTTATTTAGCTATAATAAATATTATTTAAAAAAACAATTATTATGATGGATAAAATTAAGAATTAAAGTCAACTAAAAAGCAATTTTAAAATTAAAACAATTGTAAATCTTTACTTTTAAAACTTAATAGGATAGTTTCAACTCTATATAGTATCCAAAATACCCAACTTAAACCTAATAGAAATTATATACTATCATTTTTTTTATTAAAAAATTTATTAAATTTTACTTAAAAATTATAATAAAATTTATACTTTATTACGTAGAAGGTTTTTTTTAATTATTACGTAGAAGGTTTTTTTAATTATTACGTATAATAAATTACGTAGAAGGTTTTTTTTTCAATTATTTTTATATAATAAATTTATAAATTTTATATTAATAATAACTAAAAATTTATATGTTTTTAAAATTCAATGTGAAAACAATTATTATTTTATATTTATTTCTGTTAAGCCAAATGGTATATATCTTATTCTATTTTTTAATATAAAACAATTTTCTACGCAGAGTTGAATTATTTTGAGTCGGATTCCATATACATATATTTTTTATTGCTAAGTAAATTATCCCATATGTTTTTAAAAATAGACTAATACTTGACCTCCTGGATCTTATATTTTCAAATAGTCATCACGAAAGAATCTTTTTGTGACTCGCATTTTGAAAAATAGGAGGGGTTTGGGTTTTGAAATATTGAACTTGTTCTACATATTATAAATTCTGTCATCCAAAGTGTTCTTTATTTATGAGCTATTTTTCTTTAGAGTTTTAATGGTTGTTCAAAATGAATATATATTTGTAATTTATATATTTATTATCACGAAGATGGTGTTATTCATGTAAACATAAAATGGTGCCCAAGATGTGGCAGTGGTTTGAGATTATCATGCATTTATTCAGATTGTGGCACTACAAGAGCTCATTAATTAAGATCACTTTCAGGTGCATAGCACATCACCAAGCAGGTCATGTCATAGTAAGGCGAATGCTACATATTGATTGTTAATGTTCACGACGATCTAGGGTTAATGGTGGACATTGAAAATGGGACAAAGATTCTCTGCATGGGAGCGAAGCAAACGATCCATTAAGTAGATAAAATGAGATATTAGCCATCCAACTACAACAAATACCTAAGATTGTTTCCTTGTCCAATCCATTGCCACAATGATTAAATTTGGTATATGCTCCTAATAGAACTGACCTTAATCCTTAATGCAATCTTATAAACTCAAATGACTTCTAGGAAATTTAATCCTTGTAATTCTTAACTTTAATCGTTAATTTCTAGTCCACAGATGTAATTTATACAATCCCTTTAATGATCTTAATATCAAAATAATTTATCTTGGAGATATTTGACCATCTTTTTTTTAACGTCATTGCTCCATTTCTTAAGATAACCAGGAAGTCATGTATACAGGAATTGGAGCATGCAATACATACTGGCATGGGCTCTAAAACCTAACCACCAAATGGTAAATTAATTAATATCGTTAAATATGATTAAAATGGGATCGCTTTGAAATGCTCAAATATTAGTTCTTCTTTAGACTTATCACTTTGAGACTAATGTTTTGAAATGTTTTCATAGAAGATTATGATGAGCTCAAATGGCTTGACCAAAATTTCTCCTGATTTTGGTGTCCATTAACTAGAACAATTTTCGCTCAGAAATGTTTTATTATGTAGGTTATGTTCCAGTTGTTACAGAATAACAATGCAAATTCTTAAGTCAATCTCAGCTATCCAGACCTAAAATCCGATTAGAAACATAAAGAGAACAACGTATTTTAATCCATAGCATAATTTTACCCCGAGGTATCCATATCCATCCATTTCTATGTAAGATGTATAAAATGTTGAAATCCATTAATCGTGTCACATGCCCCAATTTTGCAAAATAATATTATCTTATTTTGATTTTATTCCAAGACATTATGTTAAATTTAATGCTAAGTTGTAACTGATGACTTAGCAGAGTCAAGGATGTGGAATGTAATTCTGAATATTTAAATTTTAAATAAATAAAAGTGGAGACAACAACTTGGGAGAGCTGTTAAAAAGAGTGTTACTGGTCAAGTTGGTGGAGGAGACTGGGTGGAGAGCAAATAGACAAGTGGCAGCATGATCTGTCGGATCTCAACTTATGTGCATTAAAAGTTTATTTAAAGAATGCGTTTTCCAGTTTGCTTAATTCATGGAACAACATTGACAGAAGATTTAATGCCTAACCAGAAATGAAAAGCAACACTGATAAATAGTCGTGGGAAAAACAAACACAGAAACAGAGAGTCAAAAACAAAGGTTGATAACGGAGTTCACCCCCTCCACTGGGCTATGTCTCCGGGTCCCTCTCCAATGGGTACCGATCCAATTAATCTCTTTAAGATGGTACAAAAATGGTTCTAGAATCAACTTTAGCAACTGCAAACAGAATGATGTACAAAGTCTTTAAGACCTCTCTTCTGGAAATTACAATTAGCCCTCGAAAGGCAAAGAAAGCTAAATTATAACAGAGAATGTCGACTTCAAAAGAACAACGTCTGCACACTTCACAACAACTTCCCAAGTTTCTCATAACAGAAAAAAAATCCCTGCACTCTAACACACTCTGAATCTCTCCCTCTGTCGTGCTTAATGTGGCCAACAAATCCTCTATTTAACGTTTTTGGATAAGTAACGGGTTCGACTCGTCTTTATCACCACAGCTGTTATCTTCTTTATTATTGTTACAACCATATGCTAAACTGAACCATGCAATCCCGCCAAATCACTGCACAAGCGTTATGTTACCACGACGTTCCATATCCCCGAAACATTGCAACTAACTCCATGCACATGTGTTGACTCACAACACGTTGCAATAACCTGCAATCGGGCTATGCCACATGTAACCTAACCGTTTGATGTCACCACCAACTTCACCAATGTCGCAGCATCGCAGCATATGACCAATGTCGTAGCATCACAGCATATGACCAATGTCGCAGCATCGTAGCATATGACCAATGTCGCAGCATCCCAGTATATAACCAATGTCGCAGCATCGCAGCATATGACCAATGCCGCAACATATGTGACCGCGCGGGCTTTGCCACAAACCATTTTAGATTACCTCTTGACGGTGCACAAACTGCGCGGCCCATACTGCGTAAGCTGCGCGGCCCATGCAAGCTGTGCGATGTTATGTCGGACCCCGCGACCCCTAAGGCTAGTTGCGCACTATGTTTAGCATATGTTATGTTCTTTGAACCATAGATTAATAGCTATTGTACCATGTTGGATCAATGTAATTTTAAAGATGAATAATCCACCGGATCATTCCTCCCCATTGGAGAGATTTTGGACCACCAAAATCCTGAGTCACACTACAAGTAAGTGACGGTACAGCTCCCTCACTTTTCCAATCTCCATCCATCTTGCCTTGCTAGGATGATTTCCTTTAAGCCCCATGCGAAGGTACTCAACATTCCCCCTTCGCGAAGTCCTTATATTTCTGTCAAGAATAACATCATCCTGCAACTCTTTCATGTATTCAAGTGCCATATCATCAACTGAAGGAATCTGTATGTTAGTTTCCTCATCCATGATCATAGGAGGCTCATACAATTTAAGATTCTCAACATTGACAACTGAATAGATTTGCATGTATGGAAGTAAATTCATGCAAAAATCATTAGTACCGATCTTTTCCAAGACCTCAAAAGGACCATACCTGATAGGCTTAAGCTTTTTACCTTCACCTTTCATTTTTTCTTTGGTGATATGTAGCCAAACTCTGTCACCAACCTGAAATTGATGATCAACTCGATGCTTGTCATGCTTGGCTTTGTACTTTTATTGGCTCTTCTCCAACTGTTCCTGAACTACCTGCTGTACCACTTGGATTCTCTGAATGAATCTTAGAGCTTTATCTGCATCATGATGTCCATCCACTGCATCTTTGCCAAAAGAGAAGTCCATCGGTGTTTTTGGCAGATAACCAAAACAAGTTTCAAAAGGAGATCTTTTCGTGGAAGAATGGACTGCATGATTGTAAGCATGTTGTATATACTGCAACTGCTCATCCCAAAGTTTAGGATGTTTACTGCAATATCCTCTAAGCAGCTGAACCACTGTTCTGTTTACTAACTATGTTTGCCCATCGATCTGTGGATGAAAAGCTGTACTTTTCTTAAGTCTGGTATCCATAAGCTCCCATAAGGTTGACCAAAATTCTCCCAAGAACCGGGAATCCCGATCAGATACAATAGACATGGGTAGCCCAAAATGTACCCAAACATTCTGAAAGAATAGATGAGCTGTTTGTTCAGCAGTGATCTGCTTGTTACATGGCATTAAGATACACATTTTGCTAAATCTGTCCACAACAACGTATAGGTAATCATGCCCTTTTCTAGACATAGGTAGTCCTCCTACAAAGTCCATAGAAATGCTTTCCCAGGGACGAGAAGAAACTGGAAGAGGTGTGTACAAACCCAATTTCCTATTGTTAGGCTTACTTGTTGCACACATAACACATCCTCGTATATATTTAGCTACAGTTTCTTGCATCTGAGGCCAATAACAATGATTCTGCAATACAGACAATGTTTAACTTACACCAAAATGTCCTGCAATCAATGAACTATGTGCTTCTCGAATCACTTGCACTCTCTCTTTTTCTGGAATACAGAGTTTACCGAGATGATACAAGAGTTGATTATGCACATAGTAGTTCTCTTCCTGTTTACCATGCATTAGTGATGCATATACTTTCTCAAAATCTTTATCTTCTGCATATTGTTCAATGTAACTTTCATGTGTTAATGAACTGTTTTGAAGAATGATTGAAGCATTTGTAGGAGGCCTTGATAACATGTATGCTACCTTATTATGAATTCCCTTTTTGTACTTAATTACGAGATGAAATTGTTGTAAGAATCCCATCCATCTTAGATGCCTAATTTGTTGTATTTTAGTTTGAGATTGTAAATATTGAAGTGGATGATGATCAGTATGTATGACTGTTTCTTTTCCCATTATATACTGTTTCCACTTCTTCACACTCTGTACTAAAGCATATAATTCTTTGTCATAAGTCGGATAGTTACTTACCGCAGTAGAGAACGTTTTGGGATAGTAACAGACTGGCTTCCTCCCTTGCATCAAAACGGCTCCCATGGAAAACCCACTGGCATCGGTCTCGATCTCAAATGCCTGCTGCAAATCTGGCAACGTCAGGACTGGTGTTGTGCTAATCCTTTCCTTCAAAGTGTCAAAGGCTCTCTGATGCTTGTCTCCCCACTGGAAAATCTCTTTGACGCTTGTCAACGCATGTAATGGCGCAGCAATGGAGGAAAACCCAGAAATGAATTTCCTCCAATACTGAACCGCACCTAGAAAACTTCTGATTTTAGTAACGGTGTTAGGCCGTGACCAGTTTACAATGACAGCAACCTTGGCTGGGTCCACTCGTAGGTGGCCTCCACCAATAATATGGCCCAGATATACTAAAGAAGTTTTAGCAAACTCACATTTAGACATTTTTACAGAAAGCTTCTCCTTCCTCAGTACATCTAAAACTTTCTTCACATGTACAATATGCTCTTCCCAGGTTTTGCTAAACACTAGGATATCATCCAGATATACAATTACAAAATCATCAATGAATGGATGAAAGACATCATTCATGACCCGCATGAAAGTAGCAGGTGTGTTACAGAGCCTGAAAGGCATCACAAGCCATTCATACAAACACTATTTTGTTTTAAACGCTGTTTTCCAGGCATCATTTTCAGCAATACAGATTGATGATACCCACTACGTAGATCCAATTTTGTAAAGTAAGTTGCATGTTTCAATTGATCAAGCAAATCATCAATGCGAGGAAGAGGATACCTGTTTTTAATGGTGATTTTGTTAAGGGCCCTATAGTCAATGCACATCCTCCAAGACCCATCCTTCTTCGGAACCAAGACTATAGGAGAGCCACAAGGAGAAGTACTTTGCCGGATGACCCCTTTCTCAATCAGCTCCTGAACCTGCTTCTTGATTTCCTCGTTCTGCATTACAGACATTCGGTACATGGCTATGTTCGGGAGTGGCACAACCTGTTGCAAATGTATCTCATGTTGAATCTCTCTCTTTGGTGGTAACCCCTTCGGATCTTGAAACAAATCATCATACTCAGAAATGATTTCAATCAGTTTAGATTTATGTTTAGGATCACATCCCCCAAAATATTTAGATATCTCATCATTTTTCATCTTAACCATCATTAACACAAAATTCTTACTAGCATTTACCAGCCTCTTTATTTGTCCTGCAGAAACTATTGCTAGGTTTGTTCTTGTCTTATGTGCTCGTACAATATATTCCACACCATCTTTAAAAATATGATACTTATTCTTCTCTCTATAAAAGACTGCTTTTTGGTCATACAAATATGGACTCCCAAGTACTATTCCACAAATGTCAAGTGGTACTACATCTAGTTCTACCTCATCCATAAACTTTTCAGTGATTGCAAATTTCAAAACACATTTCTTTGTAACTTGCAATCGTGTATCATTAGTAACCCAACCAAGAGGATAGGGTTTTTCATGAGGCATAGTAACTAAATGCAATTTCTTAACCACTTCTTCTAATATCAGATTTACTTGTGAACCACTATCAAACAATGTGTCAATCTTTGTGTGATTTGCAATGACACGAATATGAAACAGTGCACTTCTATTTTTATCATTTTGCTTAGAAGTAGATGGCAGATTTGTACTTGCACTAGAACTTGATTTTGCATCAATGGGAAGTGAGATACTTTAATTCTTACCCTGGATTCCGACAGCTGTAACCTTTGTTTCATCACCTGAGTCGGATCCCAAGTCTTGAATAACTGTTGTAGTAGCTTTTGCTTTGCATTTATCTTTGTTTCCTCCGTACTTCTTTGGCCTTAACTCCGGATGAAGTTTCCAACACTTAGAGACATCATGTCCCTTCTGACAATGCGAACATGTAGGCTTTTCACCCTCTTTCTTAACAGTAGCCATCTTCTTTTTCCCCGTATCTTTACCTTTCAATTTGCTGTCAAATTTAAAGGATTTCTTCACAAAAGTATCATTAGCATGCTTACCCCTGGCTTCTAAATGTGTAGCTTGAACACATACATCATCCAAATTACTGGGGTTAAACATCAACAAAGTATGCTTCAAATAAGAATGCATGCCACCAATGTACTTAAGAAGAGTTTCCTGTGTATCTAATCAAACATTCAATGCAATAGCCCTCTTTTTGAATTCATGAGTATAATCTTGAATGCTTTGTCCTTTAGCTTGTCTAAACATTTGCCAACTCATGGTTAATTGCTGAATATGGCCTAAAGGATAAAATTGCTTCCTTAATACTTCGATGAATTCATTCCAAAATGAAATAATTTTACCATTCTTTCGAAGATCTTGCTGAATCTTGCTCTCCCACCAAGTAAGAACCATACCACTCATCCTCAAAGTGGCCAATTGAATCCTGGAAGGGTCATCATTAATGCCCTGCACCCTGCAATATACTTCAAGCTGCTTGATCCAATTGTCTAACTTTTTAGCATCTAAATCTCCATTATAAATTGGCAATTCAAATTTAACATCCACTTTGAAATAAGGCATATTAGGATTTTCATTATTCGAATGAGAAGTATGAGAAGAAGAGAAAGTTTGATTAGTTTCAGGAGGATCACCATCACCTCCTACTCCTTTACCCTTTTCTTCCTTCTTCACTTCTGCATCTTTGGATGAAGATCCTTCTTCTTTCTTCTTCCTTTCTGCTTGCTCATCGAGTAGAATTTCCATCATGGATTTCATGCTCATAAAAGCCTCCAAAAACTCAATTTCTGAAATAACAGGTTTTTCTCGTTTTGTATGTCCTTCTTCTTCCCATCATGAAGAAGACATGGTTCTTGAGAATGTTCTCCTCGAGCCAATCTCAGGATCTCCTTCGATTAATTCTCCTTCACCATGCTTTAACCTGGACCTGGTAAGCATTCACAAACTTACACCAGCAGTTAACCTACTCTGATACCATAATATGATCTGTCGGATCTCAACTTATGTGCATTAAAAGTTTATTTAAAGAATGCGTTTTCCAGTTTGCTTAATTCATGGAACAACATTGACAGAAGATTTAATGCCTAACCAGAAATGAAAAGCAACACTGATAAACAGTTGTGGGAAAAACAGAGAGTCAAAAATAGAGGTTGATAACGGAGTTCATCCCCTCCACTGGGCTACGTCTCTGGGTCCCTCTCCAATGGGTATCGATCCAATTAATCTCTTTAAGATGGTACAAAAATGGTTCTGGAATCAACTTCAGCAACTACAAACAGAGTGTTGTACAAAGTCTTTAAGACCTCTCTTCTAGAAATTACAATTATCCCTCGAAAGGAAAAGAAAGCTAAATTATAACAGAGAATGTCGACTTCAAAAGAACAGCATCTACGCACTTCACAACAACTTCCCAAGTTTCTCATAATAGAAAAATGAAGCCCTGCGCTCTAACACACTCTGAATCTCTCCCTCTGTCGTGCTTAATGTGGCCAGCAAATCATCTATTTAACGTTTTTGGATAAGGGGTTCGACTCATCTTTATCACCACAGCTGTTATCTTCTTTATTATCGTTACAACCATATGCTAAACTGAACCATGCAATCCCGCCAAATCGCTACACAAGCGTTATGTTACCACGACGTTCCATATCCCCGAAACGTTGCAAATAACTCCATGCACATGTGTTGACTCACAAGACGTTGCAATAACCTGCAACCGGGCTATGCCACATGTAACGTAACCATTTGATGTCACCACCAACTTCACCAATGTCGCAGCATCATGGCATACGACCAATGTCGCAGCATATGACCAATCTCACATCATCGCAGCATATGACCAATGTCGCAGCACCGCAGTATATAACCAATGTCGCAGCATCGCAGCATATGACCAATGTCGCAGCATATGTGACCACGCGGGCTTTGCCACAAACCATTTTAGATTACCTCTTGACGGTGCACAAACTGCGTGGCCCATACTGCGCAAGCTGCGTGGCCCATGCAAGCTGTGCGGCCCATACAAGTTGTGCGATGTTATGTCGGACCACGCGGCCCCTAAGGCTAGTCGCGCACTATGTTTAGCATATGTTATGTTCTTTGAACCATAGATTAATAGCTATTGTACCATGTTGGATCAGTGTAATTTTGAAGATGAATAATCCACCGAATCACAGCATCCTCAAACACTTCCAATGTTGCAAGTGGAAACCTCCCTACATTTGGGGTCATGATCCCCCAAGAAAGTGGGATCAGAGCAGGTGGCTCAATTAATGACAACTAACCCAAAAATACCTAGGCAATCTTAATAAAAAAAATCCCATTGAAGAGAGTTGAGGCTGCTCATTCTAGGAGAAGATTCATTCAGGTGAATGCACTTCAAGGAATTCATTGGGAAGGGAATTTTTGAGGAAGGTGTTTGAGGGGTAAACTGTAGGAAAGTGATCTAGTACAGCTTTCCAGCTGAAATATCTTGCTGCAGTGTGCAGAGTTGGTATTGAGTCTTTGGACTAGTACTTTGTTGTTTGCTCGACCAAGTCCTAGCCAAGGAGATCAAGAACAGGATCGAGGGTCCTGAGAAGTCGTTGTTTGAGCGCTCTCCAGGAGTTGGTAGGGAGGAACGGCCTCCCAACGTTGTTGTCATCTAGCTTTAAAAACAGGTTCTACTATCTTTTAATTTCTATGTTAAAGTTTATAACTGTGTATGAACAAATAATGAATGATTTATATGTTATGTAGTGAACTGTTAAGCTTGAAATCTCTTATTTGTTTTGAATGTTGAATCTATTCTTTGATGAAAAATAATCCTACTTGTGTTTTTCCCCATCTGGAGTAATCCATATCATACTCTAGCACAGGTAGTGTGTTTAAAATGAATGAAGTATGATAGGAATCTGAAATGAATAGAGTAATTATGTTTTTCAGAGTATTGAAGTCTCTTCTTTCAGTAGATAGTTGTTTTTCCAGAAAGAATATTAATCTGTTTCGTAGGGTTGTTGTTAGAACCAGACTGTGTATTAAGAATATTAGAAAAAGAACAGAATCATATTATTTTACTAATAGCAGTATATTCAATTATGTAATTCATTCTTTTACACAGTATCTTCCTGTATAAACTATACATCTACACTGAAACAGAAGAAATGGAGATATCAATTAAATGCTTATTATTTATGTTAAGGAAGTAATTATGATTCTGATAGTTTATATCATTTAATAATAATAATAGCTATTTTACTTGCAACTATCTGAACTCTAAATAAGAACTTGATAACTCTTACAATATTCTTTTTCTTAGTATTAATAACTAAAAGACAGTAGTAACCTATGCATAAGTTATTATTAATAAGGAACTGTCCTTACACACTTACATACAAATTAGATGTAAGGAGTATTGATAGGTATGAAAGTTTTTATTTCTTTCACCAAGCTTACAAAAATAATCTTATTAAATAAACCCAATTATTATAGACTGCTCTCACTCTTATTTAATAATATATATAAATGCAAACACAAACTTAAGAGAATACAATATTCACAGATAATAATATTATTAATACACATAATATTATTATTAACAATAAACAGTATTGTTTATAAATTAAAAATTCTTTTAAAAACAAACTGAAGAAATCTTGTGACAGTAATCGAATTAACAAAATAACAATACATAAATTATTACTTTAAAAGTTAAATGGGTAAAAACCCTATCTCATACTTCTGAGCATAATTTATCTGTATACTTATATACATTAGTAACCTAGGATAACCATAAGAATAGTTCTTCTTAATCATTAAAAGAACCAACTAAAATTATACACAGAAATGAAATACATTTTGATCAACATATATAAAATGTACTTATAAAGAAACCGTTTCTTTTTATATAAACATGGTGTACCTTTGAAGGCAAAGTACAGGGTTAAAAACCCTTATAATTATTACATTTACAATTAGCAAAACATTGAAGTAATAAATCAAATTCATTTAATTATGTAACCATTAAATAACTAGGTTAATATAATTTACTCACAGTCCTTTAAGGACAAATAAAAAGACTGTAATTATTATAAACTGGAATAATCTATTTCAAAACGAGGGTTTCCATTAGATAAACCCTAATTCATAACTATAAATAAAAACAAGCAAGAATTAAATTATGACTGTAAGTATCAGTCTTAAGAACTATAATTATAAACCCTTATAGAGTAATTCAAACAAAGTATAAAACTTCATTTACAGTCAAGAGGGGTAAAACCCTGAAATTACACAGAGTATAATATAAACATCTGATAAACCAAAACAAGTTTGAAGACAGACTGTCTTTACAAAACTGATTTTTTAAACATGTCGTAAAGCCAACATCAAACTAAATACATTGCTCAGTTAAACCGAGTCTACCCATCGACTAGCGAGGGTTTGATACTGAGTATTACAACAAACAACCTGTAAAAACAAACAACATAACTCATGGCGAGTCGAGGGAGGGTTTCCCCAAACCCTGGGTGATTCCATTGACCACCCTAATACAAGTAGGGTGAAAACCCAACACATGGACCACGGGGCTTACCCAAATCAAACCACGAGCCACGACATTCGTTGGTGGACTGTTTATTTTCTTCATCATGAAAGTATACAGTGGCGAGCACCTGCAAGCAATGTAAAAGACCACTGTCAGTTAACAAATACCTATTTTAAACCACGGTAACAGCAAAGCACTTGCAACGAAGAAAATGAACTCTAAGTTTATTATTTACCTATCAATGGAAACGACGAACAACCTCATCGAAGCACTGTCACCTACAAGCTTTGCTTTTTAAAAACTCAACAGCCTGCAGGTGTAACCCTCATGCAACGGCGAGCCATGAGAACAACAAAAGGTAATTGAAGCAGACAGTAAGCCATGAAGATAGTGAAAGGAAGACTACACAGACAGCAAGCCAAGAGCAATGATAATCTCCACAAGTTGCAGAGTGAGAACCCAGCCATTGAGAATGGTTTTTAAACCCACACACCGATGACAAATGCAGCACTGAACCAAGACACAAGACAACCAGAGCAAGGAGGACCAACGACCACCATGGAAGCCAAGCAGAGCAGCCTCAAGGGCCAGTGCAAACTACGGGGAAGAATGATAAGGGTTAGGGTTACGGTAGTGTTTTATATCTCCCACGCTTGGTCAGGAGATGACCACGTGGTTAGCAAATCAAACCATGCAAATGGGTCGTTCCCTATAGTGCCTGCATAATACGAAATCCAATTATTAAATCATTGGAACAAGGTTTAAACTATGTTATCAACCAAATAATTTCCATGCAAATCGATATTTCCGTGCACCATATCATATGCTAGTTAGTAATAGAATATCAACGTATGATTACAATGACCTAGCATGTAGTGACACTTTAAAACCTTGGTAAAAGCCCGATTTTGTTTATGCATTAAACTCATTTCACCATTAACCTTATGTTATTATATCATAACATCACAATTACGATTTGGAAGGTTGCATTTCTTTTCTCCAAACGTTGTCTTTATTATAAATAGAAATCAAATATATTATGTCTTTATTATAGATAGAGATCAATGTTTTATGTCTTATTTATAGATAGAGATCAATGTTTTATGTCTTTACTATAGATAAGAGATCAAATATTTTATGGGAGAACTCATGCTAATCACCGATCAACTATAGTTTTCTTTTGTACAAGGATTATAGTTTATACATGGTAAATCTCTTATACAAAGACTTCACAAGTTGTAATTTTTATAAATGGCATAATGTAATAAGTTGGAGAATCATAAACTCTAATCTAAACGTGTTTATAACCTTGAGCTAGATATAGACTAAATGTCTATTAAATAGAGTATGCATGTTTATCAGTCATATAAGAACTAATAACTCATTGATAGCAGAACTATGAAGTGAACAAAATGTATTGTAAGAACACTATTATGAAACTCTATTACATAGTTCAAAGCGACAATACTTTGATGGATTGTAGTTACGACTCAACTTGGAAGTTACTAAAGATTCACCAGGTCAATTGGATAGTAAAGTAGTTATAGAATTAAACAAAAATAACTAAAAGTCGACATGTTTCAAGAGCATCAATCTCAGATAAACTGTTTGTAGACAGTAATGTAATTCAAGAGAAGTATAATAGAAAATTAAGAAATTGAATAGGAATGAATCTATTGAGTCCAAAAGTTATTAGAACCTCATGGTTCGACATGAAATTAAAGTGTAGGCAAACAATGATATTATGTAGGAAGGCATTATGGTCTTCAGTTTGCACAATCAAACTTATACTATCCAAAGGTTAACAGGATGTAAGTTATCTCGCAGAAGACAAATGTGGGTCAGTTGTTACATAGATAAGATAATGTAATATTGCATAAATACTGACAAAACAATCATTATAACATTACAATTTACATAGACTAAAGTAGAAATACTTTGTAATTGAGATTCTAATTCTTAGATTCGCAAACATATCTTACTATCGTTACTTACTTCTGAACATTATTACAAGAAAAACTGAAGGAAGCCAAATGGTTTTACCTCACAGAAGTTGTTTAAAGTTTAGCAGCTTAATTACTAAGCTTTTTAATTGCAAATAAAATACTGCTGGATACTTTAAATAATTTTTAATACGTACTCGTTTGATCATACCTGTAAGAACCAGTAATCATCTACGTTAGCACGATTGCTAAGTAAGCCCCGGATTCAAAAGGAGATTCCACCTACTTGACATGAAAAGACTCATCAGTAAACTGAAGTAAAACATTACGCAAGAAGACTTTATTCTTGTTACAAAAAAATGAACTATTGAGTTAATATAATTAAGATTTAGTGAAACTAATTACTTGACTGTTTCTTTTATTGCAAACCGTTAGTTGTTAGTAGACCACAGGTTTTAGCATTTATTGTTATATCAAAATTTTAATTTTTTGTGAAAATTTGGGGTTTTGACAAATCGCTAGGCTAAATTTACTTAATAAATATTGAGAAAGTTGAAAACCAAAATTCCAAATTCATTTATTTACTTACAACACTTATTTTGTCACGGTCTTGAATTAGAATTGTTGTATGTTTTTAAAACATAGAACATGTTAAATACTAATAGAGTATGCATATCAATTGATCTATATGTTGATAGAAACATAAAGAGAAACAACTTATTTTAATCAACAACATAGATTTACCCTAACCTACCCAAATCCATCCATTTCTACGCTAGATGTATAAAATAAATATTAAGAAAGTTCAAAACCAAAATTCCAAATTTATTTATATCTAATTATAACATTTATTTTGTCACCACCTTAGATTAGAATTGTTGTTCCTAGATTTATTCTCAAGTTTTTAAAACATACAACATGTTAATTATTAATCAGTTTTAATTATTAAATACTAATAGTGTATGTATATCTATTGATCTCTAGTTTATATTAGAATTGTTGTAAGTATATTTATTCTCGTGTTTTTAAAACATAGAACATGTTAGTTATTCAACACTTTTAATTATTAAATATTAATAATGTATGGATATTCATTGATCTTTATGTTTCTGCAACATTTTTTTTCCTGTGAATTATATGAAGTTTTGAAAACAATGGAAGAATCATAATGCATATTTATTCATCACTAAGAATCATGAAGAGAAGAATGAAAAATTGGAGCGTCATATAAAAATGAATGTTGATCAATAAAATAATTTGAAATGAATGTTGATTAATAAAATGCTTTATTTTATCAAGCATTAGAGAGAGAAATAAATGTTGACAAAATCCAGATAAATGAATATTGAATTCTTCTTGCCACTGAAGTGATTAGTTGAAAATAAATCCTCACTACTACAAAATTGCTAGTTTACTATCAAGTTAATTTGCAAAGGCATGTGGCAATGTCAAGGACATTGCCACCACGTGGCTATGTCGAGGACATTGTGTTGGAGATAATGTAGAAATACTAGCAAGATTATTTGAGATTAGGGTTGATGTGTACTTTCCATGATTAGCAAGTAGAGGTTTGAGATCCATATCTCTTGGATCTATGATTTGGTTTGTTGTGATAGTTTTCCAACTATATATTGTACTCATTTCTCATTATATAATCGAATTAGTTGTGTACCATTCCTATGTGTGTGAGTGAACCTTTGTGCTCTGCCTTGTTTTCCTCTGCTAGTTTATTTTGGTATCAGAGCCAGAGGAGAAAGGCTTGTGAGGTTGAGTGAAATTTATAACTGTGAGTGTGGTCATGAGAGTCTCCATCTACCATGCAGAGGTGAGGTTGTCGCCGCATGAATCGCCAGAAGGAGCACATGAAAGTGTGGAGACTTGAGACTTGAGTAGAAGAGTGGAGTCATTTTTTTAAGGAATTGTTGTGTCATTGTGAGTGAAAGAGTTGCCAAAGCGAGGAAGAGAACAATCCACTAGTTACGAATCAGTTCCAAGCCGCTGAGAGGACGTGTGATATGCTTCTACCCTTTATCCGTTTGAGAAAACATTGATGCATGTGTGTATGAAGTATTACCACCATAAAACATCTGCAAGATCATTGCTAAGAGGAGAACGCGTTGGTTCTTGGGAGATAATCGGGTGGAAGAGTGAGTTTCCTATGCTAACAAGCTTGCATCAAAGGTATGGGCGCATTAACCATAATGATTTAATGTTGTTGAAAAAGAAATCTATGGTTGAAGGGATTCCTGTGATTAAGAATTAGCATATTGAATGCAGTGCATGTGCACTTGGAAAACAACATAGGGATGAATTCCCGATACATAAGGAGAAAAGAAAAATTGATTTGATTGAACTAATCTATTATTGTACAAAAAGGACAGGAGCATCTTGTGTGCAAAATAAATAAAGCTATATATGGATTGAAACAAGCCCCTAGATCATGGTATATAAATATTGATACCTTATTTAATCGGAAAGGTTTTGTGAAAAGAAAAAGTTATCCTAATATTTATGTGAAGAAAGATAAGGAAGGAAATGTGTGCCTGATATCTTTGTATGTTAATGATCTCATCATTATAGTTAATGCATGTAAGTTGATTGTAGAAATTAAAAATCAACTATCAGAGGAATTTGAAATGAAAGTCCTAGGTGAATTACATTATTGTTTGGTACTTGAGGTCTGGAAAGAAACTGGTAAGATTATGATCACTCAAAGTAAATATGTAAGGGAAATATTGAAAAGGTTTAACATGAGTGAGTGCAAAGAAGCATCAATTCCTCTAGATTGTAATTTGAAGCTATATAATGAAGATGGAACTAAAGATGTAGATGGTACTTTGTATCGACAATTGGTGGGAAGTTTGAACTATCTCACCACTACCAGGCCAAATATAGCATATGCAGTTAGCATTGTTAACCAATTTATGGCTAAGCTGAGTGAAATTCATTGGAATGCTGCAAAGAAAGTCCTCAGATATCTCAAAGGAACAATGAATTTGGTCTTTTATATACTGATAAATTTGATGTTCAATTGGAAGGTTTTTCTTATTATGATTGGGAAAGAAATATTGATGACATAATATCTAGCTTAGGTTATGCATTCAACATTGGATCTGGGGCCGTGTCATGGAGAATCAAGAAACATTCAACTATTTCTTCATCATCCACATAAGCTGAATATAAAGCCATGTCCAATGCTACATGCGAAGTTGTTTGGTTGAGGAGGATTCTTGAAGATGTTGGTGAAAATCAAGAAGAACCAACAAAAGTACATTGTGACAATCAGAGTGCATTTAGATTGGCACACAAACCAGTTTATCATGCAAAGTCAAAACACATTGAGTTGCAACATTATTTTGTTAGAGAAAAAATTGAGTCTAAGGAAATTGAACTTATTTATTGTAACACAAGTGATAATGTTGTTGACATATTTACTAAGATGATTGGCAAGATTCACTTTGAAGTCCTTAGGCAGCAATTAGGTGTTGTAGAAAATCCATTTCTACAATACAAGGGTATGTTGGAGATAATGTAGAAAAAGCAAGATTATTTGAGATTAGGGTTGATGTGTACTTTCCATGATTAGCAAGTAGAGGTTTGAGATCCATATCTCTTGGATCTATGATTTGGTTTGTTGTTAGAGTTTTCCAACTATATATTGTACTCATTTCCCGTTATCTAATCGAATTGGTTGTGTACCATTATTTTGTGTGTGAGCGAGCCTTTGTACTCTGCCTTGTCTGCCTCTACTGGTTTATTTCATTTCCACCACCTGGCTCTTGTTGTGTTAAGTAAATTTTTGTTTGAAATTTGTTCAATTTTTATATTAAAGCATGAAATAAGGACACAACTTTGAGAATTGAGGAAATTCATTACAAACAATAAAGAATGCTTAAGTATCAAGTCAAAACAACTTATGTATTTGAATGTCTAGCTGAAATTGTCGATTAAATTTTTTCAACCATCACAAATATGACCTACGTGTAATTCCACAGAAGGTCTCTATTTTAATTGAAAGAGTAAAAAGAAATTGTTTGTTGTAGATCTTCTGGGCTATTTCAACAATTGATGTTGCTTCAGTTGAGAGGAGACATAGGTCTTTCACATAAATTTGTCTTCTTCTTGCAATTGGAATTTTAATCTTGAATGTTAAAAAATTTAGTATTTACTTACAAGTTGCTTATTTATTGTCAAACTAAGAGTTTCATTTTGCAAACTGTATGTAAATGTTATTTTGGAATCGGTAAGAGTTGTTTCGAAACATGGTATTTACTCTACCAAGGGAAACTATTCTTATCTTGCATATAGTTCATAGAAGAGGAAAACAAATATCACTAAGCCTGCCCATAAAAAACAATTAACATGACCACTTCGAAAACATGCAATCCACACTGTCAAGGCACGGGTTGTTTCACTCTGAATAATTTACAAATTTTTTGTTGTTCATGCTCTATTTGATTCCACATGAAAGAACAACCACCACGCTATGGAGACTATGCTACAGTGAAGATTCTATTTCACTCTTGCTACATGGTGTTGTTAACCTTTTCTCGATGGTACAAGTTTCCACATTAAACCAAGTGAACTCACTCAACTCATCAACTATTCGGTTCCGAATTTCTATCTCAGACGGATTTCACAAGCATGAGCTATTACTTCCAATTATATATAATAGTCTTGTAGAAGATGGGCAACTGAAAGAAGGAACTATAATCAAAGTCACACAATCAAAGAAAAGCGTAAACTTGTTAAAGACTTAGAAGCTTCCATTGGTGGCAGGGACGCATTTTGCATATGTATTAAGTGGAATGTTTATGGATATAAAACCGAAGATATAAAGCAAATGTTAAGTGATTTCATATTGGGAACCAACTATGTACGTTAAAATAACATTTATGGAATACATATTTTTTTTCAAGTTCTAGCTTGATAATTGTAAGAAAGCAAGAATATAGAATACGAAAGTGTAGTATGACAAAACATATATGAAAAAAAAACAATAAATGTAATAATTGTTCTTTAAGGAAGAATGACAAGTTGTGCTAAGAAAGAAGAGAACAAAGTTGGTTATTTTTATAAATAAACATAATTGCAAATTAGTATTGTATTCAAAAGTGACAATATAGGTTGCATCAACAATTTCGGTTCAAAATGTTAAGTGATAGCTTGTGCAGTGGAACTATGAGACTACAAGATAGAACTGCTAAAAGCGAGTTTAAAAAAAATAGTGCTATGTTGAAGCATGAAAGAAGAACGAAAATCTGAGAATTGAGACAATTCATTACAAACAATAAAGAATGTTTAAGTATCAAGTTGAAACAACTTATGTATTTGAATGTCCAGCTAAAATTGTTGATTAAATGTTTTTAACGATCACAATTACAACCTTTAGGTGTGCAATTCCACAGAAGGTCTTTGTTCTAACTGAAAAAGTAAACAGAAATTGTTTGTTACAGATCTTCTGGGATATTTCAACAATTGATGTTGCTTCAGTTGAGAAGAGGCATATGTATTTCGCAGAAATGCCCATGAGTTGGCTTGCAACATCATCAAAAGCTATGGAAACATGAAGGTGCCCTATGATATATTCCAAGTCAACCTTTAGCATGTATCGGTATTCACATTCAAGAAACTCCCCATCACATTTACCATAATGCCAAATGTTTCCAACTTTGTGGGAATTTTTTTCATACATTCTATACCATCAACAAAAAGAGGCCATCCAAGGAAATGAAACTCATCCATTTTAACATTTGTGATGGTTGCAACAATAGAGTACCAAACAGGCTTTTCAGACGATTGAATATTTTGTAACTCGTTGAAGGTAATGGTTTTACGAGGAGCAGAATGAGAGGCATTGAATTTTTAGTTCAAAGATGATGACATTGAACGAAATCCATTGTCATGAAACCATATCTGGAGAAGGACAGTTTCTTCAATCTTTGGGTTTATAAAAAGAGTATTTTTGGAGATAGTCCCAACTGTTTTCCCTTTAAATTTTGTAACACGACCTCCTTTGATTTCTAAAGATGTAGGAGTAGCTGAACGATGAAGGTTAGCAAGCTCGACTCCTTCAATTTGGAAATTCTCTCCCCAAAGTGTTATGCCAATGCTATATCCTAACATGTCGCGGAGTCTAACGGTGTGTCATATAGTATCTACACTGTCTCGTTTCTGTATGGTGGATGCAGGCAAAACCAAAATTACAAGTCCAAGAAGGTCAACCATGAAATTGACAGGTATAGTTTGGATGTCCTGAATAATTTTAAAGTTAAAGCAATATAAAGGTATTAAGGGGTATTCATCTAAGCATGGTTGGATGGTTGAGGAGGAACCTGAGAAAATCTCATTATGGCTTTTCAAATGGTTGAAAATTGGATTGGATGCTTTCACTATGCCATTTGATACTATGTACACTACTCTTATTTGTATTTGGTCGTACAAAGAGAGTTCCAATTCATTGAATGTGAAGATATGTATTTCATCGTGTGAAGCATTAACAAGGTCAAATCCGAACACTTTTCCAAGCCCTCGTCAGTTTCCATATTCATGAATGTTTGTCTTAGCAATAAGTCGACCTTGAATGCTCCAAACTTTTCAAGAAGAGGCTAGTGAAGTGAATGGGATAGTCAATGTAGGCAAGGCAGGGTTTTCATTTATTGAGGTAGGGTTCACTGCAATAGAGGAACTACTCTGCAAGAGAGAGGCTACATCTAAGTGGTAAGATGCAAGGTCTCCAATAATCCCTGCATCCACTGTGAAAACTTCAAGTGCAAGCTATGTGATAATCCTGGTAATAAGAAGTATGTTAGAGAGTAATGGGAGACAAAACATTTGATGCATCAACGGTGTGAAATTCATTAAGTGGGAAAAAAACAATGAGGAAATGAAACATACGTCACATTATGTACAATGTTGCATCTACATTAGGTGACTTTGATTATAGTTCCTTCTTTTAGTTTCCCATATTCTACAAGACTATTATATATAATTGGAAGTAATAGCTCATGCTTATGAAGGTTGTATGAGATAGCAATTTGGAACCAAATAGTTGATGATTTGACTAAGTTCACTTGGTTTAATGTGGAAACTTGTACCAGTGGGAAAAGGTTGACAACACCATGTAGCAAGACTGAAATAGCACCTTCAGTTAGCATAGTCTCCATAACGTCATGGTTGTTATTTCCTATGGAATCAAATAGGTCATGAACAAAACAAAGGAAATTATTTAGAGTGAAACAACTTGTGCCTTGGCAGTGTGGATTGCATGTTTTGGAAGCGGTCATGTTAATTGTTTTTTATGGACAATCTTAGTGATATATGTTTGCCACTATTGTAAACTATATGCAAGATATGAACAGTTTCCCCTGGTAGACTAAATACCATGTTTCAGAACTACTCTTATTGATTCCAAAATAACATTTTACATACACTTTGCGAAATGAAACTCTTAATTTGACAATAAATAAGCAACTTGTAAGTAAATACTAAATTTTTAAACGTTGGAAAGATTAAACTTTCAATTGCAAGAAGAAGATAAATTCAGAGCCACATAAATACGAAGAAAATATTTTTCTATCACAATGAATGTTGAAAACAATTAAGCAGACTGAAGGAATACCTGCAAATTTGACAAAGTGGTAAAACCTCTATTGCAAAATCTCTAATGTAAATGAAGCACAACAAAAGAAATACAAGCAAAGCAAAGGCAAATAGTAGGAAATATTGGTTACTTGAAGCTTTTTATATATGTGCAAAGCAAAGGCGGTGCAACAACAAACCCGATAAATCAAGAATTGTGACAAGATCTTCAAGATCCTCATAAGATGAGCCGCAATTAAGAGATAGGCCCATCTTTGAATCAAATGACAAGCGCCCATCTATGAATCAAATGACAAGCTTTCTTGCATTAATGGAGCAACAATGCATTTATGAAACATTAACATAGAGCATTCATGTCGATGAAGGGATATCGACAAAGTCTTCTTCATCGACTCAAGTGACAATGAAACCAAACCGCAACCAAATTGACCCCACAAACTGTGAGCCTAAAGCCATAAAATCCGTCGACCAAATTGACCTTAAAAGATCCGAGCCTAAACCCACAAAATCCTTATACTGAAACTTTCGCAAAACCCTTGGCCTCAAATATTGGCAAAGGCTATGCTAAATTCAAAGAAATTAACTGCAGTGAAGGACAGTGGCATAAAATATGGGCCTGTCAATTCATACATGCAATAAAAAAATGAAATTGACCAGCAAACGTGCATGAAAAAACCTGTCAGGACATAAGCCCATCAATCCATTCATGTGCAGGACCAGTCGTTTAGGGAAACAGATAAAAGTGTAGTCAAAACACGCAATCCACATGTCAGCAAAACACCCTAAACACTAAGTGGGAAGCAGGATCCACAATTCACAATCTCATTACAGAAAGGACTGTTGGCGCAAGTTTGCAAATGTTTGTTTTTCAAAACGGAGAATTGCAAACCTGCAATCTTCAATTGCAGATAAAATTGTTCTGTAAAGGCAAATGCGGAAATAGAGTTGCAGAATAAGAACTACAAAAACTGATTTGCAGAAATCTGTATTGCGGAAACAATATTACGGAAATGGAGATTGTCTAAATGAGCTTGTTGAAGGGTAATTTGTGAAAACCAATTTGCGGAAAATCAATTGCAGAAATATTTCATTGCGGAAAGAATGAGGCTGCGGAAGCAATCTTACGGGAAGTTGTATTGTGGAAAGATAGTGTGTGGAATAGAAGTTACATAATCGAGATTGTGGAATCGTGTTTATAAATTGATAAAGGACTGAACTGAACTGCAATAATTAGATATAATATTTTAGTTTGATGGTGGTGGTGGTATTTGTTAATGTCCACTACAACTAACCCTAATCTATCGTACTTTAAGAAGATTACTTAGATTGTTGCTTAATTTTAATTCATGTTCAAAAAACTCATAAAGAAATGTTCCTAGGCTGCCATAGATTCTTAAGTTGAAGCTAAATTTGGGTAGATATTTATACCACATAGTCTTAATGGGGCTCAAACTTCCATGTGATTCTTGAGTAAGACATAAAACCACTTCCTTGTAAATAAAAAGCTAATAAAAGCATATGGGCGGAGTCAACAAGTCATTAATGGATTTTTTTTTTAAAGAGAGTATACGTGGGTCCATAACGTTTTAGGGAGACAACCTACCACATGCACATGAACACTTTCATGTTATCTCCGGTCATTAGTAAAATATAATAAAAATGTAGGAAACAATATTTACGGTGTTGTGCATCATGGATGGGATGTGGATCGTTGGATTTGATTCAACTATCAATCTAACGATCCACATCCAATCCGCAACACCATTAAATGTTGTGTTGGGGTAGATATTGTTTGTTGAGAATGCACGTAGTTGAGGTTTAATACAAGTTAAAATAAGATCCAACGATCCATATCTACCTCGCAACAACATTAAATGCTACACTGTGGGGTAGATATTGTTCACTAAGAGTATATGTAGTGGATGTTTAATACGATAGCTTGAGAAAATTTAAATTTCGATTTTGAATAATAGTAAAGTTACAACAGCCTTGTCATTAATTGTTATGTTCTCATTTTCATTTAGAGATCTATGTCATTTTAGATCTTAAATGCTTGTCCTTGAGATCAGAGGTTGTCTACTGCTAAAAGCAAATGAGAGTGAGTTCGTTGTTGTTACATCCGTAGTAAAATCAATGTAAGTATTATCATGAATTTCTTAAGTTGTACTTTTATTTGGTAGACTTAAGAGACTGAAGGACTTGACTCAAGTTTAAGATAAAGGTTGGAATCCACAAAGAAGAGAGTTAATGACTGAGAAGCCATGCCTTGAATGACTACTATTATTTCGATGCTTTGGACACTTAAAAAATTAACTTCTTTTATTGGTTTAAAACCTTTTAAGTATCACCCTAAATTGAAGGAAATAGTCAATGAACTAAGTACCTTTTACCTCATATGATATTTTTATTAAGTATAAATATTATTATTATTATAAGTTTAAATCCTAACTAAACAAAATTTTCTTAGTTTTAAGGAACTAACTTACTATCACCTCAATTAAAAGTAAGCTAATATTTTATAAAGCTTATCACATTTATTTATACATATGTACTTTCGTATAATCTTTTAATAATAACTAATGGACAAATAACTTGATAATAGAAATATATTATTTATAATAATAATGAAAGATTTATATATTATTACATGTTATAGAAGTCTAATATAAAAAATGACATAAAGGTGAGGGATCCAAAGCGCAATTTCCTTGAAGTGGAATACTGAGTATGCATATATTTATTTATATAAAAAGAAATTTAAATGCTGAAGGATGGAAGTTAATTTGACTGGTAAGGGTCTATCTCCAGTAAAATGAGACCAGACTACTTTGTGGAGGTAGGTGGTTATAACGTTTTTAATTACTTCTGCGTTGAAACAAAGTGAGGGTGTCGACTCGCCTTATGTATTCTTTTTCAGCATTACATTTGTCTCAAGTGGGATGGCCTCGAGAGTCAAACTTGCTTTTTTTTTTAATAAAAGGAGCTAAAGTTGAAGTCAAGTCTTCTCGATTTAGGAAGCCTATTTAGTTTTGGTAAGTGTTTTACGTCTATTATGTCATTATTGTTTCCAAAGTTTTTATAAAAAATTATTCATAGTTGTATAAAGATGGCTAATTATTTTAAGTGTATAAGATATTTTTCATGTTTCTAAAGATTATGCTCAAAGATTAGCGTAATTGTAAAATTATGTGTTATTTATAATCATTTGCTATTTATAGATTTCTTAACAATAGTAAGTTGCCTCTCTTTCATAAACATTGTCACGTTGGCTATAGATTAAAGGGTTGCTTATTGATTAGCATTTTTAATTTAATTATGTTAATATAAATTTAGAGTAAGATAATGTTAGATTAACTATATTAACTATTGTTGTGTGTTGCATGATGATCCAAACATTTACTTGGGTATAGAGGAGCTAAAAAAAATATGTTGTTTTTAACTAATAATAAGGTAAATTGTGATTACAAAAAGACATAATAAAAATAATTAAATAATTAAAAGTGATTAAATTATATATTTTGTAAATTTTATTTAAGTGTTAATGGATGAAGTATAACTATGATTTAAATGCATTATGTCAAGTCATTGTAAAGAATAATAGAAAGAATTACATACTTTTTAAAGAAGATACATTTGAAGACTATTTATTTGAGAGGATTTTAGTAACCTTCGAGGCTAATGGAATTCATTATTTAATTATTTAAAAAGAAATCAATATCCTATTTTCCAAAAAATAATAATGAGAAATTTAAATATATTACAGCAATAAAAAAAATTAAGTTCATGAGATTCTGGACTTCTCTAGGAAAAGTCCATGACTCACTAGTCTAAATACCATCTCATCTTAAACTCGTCCGTTAGAACGTTTTGGTAAAAAAATGTAATTATTTTACCTAGTCAATGACTTCAGCCAAAAAAGATATCAATGATGTAAGCCCAAAAGATATGGTAACTAAGTTATGGTCATACTGAAGACAATCCTATGAAGTCAAAAAAATATCAATGACGTAAGCCCAAAAGATATGGTAACTAAGTTGTGGTCATACTAAAGACAATCCTTATTAGTTGTTAAGCCTCAAGGGTTAGCTCAATTGGTAAGATGTGCGCACACTCTCTCGGTTCGGGGGAGGTCACGGGTTCGAGCCTTGAGTCCTCTGGGGTTAAGCCTTCTGCTAGGATGGCCGGTGGAGAAGTATTGCTGAGTTTCCCGTGGATCTTTCCATCTGAAAAAAAAATTAAAAAATCCTTATTAGTTGTTAGTTGAAATTAGATAGCTAAATAATTACTATTGGTTATTTTATATTTAAAATACTATTTCATAAAATTAAATATTTGTTAATAATTAAAGGTTTTCAAGATAAAAAAATTTGTGTGTATTTTGTTTAATTATTATGTTTATTATGTGTTTTTTATTAATTTTTGATAGAATGAAAAAATGTATATTAAATTTGGAAACAAGCAAACACAAAAAAACAAAACTTAAATTGTATTTAAATTGAAGTCTTTTACTTACATTTTTTGAAAGCATTGTCATGTTTCCAAAGTCTTCTTTGTATTAAGATATAAAGTTTTATTATCATATATTGAACTATATTTTTGTAAACTTTTTCTTTAAGTTTTCTTTCTATTAAGATATAAAGTTACATTATCATATATTCAATTATATTCTTGTAAACTTTTTCTTTAAAGTATTGTTGTGTTGCAAAGTCTTATTTGTGTTAAGATAAACACTTACACTAGCATTTGCATCAGGAGGTGCAAAGGAACGCAGAAGGGTTAAAAATATTGAAAGTGAAAACTAAAGTTAAGATAATAAGAATTTGTTCAAGTTTAATATTAACAAAAATATATTTCATGCAAAGAAGATTATATTACAAAAGAGAAAAATGCATTTACTAATAAGAATAAAGATTACTGAAAAATTTAGCATATAGCTAATGTAGCTTTTCATAAGATAGGTATTACAATTGATGTTTGGAATGTTTTGAATTTAGCAGTAAGAGTTATATCATTGTCTTGTGAAAGGGCAACAATCATTTCCCTCTGACTAATTCTCATGTTTTTTTAAATCTTCTGTTGATGAAATTTCTTGCAGTTGACATGTAGAAGATGCAAAAAAAGAGAGAATAAAAAAAATTTGACAAAATAGATATGAAATGCAAGCTCAAAATGCAAGCAAAAAGGTAATTGCAGAAATGTAATTGTGGAAAGGTAAATGCAAAAAAGTAATTGGGGAAAGAATTCATGAAGTGAATCTGCTCGGGAGATAAGAGATCTGTAAAGTTAAAGTGTAGTTCTACACTGATAGCAAACCAACGACTGAGATCAAAGCTGTAAGAGATTGACAACAGGGAAAGAATTCACGAAGTGAATCTGCACGGGAGATAAGAGATCCGCAAAGTTAAAGTGTAGTTCCACACTGATAATAGATTGACGTATGAGATCAAATTCGCAAGAGATGGAGGATGGGGAAAGAATTCACGAAGTAAATATGCACATGAGATAAGATATATGCAAAGTTTCGCACTCATAATAGATCAAAGAATGAGATCAAAGCCGCAAAAGATCGACGACTCACATGAGTTGCGGAAAGGTTTGGAAAGATGAATGTGGAAAAGGTCAGTTGAGGAGATTTTGTTGCGGAATGGACGTTGCGAAAAAGACAAGTGCAGAAGGACGCGACTGATAACTTTAAACGGAGTTAAAAATAATTAACAGAGAAGTAACAAAACACGGTTGATGAAGAGGCATGTGTTATGAATGGATGAGTTTGATGAACAGTCATGACTCCAAATCGAAAGGGCACAGCTGTGAAACTCCATAGTGAAGAGATACGTTGGTAAATAAAGATGAATGAAAAAAAGAACCTTAGAATACAAGAAAAAAAAAACTTTATCTATTTGTATAAAAAAAACAAAAAAATATGCTTCTTTTAAAACAAAAAATCTAAATGTTGTCAATCGTGTTACAAGTCAATGTTTGTTTGGTCCTATGACCATTTCCAAAAGGTATACATATTATCCTTGAGTCATTGGTACACATTTAAGTTTATGTACAAGGGCTAGAATGAAAAGATACTCTTGGAGACTTGTTAGAAGTGACACTTGAACCATGGTAAGGAACATACTCTCAAATTGCTAATCTCATTAAATTGTTCATGTTTTTCTTGTACCATAATTTAATAGACATTTCATTTTGCATCCATAGGAACACTCGAAATTTCCATACATTTTCTCACTCAAAATCCAAACATACAAGCATTGATTCCTTTCAATTCATACAAGTAACTCTTTATACTATCAGTCATACTCTTTTAATCAACATTTATCCTATATAGTGTCCCATGACAAAGAAAACATGCAAATGTTGCTTGAAGTTTTTCCCATGCACAACAAAACAATTGGTTTTCCTATCTGTCATTGAACTTGCATACAAAAATTAACATTGACATCAATAAACATTTGCATATTTCATTTTCAACTTGCATTTCATATCTATTTTGTCAAAAAAAAATTATTTGATTATTATCTCTTTTTTTTTGCAGCTTCTACATGTCAACTGCAACAAATTTCGTCAATAGAAGATTAAAAAAAAACTTGGGAATTAGTCAAAGGGAAAGGATTGTTGCCATTTCGCAAGACAATGATATAACTCTTACTGTTAAATTCAAAATATTCCACACATCAATTGTAATACCTATCTTATGAAAAGCTACATTAGCAATATGCTAACATTTTCAGTAATCTTTATTCTTATTAGTAAATTCATTTATATCTTTTGCAATATAATCTTCTTTGTTTGAAATATATTTGTGTTAATATTAAAATTAAGCAAATTCTTATTATTTTAACCTTAGTTTTCACTTTAAATATTTTTACCCTCTCGGCGTTCCTTTGCACCTCCCGGTGCAAATGCTAGTTAATAATCTGTCAGTGCTAGGATAGGAAAGAGAGGTCAATAGGGATCTACAACCCCTTACCAAATGACGACCTAAACGTCACCAACTTCAATAAAAATGATCAGCTAAACACCACTAAATCCCATAGAAATGGCCAGGTTCTAGGTTATGTACACGAGGGTAGTTAGTAGTTTTTTATGTCTATATAACAATTTCATTTTTTGACTTTTTTATGGGTTATAATTTATTCTAGGAATGCAAAGCAAAACAATGTATTGTTAAAATCAACTTTATAAGAACTAATAGGACTCGAGACAATTATATTAGCATATGATAAATAAGTTTGGATGAAACTTTATAAGAACCAATATGATTCAAGATAATGATATGAGCCATATGATAAACAATTTTGGAGGGAAAGGAAAAAGAACTATTTTTTTCTATTCCATTTTCAACCTCTCTTTGTAGGCTTATTCAAATATTTGTAGGTGTACTTGAATTTGAGTGAGAACACTTCTCTCATTTCCTTAAAAATTAATAATAACTCTTATTTGATTATTTTAAATGTTATTTTATGATTTTCCTTAGGAAATTAATTTCAAATCTCAAAATTCATCCAATGATTCACAAAGGATATCCAAAACATGTTTATGAGTTCTTGTTGGTGGTACTTTTAGCTTTATGTGTAATGCTCAACCATTTGTGCAACCATAGGATATCAAAAACATGTTTATCACTTCTTGTTGGTGGTACTTTTAGCTTTATGTGTATTGCTCAACCATTTGTGCACCCATCTTTGAAGACACTCATCTTTACATAGTTGGTTTCCTCTTTTTGTTTTCCTTTTTGTATCTACAATGATCTATCCAACTTGTGTTTATTTGGTTCATGTGGTTTGTTGATATTCCCTCACTACAAAAGGTGGGCACAATATGTTCGTCTTTGGCATTTCCTTTCTTTTGTTACCATATGTTTTAGTGGGCAATGATCAATTGTTGGAATTGTTGTAATGGGAAAATTGTGGATTTTGTGTAGTAGGTTGGGAATGGAATGATTGTTTTTGGTCTCTTTTAAGGGTTTTGGTCATCTAGTGTCAATTCTAAAGGGATTTTTATCCTAGCCCCTATTTTAGATAATAGGAAAAACACCTGTTTCGGCCGAGACAATTTTGCATCATCTCGTGTCCTAAACTCGCTAGTAGACAACTTGCATTCATTGTAGAAATTGCATTGTTGTCAACTTGTGATTGGTGATGTTCATGGTATGTTTGACTCCTAATTTTGTTGTATTACTTGAGATCTATATCATGTTTATCATGGAGAGATTACTTTTCTTCCATTCCCTTAACATTAGTACCATACCCAATCTCTATAAGGTGAGGATCCAATATGTTATTCATTTGCATCCTTCAATTGATCTAAAGAAACAATAACCGTAAACACAGTATTAGCAATGCTGTACAATGTATCTACTACCTTAACCTTGTAAAGAACTAAAGTTGATTCCTTGATACCATTCACACAATCATAGGTTACAAGCACTATGATGACACACTCTCCAAGTAAAATTTAGTTTTTAATGTCCATGTATGATAAATCAATAACATTAGATCTTATTAGTGAACCTAGGTACTTCACCTGGAAATATGTGGAGATTTTTTATGTCTTCAGTTATGTAGGAAGTATGTAGCCCACCTTTGAGTTGCAAGTGTTCCAACCATCACAGGATTCTATGGTATATTTGGACATAACTTGAATAAGGCCTTTGAAGAACACCATGATTGGAAAGAAGATCTAGTGTTAATTTATTGAGCATACCCATTTATCCCATGCGATAAGTAAATGGCTAATTTAGGGATAGTAACAACATTATGTAGTAACATCAACAACAAAAATGGTGTGAAAGGCCCCTTTATGTAAATTGAATGAATTAAAGGAATGCTTATAGTGTAATGGCATTGTGTCAAAATATTGTAGTATGAGACTAAACAAGAAATAAAGCATCGACATTGTGAGTAGTGATGCAACTTTGTAATTGTTGGCTAATCTAACAATCCATTTGGTGTATGAGTAATCATGTACAGCTATTTAATGTGATTTACTTCACAAGAAATTTGTGTTTGTTTAAAAACATTATGCAATTTACTCATACAACTCTTTAATGTGATTCAATTCACATGAATTTTGTGTTTGTTTAGAAACTTTATGCAATTGCATTGGTGCCAAGGTATAAGAAGTCACCCAATCTAAATTCCGAAGCAAAATTTTTATCACTACTCATGTTTTGGCTAGTGGTTATATCATTTATGGCCAAGACAATTTTCCATCATCTTTTAAAATGGATAGGACTTAATTGTTTGGTATCCAACTTGAAAGCATTGTTCTTATAACCTAAAAAATGACAAGGTTTATAATTTCAACTTTGTCTTTTACATTTGAGAAAAACATTTCAAAGTGTCATGAACCTAATTGAATCCATTGCACGAATTGTTTTGTCCCCAACTTGGGATCGGTGATGTTCATGGTAGTTTTGTTATACTTTTGATAAAAAAAATTAATAATGTTTTAAGCTTTCTCATAGACAACTAACGTTTGTTGTGCAAACTACTTTTCTTGAGCTCTATCTTATGTTGCTCAAGGAAAGATTTATATTTTTGCAACCCATTAGCATTGATATCATACCACAATTGCAATTTTCTTTAACTTACTATGCATAGAGATTAACATTGAGTTGAAATGTGAATTGGATGTGTACATTGGATTGAAATGAGAATTGTATGTTTGAGAAATTGCAAACTACAGTTCTATTAGGTTAACAATTTTTGAAAAAAGGAAATAAGATCTAGGAATAAATTAGTAAGTATACTTACATATGGAACTTGAATACATACTGATTAAGGCTTATCCTAAGAAGAAGAAAACTTGACACACAAAAATATGCCATTGTAACAAAATCAAATCCACTTTGTTAGGCTAAACATATTAAGGGGTGAATAATTTCATTCCATATTTATGTTGAGTTTTTTGTATTTAAGGGGTGACTAAATTCATTTCCTAAGTATGTTGAGTTTCTTGTATTTGCTTCATCCTAGTATGTTGAGTTTCCTACTACATTTGTTTGATCAATTGTTAGATGACATTTTTTCAATTCTTATAAAAGATTTATTCTTGCATGTGTTTGGTTTACTATTAGATGATATTTTCTCAATTTTTATAAAATATTTCTTCTTTCTCTTCTTATAAGAGCTTTTCTCTCTTCTTACCAAATATATTTCTCCTTTCTCTTATAAGTCCTTTTATCTCTTCTTACAAGATATTTCTTCTATCTTATTACCAGAAATATTTCTCCTTTCTCTTATAAGTCCCTTTCTTTCTTCTTACAAGATATTTCTTCTTTCTCTTACATAAAAGTATTTAACCAATATTGCAATGACATGGATACAATTCAGTATTAAGATTTGAGTTAATATAATTTTGAATATTGAATATTCCAATTTTTAAATATAAAATATTAATATGTTACAAATGTTTGCCATTATTTATAGATTACAATTTAATATTCAAATTTGAGTTAATATAATTTTGAATATTAAAAATAGTACTTTTTAATTTTGAATTTTGAATATTCCTATTTTTAAATATAAAATATTGATATGTTCTCAATGTTCCTATAAATTTTTTTATTAAATATTTTTATAATTAAATATTTTTTTTTTTAAAATATAAAATAGTAAGATGTTTTAAATATTGATGTTGTAAACATGTTTTATTTTTTTTATTAAATATTTTTATAATTAAACGATTTTTTAATTTATTTTTTAAATATAAAATAGTAAGATGTTTTAAATGTTGATGTTGCCAAACATGTCTAAGAATATATACTTTAGGGGATTTATTCAATGTCCCAATACAAAATTAAAAAGAAATTATTTTAATTTTAAAAATGTGACCGTATGACTTTATAGCCAATTTATAGTTGTGGCCTTTGTTGATATGGTTTTATTAGTTAGCTTTTAAAATAAATAAATAAACAAACAAGGCAAACAAAGAATCTATGTTTTTCACTTTTTCAATTTTTTGAATCCTTGAAATATCATTTTCAATCAATAAATTTGATCCCTAGGATTTGGATTTAAGCTAGTTTAATCCCAGACATTTCACTAATATAAACTCATATTTAAACTATTGTTATTTTTGTATATTAAAAAGTACTACAAATTATTATTATTATTGTTTTTCTATTTTTTAAAAATAAACCAAAATAACATAAAAACAAAAACAATTTTTTTTAAGTGCATAAAAGCTGTGGCACTTTATAATTGTATTTGAGGAGAAAGGAGTGCCATAAACCCCCAAATATTGAAAAGAAACTTAAAGTAAAAGAACTTTCCTTTTATAAAATAAGTTTGAATAGATGTTTAATAAGTCGTTAGGCATGGTAAAAGCCAACATTATGTATGATTTTATTGCTCATACTTATGTTACTTGCAGATCTGATGATATATTAACGAAGATATGGAAATTTCACATTCCACTTAAGATTATCTATTTCAATTGGCTCAGTTTGATGAATATAATCAATACTTGTGACAACTTGATTAAAAAAGGATGGATAGGACCAAACTCGTGTTGTCTTTGTAAAGCTGCTTTAGAGTCCGTAGATCACCTTTTTCATGACTGCAGCTTTACTAGGAAGGTTATCGCTCTCATTAGATCCTCTCTTGACATCCCACATGTTTGGAGGGATTCAAATTTTTTTCATAATGTCTCTTCCTGGATCAACCTTGGAAATACTCTGAAGTATCTTCCTCTCCTTTTTTCATGGAAAATCTGGATGACCAGGAACTATTGTATTTTTGAGGACAAGAAACCTGATATATTATTTGATGTCCTCTCTATCAAGAATCATATTCAGCTCTATCCTGTTACCATCCAGCTGAAAAACAAAAGGAGAACAATTGGACCAGCTCCTACTTTGGTCTACCCTGGTGGTTTCTTCGATGGTGCATCATCTAATCATTTGGGAGGTGTAGGTGCTCAGCTTTGGCTCAGTCAAGACCACTATCATTGCTTCAAATTGGGAGTAGGCCTGAGCACTAATACTAGATCGGAGTTGCTAGCCTTGTGGACACTCCTTCACTGTGCAAAAAACATGGGCCTTCCCATTTTACATATACATGGTGATTCTATTGTCATCATTAACTGGTTCAACCATAGATCTGCTCTTACATTACTCACTTGATGGATGGTGTCATTGTATTAGGGAGCTGGAACCTTACTTCATGCAACTCACTGCCATTCATATATATAGAGAGCACAATACAATGGCTAATAGCTTATCCAAAGAAGCATTAACTCTCACTCCGGGACAGCTTCAGTTTTCTGAGTTCACCATGGGTGAGTGTATTGATCAGGGCTCTTTTTCACTTTTCTAGCCCTCAGCACTGGACCTTTTTGTGTTGTAGCTTTTTGACATCCATTGGATGATGGTGGTGGATGTGTCCATATGCAACTATTTGTTTAATGCTTCTTTGGATTAGCTAACCTAGTAATAGTATGAACTCTCTATGTAATGAAGGGCAAGGAAGCGGATGTAGTATTTTCTCCAAGCTTGTTACTCACTATGAAGCTTTATAGTTACTGATCTTGAATTGTAGATAGCAGTTAATGGTATTGATGTACTCCCACATGAGCTCAGCTGAAGCTGATGTTGTAGTTATTTTTTGATGATATATTTTATACACCTCGAGATCAGCACCTGCTGATGATGTATTCATGTTACCTTTGATTTCAATGAAATAACAAGGAACTGAGATTTTCCCCTCGAAAAAAGTTTGAATAGAAAAAGTATCAATTTAAAAAAAATTATATTGTTAAAAAATCATAAGAATATTCAACTTTGGCACAATAGCTTTATGTCAATAAAAATATTAATCATTAACACAATAATTGATCCCTTCCCAATTAATAAAAAATCCCCCAAAAAAAAATAGTTTAAAAAGTTAAAAAACCACATTACTATTAATACAACTCTAATAAAATGGCCCACTCAGTCTGTTTTAGTGAAACCACTTGCGAAGGCGTAAAACTGGAAAATGATTTGAACTCGAGGCCAAAGAGTGACACTGCCAGCCACAATCACCAAATTAACGGAGCTGACATAACAACCTGCCCACCCACCAACCATGTGCTCCCCTATGAATTATCGTGGAAATAATCTCCATCTCCATTTAGCAACAAATCTAGGGCCAATTTCCATCTCACAATCTCCCTTCGGTTCCTCAATTGCATGCGGCGATATTCTAATGGTAAATGGAAACATATGATGGCTTATGAAGAGGGGGCTTCCTGGGCCTATGACTTCCCTTCTCCACAGGCTTTCTCCACTTGAACTCCAATTCGTGTTGCTGCTGCTGCTTGTATTTATCCATAGATCTGTCCAGATGGACATCTTTAAAACGGAGTTGGGTTTGTGGAGTTCGAACACGTGACGTGAAAGGTTTTAATTGAAACGGAGTTGGGCTTGCTGAGTTCGAACATGCGACGTGGAAGATTTTAATTGAACCGACACGTGGAGTTCATGGTGAACCGACACGTGGCGAGATTCTATTTACTAGGGGGACAAGGAATCTTCCGAGACCATGTCTCCGTAGGGAACGCCTCCGGCGTAATTATGATATATTTTTTTGGTAAAATAAGTCTATCTTTATATTAACACAATATACATCATACATTGGAGTTCATCCAAATGTATGTTAAACTGTCTCAAAACTAGATTTTTACAAGTCTTATACCATACATCCTTGAGACCTAATGGCACTCCTTCAAGAGGGAAAATAAAGCGTATATGCATTCATTACTAAGCTAAAATACAAGATCAAAAGATAAAGCTAAAACAAGCCTGCGTATTGCAATCATTTATTCATTGGTGCTCCGAAACCTGTGACCAAGCCCAAGCAAAATTTCCTTCCAAAAACCAAAATTGGGATAAGGCAAAATGTTGAATATAACAACATACCCGAAGAAGACAAACACTATGGGTTGGTTGGCGATGATGCTCCCTTGTTCCCTGTTGTGCCACCCTGATTGACCACGTTTTGCATGTCCATACTCGATCCGTAAGCATAGTAACCCATTGCAGGTAGAAAAGAAACCCCCACCTTCTTCCCTATGGCATCAATTTTCATATGCAACAGGCACCCTCTGTATACAACTCCTTCCAAAAGGCTATAGGAATGTCATCACCTCCTTCTTTCTCCTCCCTTTCAAACATAATTCGACTCATTAAACCTTTGATGACCTAGTAAAGGGTGACAATCTTCTCATATAATCCATATCTAGTCCTCGTTGAGCCAAGATCCCATATCAAGCTCTCTAATACCACCTCATCAAGTGAATGCTTGTTCTCCAAGACCTCTCTCCACACCTTGTCCCCTCTAGCATTTCAAAATATGCCCTGATAGACAGAGGAATGGAAGCCCAATAATTCCATGCAGCATGAGCATCCTTGATTTGCTCCTGGCTTGCCTTACATTTCCTCCAGCGCTCTCCCTTCTCCGAATTTTCGGTTGGTTCCATGGTTCTAGCTTTACAAACCCAGTCGATGACAACGTTAGTATATCTACTAGCTTCCTCGTCCTCTGCCCTCGAGTATCCACCTTATGTTGTGTTTCCAGGATCATCCAAATCTAGTTGATCACTGTAACATCTCTCGTTCCCATGATCCATTCCGTCCGTTCCCTCCTACTATGTTGGACAAGTAAAATCATCCACACACTTACTCTCATCATGTTGAAGGCCCTCCCACCTGCCCTCGTAAAGATCCATTTATCACCGCATGCCATCCCTCTTAGCATGCAAGGAGTGCCATGTACCATAGGCATCTGGGGTGTTATATTATGATATGTTGAACAATATTTTTGTAAACATTTTTTTTTGTATTATATGAGGAAAGATATGAGAATTCAATGTTTATATAATTACTATAAATGTTATTAAAAAAAATCAACTATTATGATACTTAAAATTAAGATAGTTAACTTAAACTAAATAGAAGTTATATAATATAATTTTTGTTTAAAATTTTATTTAAATTTTAAAGTTTTTTTTTAAATTTTAGTAAAATTTATAAAAACTTTTATTTAAAAATAATTTTCCAAAATTTTATAAATTTACTTGATAGAAAAAGTCAATATATTTTAAATTAACCATTTAATTAATAAAAAAAGAATAAATTTTATTTTAAAACAATTTAAATAAATTGTCCATGCCTTATTGCAGTTAACTAGATAGCAGTTATATACTATAATTTTTGTTTAAAATTTTATTAAATTTTTAAAGTTTTTTTAAAAATTTTTAGTAAAATTTATAATTTTATTTAATTAATAAAAAAATTTATTTAGAAATATTTTTCCAAAATTTTATAAATTTAGTCAATATATTTTAAATTAACCATTTAAATAATAAAAAAATAGAATAAATTTCATTTTAAAATAATTTAAATATTTAAATAAATTGTCCATGCCTTATTGCAGTTAACTAGATAGAAGTTATATACTATAATTTTTGTTTAAAATTTTATTAAGTTTTTAAAGTTTTTTTTAGAATTTTTTAGTAAAATTTATAATTTTATTTAATTAATAAAAAAATTTATTTAAAAATATTTTTCCAAAATTTTATAAATTTAAAAAAAATCAATATATTTTAAATTAACCATTTAAATAATAAAAAAATAGAATAAATTTTATTTTAAAACCATTTAAATAAATTGTCCATCCCTTAAAACAATTTAAATAAATTGTCCATGAGCACTTCGGAGCCCTCTTCGTTCCCTGTCGGAAGCCTGAAAATCATTAAATCTAATTTCAAATATAAACATAACAGAATTTAATATGTGTATAAATTTGTGAGAGTCTGCCCGACTTTAAAATCTGGGTCATAATGGGGTCCATGTAGAGCTCAACAGAGCCCGTACAAATGCACATACTTCCCAGATTCAGAAATTTCAACGTGGCCCTTTCAGTCCAGAAAATGAAAATACTTCCCAGATTCAGAAATTTCAACGTGGCCCTTTCAGTCCAGAAACTGAAAAGAAACTTCATAGTTGGTAAGATGTATCAACAATCCTGTTTAGTTTCCTACAAGGAAATTTCCCTTTAAATTCTCGGCTCTTTCATATTCCACTAGATTGCCCATTAAATATTCAACGTGGCCCTTTCAGTCCAGAAAATGAAAAGATGTATCAACAACCCTGTTTAGTTTGGACCCCGTTGAAGCCCGTTCCTACAAGGAAATTTCCCTTTGAATTCTCGGCTCTTTCATATTCCACTAGATTGCCCATTAAATATTCAACGTGGCCTTTTCAGTCCAGAAAATGAAAAGATGTATCAACAACCCTGTTTAGTTTGGACCCCGTTGAAGCCCGTTCCTACAAGGAAATTTCCCTTTAAATTCTCGGCTCTTTCATATTCCACTAGATTGCCCATTAAATAGCCAGGCCGAGTTTATCTGAGTGATAGGATCGAGTGTTTTCTTTGGTGGGGTTTCCTGTTTTCCTGAAAATGGAGGTCTGGTCGAATTTGGGGTCGATCATGGCTACGCTTATATTCCTTAAGACCATAGCCAAAGATTACCTCCCCCCCGAATTCTACCATTTCTTGTCAAAATCGATGCGCAGGCTCATCGGGATAGTGTCTTCTCACATCTCAGTCGTGATTGAGGAGAACGATGGGACGAAGGTGAGCGAAGTTTATGAGGCAGTGCAGACTTACCTGAGCGTAAGGTCGTCTTCGGCTGCCAAGAGATTAAAACTGAAGAAGCCTCCGAATAACAAGGAGTTTACCTTCAGCATGGATACAAACGAGCAGATCGTAGAGGAATATAAAGGGATCAAACTGTGGTGGGTTTTCCACAGCAGTGAGCGCAAACAGCAAGTCATGTTCTCCTGGGGCAACACCTCCCAGGAGAAACGCTATTACGAGATAACATTTCACAAGAAACACAAGAACATGATATTCGATCAGTATCTTCCCCACGTCATGGCCGAAGCGAAAACGCTGGAGATTAGAAGCCGCTACAGGAAGATTTACACAAATAAATCCAATTCCAGGGACTATGAATACCGGAATAGGGTGTGGACGCCTGTTGTGTTCGATCATCCTGCCACTTTCGGTACTCTGGCTCTGGAACCAGAGCGGAAGCAGGATATCATAGAAGATCTCCAAAGATTCTCGAGGGGAGAGAAGTACTACAGGCAAGTTGGGCGGGCATGGAAGCGAGGTTATTTGCTCTACGGCCCCCCTGGCACGGGCAAGTCGAGCATGATTGCTGCCATGGCTAACTTTCTCGATTACGACATCTACGACCTAGAGCTCACCCAAGTCAAGAACAACGCAGAACTTAGAAAGCTTCTCATCGCCACCACCAACAAATCGATCATCGTGATAGAAGATATTGACTGTTCTCTCGATCTCTCGGACCGCAAGAAGAAGAAGAAACCGCAGAAAGATGGGGAGGAGAAGCCGTCCGAGCCAGGCAAACCGGATGAGAGCGAAGAGAACGAGGACAGCAAAGTAACCCTTTCCGGGGTTCTGAACTTCACGGACGGGTTGTGGTCGTGTTGCGGAAGCGAGAGATTGTTCGTGTTCACCACAAACCACATCGACAGGCTCGATCCGGCGCTTCTCCGGTCTGGTCGGATGGATAAACACATTCTCCTCTCCTTCTGCACTTTTGGGGCATTCAAGATTCTTGCCCGCAATTACCTCTCCATTGAAGACCACGAGCTGTTTCCCGACATCCAAGATCTGATAGAGGCCGCTCAGATAACGCCTGCCGATGTAACCGAACATCTCATGAAGATGGCAGACCATCCCACCAGTGCCCTCAAAAACCTGATTGAAGCTCTTCGCGAGGCGAAGGAAAGAATAGCCAGTGCCGCTTTGAAGGGCACATAGAAGAGAATGCTTCTGCGACAACAGAGGGCCAACCAAGTGTAATGTCAGAACCCATCTTTGCTTAGAATTCCTACATCCATTAGAGGTTTTCAGTCGCAGCAGAGCAGAATTATTAAGAAGATTCTTGAGATTTCATTGTTGTATTATAGTATAAGCATCTCGTGGTTAAGTTAAATTTACTTATCGGTTTTTCTTTCCTTTTATATATATATATATATATATGAACAAGAGTTGTATGCCACAATGTATGTGACAAAGATGAAAATATAATTTGAAGTGGCAATGTATGTACAAAAGAGTGTGAGAAAACAGAGTTGTGGGCAAGTGAATGTGTCAAGTTGAAGAGGATAAAAGGTTTGGCCCATTGTACAAAGCTTCAGTTGTTGTATGTTAATGGGTGCTCTTAGTTGAAAGAGTTGCCAAGTATGGAAACATTGGTATCTTTGGAAGAGTTGCATGCAAGTGAATGTGTTGATTGTAAATACCAAGCCTATACAAACTTGCAAGTCAATGTACAACCCTACAAGCGATTGTTTTTGGAACTATGCAGCAGAGTAATTTTAGTCACGTGGGGTGAAGTCTAAAGTGAATGTCTATAGTTTTCATGTGAGCTCCACGAAAATGAAATAAACAACTCAATCATTAAGGATGGAGATTGCAAGTTCCACACAAGAAACCCAAAAAATTGATTTGAAGATGCATGTATTGAACAAAGCATGAAAATTGAATTTGCAAATTCATAAAATGGAAAGTGACAATATCCAAGAAAGATATGAAAAAAAAACATGAGTGATTGAGCAAACGCATTCCATCTTTTTAGCATAAGCAACTAAGCAATGGCATTCCAGCTTAAAGAGTTCACATCAAATTCAATACCAAGAAGGTTTTTGAGAGAGTTTTATCACAAGGTCAAAGGTCAAACGCATAAAGAATAGTAGTGCTCCCATAAGGGAAGTCTAAAAGGCATATTTCAAGGTAAAATAGGAAGGGTCAAAGCCTAAACCACCTAATTTAAGGAATTCCCTAGCCAAGGACATGACGCATGGCCACTATGCATTATCTTAAAGAAGGATTAGGGCATAATTTGAGGAGAGATCCATTTTTTCTTGATTTCTATGCTATTTTGGCAAGATGAAACTTTTAGATATTCATTCTTGAAGAGTGTTGAAGCTAGAAATGGGACATGTGGTACATAAACCTTACGGACAAGGTCAAACACATGATTTGAGTAATGCTCTCCATGAGAGGGAGACATGTGGTAGTAAGAACTATTTAACTGTGCATATTTTCATCCTTAAAGAGGAGAGCCTAGCTCGAAGGAGACTTCTGTACTCTTTTTTTATTAAATAATATTATCATTTCTATAAGGTTCATGGATTTTGAAATTACTCAATAATATTTAGCTATATCATGTTTGAGGACAAGATCTATAGTGGAAGGGAGCCTACTTATTTTCAAAGACATGGTTGGATGAATTGGATTTCCCATCTAAACTATCTCGTGGGTTTCTCTATTTCTCTTTTCTCTTGCATGGATGACTAGGATTTTGCAAGGATTGCCATTATAATTGCTATTGAAATAATCTTTGTAAAAGGGAATTATTGCTCCAATAAGAGGACATTACGGATAATGTAAAGCCTTCCCTAACCCTTGATGTAACATTTTATAATTGAGAGATTTGTCGTTGGAATTTGTTGGTTATAGTTGTCCATTCATTGTTTGAAGTCTATTGTAATTAAGAAAGAAGATTAAGTTTGGTACATTATGACTTCTTGGTCTCACAGTGAAATCAAATTTGAAGATATGATATATTGCTTGTTGATCAATCAATTAGAAGGTTGTCATACACAATCTACTTCATCTAGGGTGTTATGTGTGGTGATTTGTATATTGTCCATGGTTGCACATTATTACTTGGTTGTATCCTCATGGTCGTGACAATGCATCTTACATAAGGGCCCTCGCTTATGCTTACACAATCTAAAAATATGCTTTGTCCTAATTGTAGCACATCAACGCATATACTAATCACATCTTCTCCATCATACTTAAGCCTTCTTGCTCTCTGATCTTGACTTCGTCACACAATGGATAGACATTGGTTTTAATAGTTCTCCATCACTTTATTACTTGGTTGTAACCTCATGGTTGTGACAATGCATCTTACATAAGGGCCCTCGCTTATGCTTACGCAATCTAAAAATATGTTTTGTCCTAATTGTAGCACATCAACGCATATACTAATCACATCTTCCACATCATACTTGAGCCTTCTTGCTCTCTGATCTTGACTCTGTCACACAATGGATAGACATTGGTTTTAATAGTTCTCCATCACTTTATTACCTAATCTAAAAGCATCTTCATTCTACAAATATGGTTTTTATATCAACCTTCATTAGGACAATGGAATGTATTATGCCTACAAGTCTAAAATTTCATATTGGTCATTAAACAACAATGCATGTGTGATGCTTGCAAACCTTCTCAAGTTTCATATTATTCAATGGAAGTTATGTCCATGCACCATACAACATCTATTTATGATATTGACAGGTCTTCTCAAAAACAGAACTTCGAAGTTGGTATCTAAATAGTTGTTATTCCCATTTAGCGTTGATTGATAGTTTTGGGTTAAAGTTATAAATATTATAAGGCTTAAGTATATGCAATGACAAAATAAAATAAAGTGTAATCTTTGTGAACTCCTTTAGATGAAGGAAATGCCAAGGCAATGTCTAGCCTCTTTTATCTCAGGTTGAGGTTTAATGGTTTGGATATAGGTATAAAGGATGCACGTTAAGGTTAAGACTTTAAGTTTCAAGTCTAAAGTTTAGGTACCTAAAGTTAAAAGTTCTTCATTTTACTACTTACATTTATTATACAAATTTCATTATTGAATTTTAACAGTTAATAAAAGTATTATACAAATTTCATTATTGAATTTTACAAGTTAATACAAATATTATACAAATTTCATTATAGAATTTTATGAGTTGATAGTTCGAACATAAAAGTTTATGATTTATCTTAAGATAAAAAATAGTTCTATATTTTGCTATTTACATTTATTATACAAATTTCATTATTGAATTTTATGAGTTCATAGTTTGAGGATAAAAGTTGATGATTTATCTTAAGATAAAAAAATATGGATTGGGAATACACTATTGAAGGGTAATGATTAATTCAAGAAGCTTCCAAAGATTTGATTTGCAAAATCTATTGATGTTATTGATATTAACAATGACACATCACATGCATTCATCCATTAACTTGGAAGATTGACCTTTTAAACTTTCAACACTTCATTCTTATACTTCTTGTAAATTAAAAAAAAAAACAATTAAAATAGTCTTATTTTAAGACTAGGGAAAATATATCTGCCGATTGATATCTTCGTTACGTTTTCTGTTTCAAGGAATCCCTTCCTACATATAGACATTCCAAGTTGTTCAATTTTAAAATTTGATCTATTGTTTCTTTATTTACATGCGTTCCGAGTAGACGTAGCATCCTGAGAACCCTTATATGTGGATTGAGTCTGAAATATTTGTGATTTATTTCCAAAAGATAAGTTCCTAGTTGGATTCTCGGACTTTTGTAGGAACTTAAATAAAGATATTGAAACCACGTTAAACAACTAAATGACTTTGGTAAAGTATTTAACTGGTTGCAACCATGGAAGTCTGTTGCTCGAGGGTTTTCAAAGTTCCAAATTCTGTTGGAAGTTCTGTTAATGGATTTCACTAGATAATCGGCTCTGTCAGTGGCAAAGGGATTGAAATTCATACATCTCACTTTTTATTAAAAAATATTAATTGCAAATGTTAAAAGTTCTATAGTTGATAAACTCATGTTTAGAAAACAAAGGGATTGAAATTCATACATCTCACCTTTTATTAAAAAATATTAATTGCAAATGTTAAAAGTTCTATAGTTGATAAACTCATGTTTAGAAAACATTTTAAATTGAAGAGAATCAATAAATACAAGTTACCTTGTTACAATTCTCTAAGTTGTTATTGGATAAACTAGCAGGGCTAGTTTCCAATAAATAATGCAAGGAGAGTGTAACTCAATGTTGCCTCAACTACACTTCAACAATCTTCTTGGGAGAGTCTTGACCTCTCAGGGGAGATCCCTTTATGATACCTTCAAGCATTGCCTTGACCAAGCATATGTTCCGATGTGCAATATATATATAACGATGACCAGTGCCTTAATGTGGAGTCACTCTATAATGTGTGTTCCTTAGCATTAATAAAGTTAGTAAAGTGGGTAAGAAGGCAAATCATCAACCACTTGTTCATTTTACTACTTTATGTCTTACAATTAATTTAACCTCATTTACATATTCAAGTAAACACTTATCATAAAAGCAAATGGTGCATTGACCAACATTATATAATATGTAATAACAACATTAAATAAGCATTAAACATCACTATAAGTTATATCCTAGTTTAGTGGTCCAAAACCCTATTCTTCCAACCATAAATATCACTAGTTAATGAATATGTTGGACTGTTTAAGTGACTGGAAACCGAATTCTAAAAGAAAATTGCATAGTCTATAATTTGGGGCAGTAGTAGGTTAGCCCTTAGAGATTCACAAAAAACAAGTTTAGGGGTTTGCTTGGGTAAGGAAGAATCCTAAGAAAGGTAGAACGAGGGTGTAAGGGATGAAGCCCTAGGTGAAAGGAGGGAAAATAAGAGATGTTGCAGGTCTAAAATTTGGGTTTTGCGGCAGCCAAAGAAAGGTGATGCCCTAGGGTTTTGGGGGGTGAAAAGGTAGGTCGAGTATTTAGGAGAGAGGGATGAAATTTAAGAGAGGCCTGTAAATTAAAAAATAAATTGTTTTGTTGATTTTGTTATATATTTTAGGGATTTTTTGGAAAAAAATTGCAAACCTGAGAATTAACCTAATCTACCATGAAAATGTAACTAGTTACATATGAAAATGCATGAATCTTGAATAAATAGGTGACAAGCGAAGAAATACGAGTCTTGTCTCAATCCTAGAGCATAAGGGATCGATGATCAGTATACCTACAAGAAGAGTTCCCTCTAGGCTTGCAAAATTAGGGCATCTACCAACAATACCTAAGGTTCGTTGGGAGAGCCTAACAAATAAAAAAGTAGATATCCAAGGCCCTTTACAAAGAATAATTCTTCAAGGGAATGTCTTCTAAAATTGACAAAATATTGATAATTAATCCCTAATCAACAAATAGAATGCACTAGGACATCACCATTCAATAGAGATGGAGAGAAGGCTTACCAAGATTCAACAAACATGAACAAAGAAAGACCAGATATCACCTTTGTGCATGAGTTCCATCCAACCATTCTGGCATCAACATGCATGTGCAAAGGAAAACCTTAGCATTCATCCATATTGCACTCCATAAGACAAAGAAGAGAATCCACAAGAGGCCCTACATCACATCATAACCCCATATAACAAGAGAAAAATAAGAACTATCATATTTTATCCCAAGTCTTATGATTTACAAATGAGTGAGGAAGGCTTATTTATAGCCTTAGAACCTCACTTTTTACAATTATCCAGGATGACAAGCCACTAAAATGTCAATGTTAAAATATAACATAAAAATATCTAAAATAATCTAAATCAAGGGTAGCTTGGGGTATTTTCCCCCAAAATTACCAAAAACTGATGAAAATAGATAAAACTGAACAATTATATCCACTCTAAAAGATGGAGTGAGTAGGGGGGAATGTCATGCCCATATAACCCCAAATATGTTGAAAAAAATCAACGTCTGTCGTCAATCAAGATTGAAGTCTTGGGCATCAAATATGATGTCATCACGATGCAGGATCCTAGAGAGAGGGTGTTCTGCTAAAAGGAGGCCAAGAGGGATTCCTGGGGTGACCATAATAGGAGGAAATTTCCCATGAGAAACAAATTGTCACATGTGTGAAGATAATGTAGGGGCTCATGTGACCCAGTGAATTTCCCACAATAGCCCTGGACACCAAATTTAGGGCTACAAACCTCAAAATGAGGCAGTCAACAATGCCACTAAGCCATAGTAATCCTAAAGGAAAAATAAAAGGGTTTGACCATAACCACCCCTCAAAAAGCGCAGATAAAACCCCCATCGTAGCCCTAAAGAATAAAAATGTCTCCTCTCTGTGGGCATATTTATGAAAGTGAGTTGGTACCTGTATAAGATAACGTTGGCTCCAATTGCAGGACAAGTGCTCTTCTCGGGAGTGCTTGAGAACCTGTGAATCTTTTGGGTACTTGCAGACCTACACACATATCAAATATCTAAGGGCATTAAAAGCACCATGAGGCAGACACTTTCGTCTTGCTTTGTTCATAAAGAAATGCAAATAACTGAAAATGAAAGAAGAACAAATGCAATGCAAGGGTAACGTACATGTTGAGCTGAAAGTGAAACTAAACTTGCCTACCCTAATTGTGATAACAAAGAAGGGTTAAGTGAAATCATACCATCAATGTAACCAATTGAGTAGGTCATTCATACATCATTTCCTTCCTTTGTCCTTTGAGATAATCCAAAATAGAATGGCATCGATGACTAGTTGTGTCACGGGGTGGTCCACTAGAAAGGGAAATATCATATCACATCCATTCATATTAGGGGTTTGAATACTCCTAAAAACCTCAAAAATATATCGCCTAGTATCAAGAGGTCAAGGGGGGTTTTTAATTTGACACAATAATATAATTATTGGGGGTTAATTCATTTGGGTGAGATGAGGAATAAAATTCAAATCGTGGGATGGATTCTTATATATAACTTCTTGTTCATATATTTGGAGGCCACCCACAACCACCTATCTTCCCATCAATTCCTCCTATATCTCACACAAGGTTGTGCCTTATTGGATTCCTCATCGAATCTTCTCGTCGACCTATTCTTGGAGAACAAACAAGAAATATGAAATATTTTGGCTCGGAATGTTAATATCCATGCTCCCCTAGCGTAGATTACAAGCATCGACTGGAGCCTTGATTACTTATTTTTTTAAAATACTAACTATGTGTGTGCATATCAAATAGAAAGTTTTTCATATTCGTTTTATGATATTGTTTTTAAAATATTTATGTTAGATAGAGTCTTATATAATGTTAAGTAAATTTAAATGTAGAAAGTGACTGTATACAAGATGGTCAATTAAGGCAGAGGAAATTTAGCACAATGTATAAGAAAAATTTCATTAGGACTTAAAACTTTTTGTCAATGGATTGTTTCAAGTTTTTAAAACATGTTTAAAATTTTCTTAATATATTTTTCCCATGAATAAATACTATTTATTTCTTGTAGTTTATTCTTAGTAAAAATCGGGTGTTTGTTCACATAGTGTCTCAATAAATAAAATACAATGAAATGTGGGGAAGTCCACCACTTCAATCCTCCATCTCTCGATAGCAAGCTCACAAGCAAAAGGCAAGCTTGGGAAAAACACAAAGTGCTCCAAGGGACAAAGGGATGCAGACTCAAGTATAAGCTCTAGAAACAATAGACTATAGTTTTCTTGCTCTTCAATTCCTCCTCTTTCAATGTATCCAAAGGGTTCCTTATATAGTGCTTCAATGGGGTAATGGAAGGTCAAATCCGAGCTATCTCAAGGCATATGGAAGGCCAAGAGACAAGTGATTTGGATCCACATCAAGGAAAACTCCAAAACTATTTGGCCTTTTGCACACATCCCGATGCATGCAGATTTGAGGGTCATATCCGCGTATATACATGAGAATAGGTTTAAAAGTCATGTATAGAAAATAATGCATATTTTTAGGGATGATCTTGGAAACATCAAAGGTACAAAAATGGTCCATGGGGTCCAAAGAGTCTGCAGAGGGACAGGGAAGGCCATAAAGGTGTGATCCACCATGTGTGGTAAAATCAGCTGTAACAGATGCCCCCTAATGTGTGAGGTCAGAGGGGTGATACGATGGCCGAAATACATTATAAGTCCATCCCATAAGTGGAGTGATGAAGAACCAGGTGGAAGAACCAGCCATCCAACAATATAATATAATAATCAAACTCTGCACATAACTGCAAGCAGATATAGCAGTCCTGGATACATAAGAGTACAATGGCCATGAATAGGCATGATACAAAATATGAAATGTGTGGTCATCACCACATACAATATAGATAGATCATAATATCCATGATGAAGATATACAAAGGATCATGATCTCCATGAAAGCTAAAGATATATAATGGATCAAGATCTCCATGATGGCTGAAGATATCTGACATACACTGGAATCAAGTCACGAGAGCTGAAATCTCATGAATCACCGGCACGATCAAGGAGGTAGCATATATGAAATGCCACCAATCTAGAAGGTCTTCTACACAATCTGCTACGAGTACATGTCCTACTATGTGAATAGAGGTTTCAAGGTCGAACATAGTATTCCATCGTTTGATTACCAGTCATTGATGTATACCATTAACAAACACGAGATCACCCACCGATAATGAAAATGGGAATCAAGGTTCTAGAGTGAAAACTAACACGTGTGAATAAATGTGTTGAGGTCGAACACTTGAAAGGATCCATCGATCAAGGGACATTGATGTATTCCCAAAACTGTCGATGGCGAGAGAACCTACCACTGATGACTGCAAGTCTCAAGGCACTCAAAAATGACTCTAGATTCCTATCCCAGAATAAATGATCTGAAGTTGATGGGATGAAATCCGCTGGAAGGAGGGTATTAATGCATCCCTCATCAGCCAACACGAGGTACTCAGCAAAGCTGTAAAATGTGGAAGGACTCGATCATAATGTGCATGAACCAGTAACAGTACCGGGAATGGACGACATGTGAAGTCAAGAGAACTGAGGAATGGTCGAATCAGGTTTCAACTTCCTTCGAACAAGAGCATAAAGGTGAATGATGACTGAATGTAGGAAACATAGACTCAATATACAAAACTGGGACATCTCCACGACACAGGAGGCATCGACAGAGGATTCATAGGGATTGGAAGCTTAACCAGTCAGTGGAGATAAACTCAGAGAAACAAGTAAATATCCTAAAGTCAAACTATTAACCCAACCAACAGATGTGATAGACAATGCTCTGTTCATAGACGAAACGAATCAATTGCTGCCAAAGATAACATCTTTTCCTGTCCGACTTTTTGTTTTTTTTGGACTTTTTCAAATATTTTGAAAAGCTTGAAAAAGAATAAAAGTGCTTTATAGTTACAGACTAGGAGGATACGAGTTTTAAGGGGCAAACAAACTAGTTCCAAGCAGCAGAACATACCCATGCTCAATGCAAGGACACATGTGTAGGATAGTGACACTCGGGAGAAAGTCCCCTCCCGGTAAAAAATGGGGAATCAAGCTGCAAAGGATATGTAAAATGGCTCCGCGTCCCTAGACATGATAAAAGCTTGGGATATATAGATGATAATCAAAGTCAGGGAAGTGGGCATAAGGCTCAATAAGGAAAGAAAAACTCATGATAATGCAATTACAAATTGACATAAGGGAGTCCTGGGGAAAAAGGCCAGCAAAAGATCAAGAGGAGTATGAGGCTCTTGCGCAAAGTCATGGCGATACTATACAAAGGACTCCCACACCCTAAGGGAAAAAATGTCGGCATGGGCACCATATGCAAAATAGGAGCTAACTAGGGCACCCATGTATGGTCAAGCTCTACCATTCACATCATGTCACTTCTAAAAGCAAAAAGGAGGTTCTGTGACAAGATAGAATGGGTTCGTACCTAAGGTTATAATGAAACGATCATAAGGTCATGCAAAGTGGAAACGGATGTGAAACCTAACCTATATACCAGTTTAGACATAATGCCTGAAATTGGCACGAACTGGTCAAAACCACAGTCGAAACAATGCTCAAAATGGTCTCCTACATCATCAAATTAGTCCAAAAAGGTCCAAAATGGTCAGAAACGGTCCAAAACTATCGAAAGTGGGTAAAAAATTTCAAAAATTTCAATTTTTTTTTAATAAATAGTAAAAAATTCAAAAATTCCAAATCATTTGAAATTTTTACCCATTAGAGCTCAAAACTTCCAACACGAATTCCGGGAGCTTCGTTCCACAAAATTCAACATCGTTTCTTCCAGGTAACTCCTCATGTCCTCCTCTTTCTATTCCATGCAATTTTTTTGAATTTCCATGGTGAAATTTAATTTTTAAGCCTATATAAAATGGTCGTTTCGGCCCACGCGGATATCGAGGTTTTTTTCACGTATAGGGTTGGCCATACGCAGAAAAACCTCCCAAAACCATGTACATATGCGGCTGTTTTTCAAACAGCTGCGTATGCGGCCGTGCACAAGGTTTTTTAAGGTATCTAATGACCAAAAATCAATTTTAATGTGCAAGATGGTTCTAGAATGGAGAGAGAGGGAACATGGAGATGTAGAAGTGGCTGTGCACGGTGACTTAATGGCTCAACAAGCTCTTTGTGCATGCAGTCTATATAATTTTTGGTGTCTTGGTAGCCTGAGGGCCAAACCAAGACTCCTGCAGATGCTAGTAGAATACTGGGATCCAGACTTAGAGTCTTTTCATATCGACAGGATGTCTCTCACTATAGAGGTAGAGGACATATATTTTATTACTGGATTATCCCGACGGGGAGAGGTGGTGAACTTACGTTCTCGCGGGCCTGGAGGTGGCCTTACCATTGATGAGTACATTGCAGTATACTATTTTTTGGACACGGAAAAGGTTGGGAGTCAAATACTAACAAAATCCATACAGGTACTAGGACTGAAGGCCATACTATTGGCACTTGGCAGGATAGTTGGTCTAGCATCACTCCACCAGGCCTCATGGCCATTGATGTTCTATGCAGTGGAGTGTATGAGACCCACAGTGTACGACTGGAGCACTGCGCTGTTGAGTAACATGAAGCAGCAGCTCAGTGACTACAAGATGGGCAGGGTGAGAAACTTCGGTTTCAGTAGCATACTAAGCACGTTCTTCTTTGAGCGTGTACCGGGGCTAAGCCCTAGAGTGGAGATTCCTCCACACAAATTTCGTGATCTAGCCCAATGACGTTGGGCAAATGTTATGCACAAACTGGGTGGAGGTAGGGTGGCTAACCCCTACCTAGTGGAATTCTTTCCATGGTGGCGGTGGAAGATTATTGCCATCGATGATTATCCCTATGCGGGAATAGATTTTGGGGGAGATCCAGACATGCCTCTACCACCAGGAGTGGCATATGGAAACATAGGTAACGAATCCCAAACCCTCTTTTTAAGTTTTTTGAATTATAATTTTTTTTGTGTGTTTTTTGATATATTGATTCAAAAGACATGTTTTGGTGTGACGACACATAGTGACAATCTGTCATGTGTATAAAGATGTTGGACCATGGCGGCCTGACGGTTTCCCTCGTCATAGACGGAGGGGAAGAGGAGATGACATCATGGGTGTGGATGTGGAGCGGATGCTCGAAAGCATCCACACAAACTTTGTACGCTTGACACACAGGGTAGCCATGGTGCAAGTCGGGGACTTGCCTGAGGCCATGCAGCATCAGGTGGTTGGTGTACCACGAGCATGGGTTTGATTATTTCAACGAGTAGCTAGAGCTATGGTGTGCTACCACGATCAGAACCCCCCTCCTCCTCCACAGGCTTAGAGATCTGAGAGTGCTTCATTTTTTTACTACCGTGTATTATATTTTGGTGGCTCGGAAGCCCCATTTTTGTATTATGACACTTATGTATTATGACGTCACATTTTGGATGTTTAATGAAAAACTTTTATGATGATCGATTTTATTTATTTACATGTGTGTAAAAATGTATGTTTGTGATATGCTTATGGTCTATGAAACAAATGCCAATCTAACACATAGTTAGCATATGAGTCAGCAACTTGATTAAAAATTCTTGAAACATGTATGTATGTTATGTTCTCAAATTTTTGTTCTAACAATCTCACATGTAAGAATCTTCGTAATAATGTCGGATCCCTTACATGATACAATCCATTAAGCTGTGAAACTACTAACTGCGAATCAAGACGTACCTCGAGAGAGAGAGAGCACCATGTGAAATGGCATCTCGCAATAACTCGATAATGACACTATACTCAGCAACATTGTTCGAAGATGGCTATAAACATACGCCTCCTGAAGACAATACCTGACCCGTAGGAGTATAAATCACCCAAGCAACAGAAGCTGAGTTTTGAGTGTGGTGGCTAGCACCATCAACGAATCCTATGTAAGCGGAAGACTCCATTGACATATGCCATAAGAAACGAAAGCTAATCAACAAACTCGATCACCATAAGAAAGCCTAACTATGCAAAAAACTATACAATAATATACAATAATCAGCCCTAGATGAAGATCATGCATTGTATTTTTTAAGATAGAGCCCATTTCTAGGCTCCGCCAAGGCTGTCCCTTCATAATCCACCAGCTCATAGGTGCCCTTCTCTAACACACGTTTGACTACGTAAGGACCATGCCACATGGGATTAAACATCCCTACCCCCAAGGGTTATTTAGCTTGATCCCACAAAAGGACCAAATCACCTTCACTAAACCTCCTTGAATGAACAGACTTATCATATTGGACCTTAACGCGATGCTTATTTACTTCTAGAGCCACTAAGGCATCTCGACGCTGCTTATCAAGTTGCTCTAAGTGGACGAAACATTCCTCCAATGTGGAAGTGTCCAATAAAAGCTCTATATCTAGCTTCAATGAAGGGATTTCGCATTCAATCTGTAAGACAGACTCCACCCCATGTACGAGCTGATATGGAGAGAAACCGGTGGCATTATTAACCGTGGTCCTATAGGCCCACAAAGCAGGATATAACATGATATGCCAATTCGTCTTGCTTTGTGCGATGGTTTGTTGGAGAATGGACTTAGGTGATTTATTCACTGCTTCAACCTGTCCATTTGCCTGAGGGTAATAAGAAGAGGAGTGCTCCTGTTTATACCCTAACTTCGATGCCAACTCTTCCATCATTCTATTCTGAAAGTTCCTACCATGGTCAGTGACAAGCTCTTTTGGAATGCCAAATCGAGTAATAATTTGGTTAAACATGAAATGCGCAGTTGTCTCACCGTTGGATTTAACCATGGGCATAACCTCAGCCCATTTCGTGAAATAATCAACAGCCACTATAATGTGATGATGTCCCCCAGCCGAAGCTGGGTTGCAATCCATGAAGTCAAGCCCCCACTTGGTGAAGGGACTAGTGATGATAATCAGATGTAACGGGGCAGGATGTGAGGGCATTTTGCGTGCAAACACCTGGCAAGGGTGACACTTCTTGACCACATTGACACAATCTTTGAAGATCGACGACCAAAAATATCCCGCTCTCAAGATTTTTTGGGCTGTAGAAAGCCCAGATAAATGACCACCCCATGCCCCTCCATGGCAATCATTCAACACAACCTCAGCCTCGTCATGGGTTAAACAACGACGTAAAATGGAATCAAACCCACGACAGTACAAAGTGTTATCCACTATAGGGTAGTTCTTAGATACATGACGTAATCATCGTCGCTCATACCGTGAAAGGTGAGTAGGGACCTTCAATGTTTGCAAACATATAATGATATCCCCATACCATGGGTCCAAAGTTGAGATAAGGAAAATATGCTCATCGACAAATGTATCTTCATAAACCTCCTCCTCCTCCACACTTGGAAAATCAGAAATTAGTTCCACAAAAATCAATGATTTATTCAATTTCGCCGAAACGAATTCGAGATCGAACTCGATCATCCTTATAGTGAGGACAAACTAAAATGGATTGACATGAGCTACCACCAAGGTTTGGTGAAGGAGAATGTAATGTCTCAATCTCTGAACCGCATGAACGGTGGCTAAGGAAAGTTTCTTCACATGAGAATAATGGATTTCTGCATCGATAAGGTTCCGTCTCAAATAATATATGACATGCTCGTGGAGCTCCTCATCCTCTTGACCCAAAACCATACCAACCGTCTCCATGGACGTGGCCACATAAATAAAAAAAATCATGGATATAGTTAGGTGGACTAAGCACGGGGGGCCGATGCTAAGGCTCGCCTAAGAGCATCAAAGGACTCCTAGGCTTACTCATCCCAGCAAAAAATAGTGTCCTTCTTTAGAAGACGCATAAATACTTTAGCCAAATTGGTAAAGTTAAGCACAAATCTCTGCAAGAAATTTGCCATGCCTTGCAAACACTGAAGATGTATAATATTACGTGGGGGAGACAATTGAAGTATTGCCTCAACCTTTAAGGGATCGACACTTATACCCTCCTTAGATACAATGAACCCTAGCAAGCGACCAATGGTTACGCAAAAAAAACACTTATGCGGATTTAACCTAACCTGGTAATGGCGACATCTCTCAAATACTAATCTCAAATGGTATGGATGACGCACTCTCAGACGAGAATGAGTAGCAAGATCATCCAAATACACTTCAATAATTGTTTTGAGATCATGAAAAATCAAGGTCATAGCCTGCTGAAAGGTGGCTTCGACGTTTTTAAGACCGAAAGACATCTTCTGATATGCAAATGTACCCCAAGGACAAATAAATGCAGTTTTATGTTGATCCTCGGGTTTGATCTGAATCTGATTATATCCAAAAAAATCATCCATAAGGGATAATACCTCGCTTCCTGCACACTCATCCAAAATCTGATCAATAAATGGTGTGGGAAAATTATCCTTAGGACAAGCATGATTTAAATCATGGAAATCAGTGCATATACGGATCGCTCTCTACTTCTTATCCACCGGAAAGGGATTTGAAACCCACTCCATCAAGGGAACGGGATAGATAAAACCATATTTTAACAGCTTCTCTATCTCATCCTTAATAGCGGCTGCTTTTCTAGGATTCACCGCACACAAAATTTGTCAAACAGGCTTCGCCTTCGGATAGGTCTTAATTTCATGTTCGACAATACGAGGGTCGATACCCAAAATTTCCTCGTATGACCAAGCAAATATGTCACAAAACTCTTTAAAAATATCAGTATACTCCTTAATCTCATCAGGGGAACAATCTGCCCCAATGTAGACGTTCTCAACTTTGCCAGGATCGTGAGAGATATTGATAGGAATAGTAGGTGATAGGTTTGCCATGTTCCCATCAGCCATCTGAACAGGAGAGCTCAATGGAACCATGGGACTACAAATCTTCTCTCTAAGAATATCCCTATAGTCCTCATGCTCCAAACGGTTAAGCTCGAGGAGAAAATATGATCTATGATGCAACTCTTCCCAAGGTGGCTCAACCCCCGACATGGCCTCAATAATGGCTTCATCTGATGGAAAAACACCATCAAGGCAATCATGTGCGTGAGAGGACTCAGCTGCCCATGCAGGAAGCACATATGGGTCCTCCTCCTCCGTCCGTGAAGAGGAAGGACTAGGCTCTGCAACACAATCAAGATTTTCTTGATATGCTATCATTGCTGCAGGCAACAACACATCCGTTTCAACAGGTCCATTCGAAAGACTCGGTGAAGGAAGAATCCAAGGATCTTCCATATGGGTAGTGTGAAAAGACACCGACTTCAACAAAGATGAAGCCCCACCGAAACTAGATTTGATCATAAGAATAGGTACATGACAACTAAAGGTCCCCATATGGGATGGATACATACCCACGCCCACACTCCCAGTTGTCGGCTGAGAATGATCGATAATAAGGATCAATCGTAACAATCTTCCCATTAAATGGAAAGCATACTACTTGAAATAGAGAAGAGGCTATGGCTTGCATACTATACATCCAATTCTGGCCCAGTAAAAGATTGTAGTCAAGGGGTGCATCAACCACCTCGACCTCAATCGCGACGGTCTTCCCTCCCAATTGGACCTTAAGAGAAGGGAGAATCCTGTGTGGCCGAAAAGATCTACCATCAAAGGAAGTCAACATGGTAGCAGATTGAGACAACTTGGGAGAACCCAAACCCTTCCAACATGACAAAGACATCACGGAAGCAGCAACGCCTTTGTCAATCACAGTGCGTTTGACGGTCATATTAAGACACTCTACATGAATCAAAAGAGACACGTAGTAAGGAAAGCGAGGCTGTAGTCACATGGTTTCAAATTTGTTGACTGAAGAAGATTTATCATCATTAACTCCAAGAGCAGAAATCAAGGCTTTCCTTTGCGGAGGACAAATCTGAAGTACTTCAAGTGCGGACATCGCATAAGGAGTTTGGCCCAAATCCTCGACAACGGAATAGTTCTGGGTGGCTCAGGCATTAGGATTGTGCCCCAAATGCTTTAGGACTCCCTTAGGAATGCGAGGTGCAATTTCAGGTTTATCCATAGGGTTTTCGATATGCAAAGGGATCTTGGGTGGAGCGGGTTCTTTTCCAAGGTCCGGTTGTGACAAACCATAATATTTCGCACGAGTCACAACCTTAGTAGCACATACCATGTTGATACAACCATGACCAATATTGGCTTCCGGTGGATTCTGATCTCCGCCCGATGCACAATGAGGATCATTGGTCCCCGAGTTCATATTTTTATTATGGGGTAAAGGATTGGTTAGCACAGCTGGGCCCTATGCTATGAATCTTGATGCATCTTCCATATGAGGGCACAAGTGAGTGAGGTGGTCCTCCTTACACAATTTGCAAGGAAACTTAACCTTAAGTTTAGACTACTTGTCCCCCTAGCATTGTGGGCGTTCTTGTCATTAAAATTGGCATTTTCATTCTTGTTCCCACCCTTACGATTATTTTTACCCTTTTTCTTATTCCTTCCGAGCTACTGGTTGCCCTTCTGGTACGACAATTGCATGAAAGTACACTCACGGTTTGGGTGGGTTGAGACAAAGTCATGGCTTGTCCCGAAGCGGATTGATTAATATAGAATTGACTCACTTGTTTCACAATCGAATCCGCAAGTTTGACACTTGTACAACCCACAATTCCATCGGCATGTGGTCCAAGCTTGATCTTGGGATCGAAACTAGAACGTGGAGCGTTAGGTATGATCTCATACAAAAGTCCGAATTGAGCATAAATCAAATCCAATTCCTGTGCCCTAAAAATTACTTGTTACTCGTTCTGGACTCCGGATGTAGAAACATCCTTCGCGATGTAAGGTAGCAACAGTTTGAGGAACCACTCAAGGAGAAATTCCGGTGGTATGAAAGCTTTAATCAACCTCTTCCGTCTATGCCACTCTTGGATATGGTCCGAGATATGTGTGGATTTGTCTTGTCGAAATGTCGACAAGAGTTCTGTACCAATGTCGTAACGCACGGGTAGCTGGAAGTGATTGAGGAAAGTCATAGCAAGGTCATCGAACAAAACGAATGCCCCCCTTGGTAACTCTATATACCATTTCGCTGCAGGCCCGGTGAGGGTGCATTGAAATAGCCTTAAACGGATTGAGTCACCGTGTAAGGAATTGGAAGAGAACCAAAGGTGAAAAGTAGTGACATGTTCACTAGGATCTTCTCCTGCTATTCCCTCGAATTTGGGAATGTCCAAGGGAAACTTGTTAGGGACAGCCGGCCAAGCCGGGTCATGAGATACCGAATCGTTCATGAGTATCGATAAGTCATGTAAGTTTAATGTTGTGAGGAAAGGGAGCCTAGGTTGAGCTGGTCTATGCCATGCTCCCTGATAATTTTGGTTCATATAAGGATGACTACTATAAATACCATGGCCTTGGCCATAATATCCTCTTCCCGTTTGACCCGTGTAGGGCTGCATGGAAGCATTATGATGTGGTGTACCTTGACTATGCGGTGCTACAAAGCCATAATTAGAGGAGTAAGTGGGTTTTTGATACCCGTACCCATAGGGTTGATAGTTCTATCCATACTACGGTCCATAAGATTATCCATGAGAAGCTCCATAAGGTGTCCCATGGGATGTCCCATGAGAAGCTCCATAATTAGGGATATGGGGAACTCCTTGCGATGGACCGTGAGATGATCTAGAAATAGGAATATGACCTCCCAAGACAATAGGAGGTACTTGACTCTGAGATACTACCGTGCGAGCAGTCGAAGTATGAACATGGCTAGTAGCAATATTTCGGCCCGAAGGACCACGTGAATGAGGGGGAGGAAGGGTTGTCAAAAATGCATTCTAAGGAGTAGTGTTTGAGGACGAAGGGACATGTGAAGGGATGTAAGTGGTATTCCCTATGGTCACTTGTCTCGGTTCTGGTATCCGCATATGACTACTAACACTAGGTCTAGGACGGACATGTGAGGTAGATTCCACCACCGGGATGGAAGGTGCAATGTGACTAGTGCTCCCAAATCTCTTCGCATGGAAAGGAATAGGAGTGCCCCCAGGCGTAGTGCTAGGTTCAATTTATGACTCGACATGATATGCCGGATCGTGTGCAAGGATATCAGGTATGCCATAATGGATATAACTAGTGCTTGTGGGTTCATTATGAGTCTCGTCACTCGGTAACCAATACCAGTGACCTGTGAATGAGGGATCATAACTAGAATGTGAAGGATCATATACAGGAGTAGAATCTACATCCCCAACCTCTAGAGGTGGAGAAGACATCTCAGGAATCTCAACCTCGCGATCTCCCATCGTGTGTGAATCAATGTGAGAAGTAGTCTGCCTGGACTATCTGTTTCTCTCTACCAAAGGAGGAGGAGATGTGGAAGGCAGAAGTCCTGCTAAACGACGAGAACGGTGAAGTGTCGCACCTGAATCCACAATGACTCAAAAAATGAAAAAGACTCTATCTAGTTATGCAAACCCTAGGCAAACTAGCGTGCACAGAGCATACACCTATACAATGTAAATCCAGATCACAAGCAAACAAGGCTAGGATATGTGAGCTCCTGAATGAAGTAGGTATGTCTCGCCTGGGAGAGGCTTGAGACTCCCATACACAACAAGCAGAGGTTCGCAACCAATTATAGTGGCCCTCAACTTCAACGCATATAGCGACTATGCTGTCCGACCCCTACTTGGCAAGAACACCTACAGAATAACCTCTACAAAGTACCCCCTTGATAGCCTAGGTAAGGCAACTAAGGTCGCCTCAATATAATCAATGCTAAGGCGGACAGTCGCAGGAGGGATTAACCATATGGGTAGGGTAGAAAAGCCTGAAACTCCCGAAAGAGCCCCCAGATACGAATACAATCCTGGAAATATCTCCAGTGCTACTCAGTTATGACCAGGGGTCATCCCAATCATTAACTTCTCACACTGCCTCGTGCTTAACTCTCTTGTAAGAGGAGGATCCTGAGAAACATTAATTATACCAAGGAATTTCACACTCTCACCTGGACAGACACATACATGTTTCATTTAGTGGTCTTGGAGAATTTAATCACAATGAACTATTCCAAGACCCTAAAACCTAATCTTGTTGGCGCACCCTATAAAAGAAAAGAGTGTAATTCATTTTATTATGTGTTGATTTTAATTGGCTTATTACTCAAAAGGCCCGCAAATGATTGTGCAACTAATGGTGTTATGATGCAACAAGAATTAAAATACACACTATTGTAAGGGATTATGCACCTAATAAACGTAGGTCGGGGATTACCAACATACTCAAACACTTGCAGACAATTGAATTTTAAAGTGCATAATAGGAAATAGGAGGGTTAGAGGAACTTACTTGTTAAACGACGTTCGATCCTTGCTAGTCCTCTTCCAATCTGCTCCACTTCCAAAGTCTTCAAGGTTCACTCCTCCTTCACCTGTTCAGAGACAATCTTCTAGATATAGTATGGTTCATATATATATGTTAGCAGGTTAGATAATTCAAATATGAAATACTGAAGCATAAACAATTATCAAACCAAGATATATAAGACACATGTGGAAGAAGTAATCTCTTTATTATCAATAATGAGAAAGTTCAGAGTACAACCAAACGTCTGAGACAAGGACTCCTCTGTCACCAAAGGATTCTGAGTTTCACTGCTCCAAAGAATTCTGTAAACAATCCACCAGCATAACTTTGCTCCAAAGTGTAAGTACCTACAATCTTCCCCAAGACCTGTATTTATATGGGTGAAATAAGGCAGTTCTCGAAGGTTGGGGAAGTTGTAGCAGTTAGGGAGATTAAGTAAAATGACTTAACTAAAATCCCATTAGCACGTGATTTTTTGTTTTTATGTTAAGGAGCACATTCGCGGGTATGTAGTAGAGCAACCCGCGAATGAATCGCGACTTTGTATAAGTGCAACCCGCGAATACAAGGATTCGTGACTTGCTGTGAAGGAGACTCGTGAATGACTCGCGAGTTGTCAAGAATGAGAGTCGCGAATACATCCCAACATGGCTAAATGGCAAAGTAACTAGCTGGATGAAGGTAGAATGTATTTCATGACAAGCCAAGCTATAGTGTAAAGGGAAAACCTCTATCCATAAGTGTCCTTTTGTGTACCGACATGAGGGATATCAGCACTCGGACGGAGAGGTGCCACTCAGGTGTATAACAGATGCCCCCTAATGTGTGAGGTCAGAGGGGAACGATGGCCGAAATACATTATAATCTTTAACTCTGGAGAAATTCAGAAATCCAATGGAGCAGAGAGAGTACTTGAAACACATACATAATAATGTGATATACAAAGTTACATCTGAGGATACTATGTTCAATTTCCTGGAACACTAGCTCCTTTACAATATTTGATTACATCATATAATACGGGTAGAAACCACGTATATTACAAAGGTGGATCGAAGCCACAATACAATAATGATGAGCCTTCAAAGATCTAGGAGCTGGATATCAGAATAGAACATGGTCTTGCACAACTTAGCCCAAAATGAGGGACTAAGGTCTTCATAAATGATCCCAAAGAACCAGTACAATCCAAGCCATGTGAATAAGGGTAAGCTGAAGTCAAACATGGAGAGGATTCAACAGTTTGTCAACCAATAAGTGATAATTGACAACTGAAGCAAAGGAGTTCACCAATGATGAAAGTGAATCCAGAGGTACTATCGTCAAAACTCTAGGTCTTCGTCATCAGGAGGTGCTGAAACGGAACCATACTGTGATAAGGAAGGCAATAGATCCTCCAACGGATCACAAGAGTGACTAGGAACTGGGTAAAAGAAGGGAGACACAAGTAAATGGATAACAGATATAACAGTGATAGGATCAGGTGATAGATCAGACATTAGGTATAATCCTTGAACAGTGAGCACGACACAGAGATGACCCAAGGCAGCATACAACGGATAGATAGAACAACTAGACTTATCTGTCATGTAGGAGACATGAACAGATTCCCCAGGTATAATGGACAAGAGGAGGAGTCAAAACTCAAAGTGATAGCTGAACACAAGTGTATACTGAAACATGGATATCGGAAAGCAAAGAGTGCTATGTTCAAGGATGACATGCTGCCATTACTGAAAACAAGAGAAAAATTCTTCCTTACCTTCCCTGTTAAGTTTTAACGAGTCCAGGAAAGTAAACTCGGTTCCCTCTTCATTTTTTAACAAGCTTGAAGAGATGTGAAAATAATGCTTGATACAATGATCCGTGGATTTAATGAGCCCGAACTAGTACATGCTCATGCGGTATTTTCACATTTAGAGAGTTTGAAAATGCCAAAGAAGACTCCAGGGGGGTCCTTTTTCGTCCAATTTAGTCTCCTGAGGCCGAAAAAGTATAAAACAAACCACAGAAGAACTCTCTTAACTTCCGAAGAAGAAAAGGTGAACCTTTTTCGTACTTAGTCAGGAAGGTCCGAAAAAGGTTAAATTACCACCTACCCAACGCTCCTTCCAAAACAACATAAAATAGCTTGAGTTTTACGAGTGTGAAGGAAAGCAAGATCACTCGGAAAGATCCATTTGGTTACGAGAAATGGGGCTTACAACCATAAACTCGTTGCTTTGTTCTTTAGTGTTTAATGAGCATGACAAAGACACAAAGTACACTCGAAATCTTTTTCATGTTTGGGTCCAGAGCACGAAAAAGAGAAAACTAAGCTCAAACTGGGTGTTCCTTTTCCGTAAATTTAGTCCCTCAGGTCTGGAAAAGTGATAAACCTATACCTGAGAATACTCTTCTCAATTCCGAGGAAAAGAGAGTGATCCTTTCTCGTATTATTCCGCATGGTCCGAGAAAGAGATAACCTACCACCAATGCGGATGCCCGTTCACATATTCTTAACGAGCTTGAACGGACGAGATAACTCGGCAGTCAAGTCTGTTTTGAAGGAGTCAGACCTGGGCCTAAAGAAACTCCATAAGGTTGGGGAGTCCTATAAAGGGATAGCTTGTAAAAAGAGGTTCATAAGAAGCTCTATTTGGCGTGAAAAATAGCTATGAGGAAACCCCTGGGCCTGAAACAGTGACGGAATGAGTACCAAAGGATGGAAATGGTATATAAGAATGATACTCATGAAAAGGGATCCTAGCCACGGAAGAACAATGGTAGAGACAAGGGACTAATGGCTTAAAATACCATAGTCTATGGCAAAAATGTTGAGTACTAAGGTTAATGTGGAGTGATAAGATGCCAACATATGTTGGAAAGAGCAAAAACCACCCTATAGAAGCATCAACACTTTGTAAAAGTTGGTAAACCTGTTCCAAGGCACAAAGAGGATGATATTAATCAATGGTCATTTCAAACTATATAAAAAGACCCACTTGACGAAATTTTATTTCTATAAATAGATTGAAAATCAAAACATTTCATACCATTTGCACTTTTTGAACCAAAAAGGAAAGTTTACCCTCTATCTTTGATTGATCGCTGTGGACAATTGGACCGTCGGATTCAGAAACCGTCAGCTTCAGGTAAATCTACACCCTTAGCTCTTCAATTTGATCCAAACAAATTTTGAATTTAGGGGTTAATTCAGTATTTTACATCAACCTAAAATGTGGCAAAATGTATTCGCGGCTTATTACGCATAATAGTCGCGAATACGAGTTCCATTCGTGAGTTGCTGCATAGTTAAGTTGTGAATGGCTCGCGACTTGTCCCAATGGACAGTCGCGAATGCTGTGTGATAGGTCAAATGTTTTGAAAATAGTGAAAATTTTTAAAATTTTACTATGGAATACTGAATCAAATTGTATGTTTTTGTCAGAAAAAACATGGTGCTGGAGTGGAGAGAGAGGGAACATGAAGCTATGGATCAAGCGGCTCTCCAAAGCTCGCCTACTATCCAAGCATTAAGGACTAGTGGGCTTCTCAAGTTCTTTTGCACATCGCCAACGCGGGCCAATGTTCGCATATTAGAGTTCTTAGTCCATTATTGGGACCATGACCTGGGGATGTTCAATATCCAGGGTGAGACTTTGGAGCTTACCACACAAGACATCTACTTCATATCCAGGTTATCACATCGGGGAGCACCGGTGAACCTGGAAGGCACTAGCAGGGGTGGAGACCCCTTGAGTGTCCAGAATTATGTCGATGTATTCTATAGGCCCGGTACTCAAAAGAAAGGCATCAGCGTTCTCATTGCAGATAATCAGGATCTTACACTACAGGTATTGGCCAGTACTATTGTTAGACTTTCAGGGTCAGCAGGGTTACACATGGCCACCAGGACTCAGATGAGAGTGGCGGTGGACTGCTTTAGAGGTATGCTCTTTGATTGGTGTACGGGAATTGCCCCCATCATGAAGAGGCAATTGTCTGACTGTAGGAGGGGAAGACGAAAGAACTTTGGCTATGCTAGTATACTGGTAGCGTTCTTCTTTGAGAGGGTGCCAGCTATGAGCCCTGCGATACCATTACAGGTCTGTCATCCATGGCAGCCGAGGCTGAGCCGGTGGGGAGATATCTTCCTCCATCAAGGAGGAGGAGATGTAGTACATAGCATGTATGATGATGATTTCTATACATGGTGGGAACGGCAGGTGCCGGCGTTGGAGCAGTTTCCATACGCCGGGTTAGATTTCCGAGGTGATCCCGACCTAGTCCTCCCTCCAGGAGGAGCATGGGGAGAGATGGGTAAGTATTTTTTATTTTGTATCATTATCAAATTTTTATGGATTTTCAAATGATAAGATATATACATATGCACAAGTCTAAACCTTATTTATGTGTCAAAATGCAGATATTGGACCAGTCCCCCCTGAAGGGCACCCACGTACCTTCATACGTCCTGTTGCAGGGGGAGACCCAGGATTGATCAGAGTACTCAAGGTGAAGCTAGGCAGGCTGACCAAGCGAGTACCTACGATACGGATAGAGCATCTCCCTGTAGCTATGCAGGAGTCAGTAGTTGGGGTTCCACCAGTCTGGCTACATCTCTTTAGACGGGTAGCTAGAGCAGTATGTGTATACAGGGATGCGGTGGAGGCTGAGGAAGCCAGGGGGCACAGAGATCATGGGGACCAAGGAGGTCCCAGTGGCCATGGCAGGCAGGCTTAGTTTTAGGCATTTTGATGGATGATGATCCACTTTTTGTATATTTTGTACATGATGGGATCTACGGATCAGACTCGACCTATCTATGACAAATATTTACATATATATATATATATATATATATATATATATTTGAGTTTGGTTGTCAGCTTATTTACAAATGTTTCTTATGTGTTTGCTGTATATTTTATGGAATGTGTGTGAGATGCCAGTCCAAAATATAATTAGCGTATGCATCAGTTAATGAATTTGGTTTCGTGGAATGTGATTAAAAGTAATAACTTCAAAATGTCTTTCCAGTAAACGAATTTGCATGAACTGACGTAACAATGTAGGATTACGCACCTGATAAGCTCGATTGAGCTGGGAAACAACCAACTGAGAATCCAAATGGACTTCAAGCTGGGTGATGCCTCGTGACAAAGCATCCCATAGGAGCTCAATTACAGCCCTATGTTCAGCAACATTATTGGAAGTAGGACCTAGACAAGCGCCACCCGCGGCAACAAGCTGTCCTGAAGGGGAATAAATAACCCATGCTACCGAAGCCAGGTTACAAGTGTGATGACTGGCGCCATCAGCAAAACCTACATACATCTCAGAAGACATCTGCAACAACCAGCAGATAGTATAAAAAATGAAACTGACAACCTAATGTACATAAAAATACATACATTAATATACAAGAAAAAGTGCTAAGCCTAGGCATAGTACTTCTTCAGGTAGAGCCCATTTCTAGGCTCAGGCAGCTTATTCCCATCATAATCCACTAATTCATATGCGCCTTTACTCAAAACTTTAGACACAACATAGGGTCCCAACCACATGGCCTTGAATTTTCCTGCCCCCAGGGGTTCTTTATCTTGGTCCCAGAGCAAGACAAGTTCCCCCTCAGAGAAAACCCAAGGTTTGACCGTTTTATCATATTGAGATTTAACCCTATTCTTATGAGCCTGATTTGCAGTCAACGCATCTCTACGTTGTTCATCAAGGCGTTCTAAATGGAGCAACCGTTCCTCAAGCTCAGTTGTGTCAGGTAGCACATGAATAGCTATCTGCAAGGATGGGATTTCATATTCAATCGGCGTAATAGCTTCCACCCCGTGAACGAGTTGGAAGGGGGAAAAACCCGTAGCAGTTTTGACATTGGTTCGATAAGTGCAAAGAGCAGGATATAACATGATGTGCCAATTCGAACGAGCTGCATCAATAGTACGTTTAAGTATAGTTTTTAAAGTTTTGTTTACAGCCTCAACCTGACCATTTGCTTGCGGATAATAAGGAGAAGAATGTTCTTGTCGGAATCTGAGCATGGTGGTCAGCTCTGTCATCATGTGATTTTGGAAATGACTGCCATGGTCAATGAAAATCACTTTGGGAATACCAAACCTAGCAATAATCTGATTAAACACGAAGTAAGCTTCTGTTTCCCCATTGTCTTTGAAGGTAGGCATTGCCTCAGCCCATTTTGTGAAATAGTCGACAACGACAATGATGTATTTATGCCCCCCAGCCGAGGCTAGGTTGCATGTCATATAATCGATCCCCCACTTCATGAAGGGGCCTACCGAGACGACGAGAAACAAGGGAGAAGGATGTGACCGCATTTTTTTGGTGTACAGCTAACATGGATGACAGTGTTTCACAGCTTCCACACAATCTTTAAAGATGGTGGGCCAGAAATACCCGGCACGTAATATCTTTTGGGTCGTTGCTAACCCAAATAAATGACCCCCACACGCTCAGCTATGGGAATCATTTAGGACAATCTCCGCTTCCTCATGAGTAAGGCAGCGACGCAAGACAGAATCTCCCCCTCGTCGATATAATGTATCTCCTATAATGAGGTAGTTTTTAGCATGAAGGCGTAACTTGCGTCGGTCTTCCCTAGAGTAAGTGGTAGGATACTTCAAAGTCTAGAGATATATAAGAATATCTCCGTACCAAGGATCAGAGGTGGATATAAGGAAGATGTGCTCATCTAGGAATGAGTCATCCTAAACCACTACATCTTCTTCCGTAGGGAATTCTGCTATAAGCTCGGCAAAAACTAAGGACTTTTTGGATTTAGCAGATTGGAAAACCAAGTCAAACTCTTGGAGAATGACTATCCACTTATTGAATTTTCCCCCAACAATCCGTCGGGATAAAACATATTGGAAAGGGTTTACATCCGCCACTACAGTAGTGGTCCTCAGTAAGATGTAATGCCGTAACCTCTGTACAGCATAAACAGCTGCTAAGGCTAACTTCTCGACGTGGGAGTACTTAAGCTCAGGCCTAACCAGAGCGCGGCTAAGATAATAGACAACATGCTCAACGAGCTTGTCATCCTCCTGAACTAGCACTACCCCAATGGTAGACTCCGACGCGGCTAGATATAATATAAAATCCCTAGAGTAATCTGGCGGGCGTAATAAAGGAGCCGACAACAAGGCTTTCTTTAATGCCTCGAACGCGAGTTGTGCAGTTTCATCCCATACAAATGGGGTGTCCTGTTTAAGCAGGCACATGAAACCTTTTGTGATCTTGGCATAATTAACGATAAAACGTCGAAGAAAGTTAGAATTTCCTTGGAGACTCTGAAGTTGCCTAAGTGAACGAGGAGGAGGAAGATTTACAATGGCCTCGACTTTTAAAGGATCCACCTGAATGCCCCTACTAGAGACAATGAATCCAAGAAATCTACCTGATTCGACGCAGAAAACACACTTGTGGGGATTCAAGCGAATTTTATAGTATCTGCATCTCTCAATAATCAACCGTAAATGATTTGGATGCTGGATCCTCTTGCGAGAATGAGCAGGCAGATCATCAAGGTAGGGCTCGACAATGGATTTTATATCGTGAAAAGCAAAGTTCATGGCTCGTTGAAAGGTTGCCCCTGCATTTTTCAATCCAAAGGGCATTTTTCTATACGCGAATGTACCCCAAGGGAAAATAAAAGCAGTTTTATGTTGGTCTTCCAGTTTGATTTGGATTTGATTGTAGCCGGAAAAACCATCCATAAACGAGAATACCTCACTACCCGCACATGCATCTATGATCTGATCAATAAACGATGTAGGGAAGTTGTCCTTGGGACAGGCTTTGTTAAGGTCTCAGAAGTCCGTACAAATGCGAATAGTCCCTTGCTTTTTATCAACAGGAACTGGGTTGGACACCCATTTAGTCAAAGCTACGGGATATATAAAACCTGCTTTCAACAGCTTTTCAACCTCTGCTTTCACAGCCGCCGCCTTACGCGGGTTCACGGGGCGTAATTTTTGCCGAACTGGCTTAGCATCAGGATAGGTTGGGATCTCATGTTGAACAATAGATGGATCAATACCTGGCATCTCCTCATATGACCAGGCAAAGATATCGCGAAATTCCTTGAAAAGGGCAGTATAAATGGCAATCTCCTCCGGAGAGCAGTTTGCACCTATATAGATATTTTCCACGACATCTGGCTTTACAGAGATGTTGATCGGTATAGTAGCGGAAATTTTTGCCATATTCCCCTCGGCAAACACTCCTTCCCTAGGTAAAGGGTTTACAGGTGTATCAACATCATCTGACAGTCTCACATGAAACTCTTGGTTTTCTATCTTGCTTAACACTGGAAGGAAATAAGATCGGTGATGAAGATCCTCACATATCTTATCACGGGAACACATAGCTTCCAGAATAGCTTCATCGGAAGGTAAAACAATGTCTAAGCAATCTATGGAATGTAAAGAGTTTTCCGCCCATGCAGGCATATAAAATTCTTCCAGATCATCCGAGACTGTAAGAGGATCTGGAATGGGATCTACAGTGGTTTGGGTAATAGCTTGATACGCCACTTCCACTACAGATAAGGGCACTTCTGGTTCCTGAGGGGTTGGGAGGACCCAAGGATCAGTCCTATCGACCACCGAATCAATAGACTTCCCTACAGTAGTAGAACCGATATAAAGGACTGGAGCTGGAATATTGAATGTGCCCATCAATGAAGCGTACATTCTAGCCCCTAAGCTCTGTGCAGCAGTTTTGGCCTGATCAACCAATGGAACAGTGGAATCTTTAGACTCTAAGCGGCCTTTTCGAGTAAAATCAAGTTGGTCAACAGTGACCAGCTTGCCCTCATGTGGAAAAACCACGACACGAAAGACAGCAGATGCAACAACAGACATTTCATAAGTCCAATTCCTACCCAGAAGCAAATTGTAGTCCAATGGAGCATCAATCACTTCGACTTCAACAGACACTGCTTTGCCAGCCAACTTAATCTCAAAAGCTGGTAGGATACCATGTGGACGGAAAGACCTTCCATCAAAAGCAGTAAGTAAAGTGGTTGATGGGACCAGCTCTGGGGATCCAAGAGCTTTCCAACAGGCCAGGGACATAACACAAGTAGAGGCTCCCTCATCAACAACTGCTCGTCCAATGGTCTTACCACCATGGACAACATCTATCGATAGAGCTACATGGTAAGGGAGGCGAATTTTAACATCAGAGAAATTAAATTTCGCTGAGAGACTCGAAGAGTGCATGCTACCTAAAGCTACTAAGAGGGCATCCCGCTGAGCGGGACAGCTCTGTAGCACCTCCAAAGTTGACATTGCACACGGAGTCTGAGCCAAGTCTTCAACCACAGATTAGTTGGAAGCGGCTCGGGCATTTGGGTTATGCAAAGTCTTCTTAAAGACACCTTTGGGTATCTTTGGCATTATTTCCATAGGTTTCTCTGTAGTGAGAGGGTTGGAAGATTCAACTACAGCTTTACCCTTCTCATCGGTCTCTTTCTCATAGTTCTTGTTCCTGGTTTGTAACAAAGTTGAGGATCTGACCATGTTGATATAATTGGGGTTAGGGGCATCTTGACTGCCCCCTGCTACAGTAGAAGCTGAAGCAGATTTCTACCCTTGGGGAAACGGATCCTTTAGGACAGCCGGCGGTTGAGCTTGTAACAACTTCTGAGCTTGTTCCATGAGGGGACAAAGATGAGTAAGGTGGTCCCCTTGGCACAACTTACAAGGGAATTTGACTTTCTTCTTTTCCTTTTTGCCCCCATCAGCATTGTTTGTGGGCTTTGGCTTGTTTTGGTTTTGGTTTCCCTCTCCCTTTTTACCTTTCTTCTTCTTCCCGTCAGGCTGCTGATTTCCCTTTGAAGAGGTTTGTGCAAAAAAATTTGCACTTTGGGAGGAGGGGGCATCCTTTGCTGCCTCCGCCGTAGACTATTTGACAGACAATTGGTGAAGTTGTTTTGTCAAAGACTCTACAGTGGGAGAGTTTACGGACCCAACCACACCATTAGCATGGGGTCCAGGCTTAGGTTTCTCGGCCTCATGTGAAGGCCTTTGTGCCTCAGGGATAATTTCATATAGAATCCCAGATTGTGAATAAATCAAGTCCAATTGCTGGGCCCTGAGTATGGCTTCTTCTTCACTAGTCACTCCTGATGTGGAAACATCCTTAGAAATGTATGGCAATAATGACTTAAGGAACCACTCTAATAGAAACTTAGGAGGGATGGTAGCTTTAATAAGGCTCTTTCACCTCCTCCAGTCTTGGATATGATCCGAGATGTGGGTTGCCTTGTTTTGTCGAAAGGTGGACAACAAGTCCTTTCCAAAATCATAATGGACTGGAAGCTGAAAGTGACTAAGGAAAGCACTAGCTAGGTCCCAGAAGCTACTAAAAGCAGCAGAAGGCAGCTCAATGTACCATTTTGCCGCAGTGCTAGTCAAGGTCCTCTGGAACAGCCTCAATCTCACTGAATCTTCATTCAATGAGTTGGAAGAACACCATAAATGGAAGGTGGTGGCATGAGCCCCAGGATCTTCACCAGCCTTACCTTTGAAATTAGGGATGTCCGAGGGCAGTTTGGTGGGAACAGGTGGCCACAAGGGGTCATGCCTCACCGGGTCATTCATCAATTTGGATAAGTCTGGCAAGTTCAAAGTTGCCATAAAGGAAATTTTGGGCCTAATCGGTGCACTAGATGTGCTAGCTTGGGGATTAGAGGGTCCAGCCCCCGAATTCCCATAGGTAAAGGTGGGGTTGCCCCCTGACACCGATTGTGAAGTGGGAAGGTTGCTTTGAAACGGATTCCATCCGTAGGCCACCGGATTTTGGGTGGGAGGTGCAGTGTAAGTGGTTCGGGCCATCCCCATAGAAGCTGGGGTCTGAAAGACTGGAGCAGGTATCCCTCCACTAAACAAAGAGAAGGGCGAGCTCGAGTATGGGACCGAAATAGGGGTATGGAAGCTCTTCCTGTAAGAGGTGTTGCCTCCAAACTGCACTCCTACATATGAAGGAGAGGGACCTACGTATGGACTGGATGGGGGAATGTGCCCCCCATTCCAAGGAAATCCTTGGACATAAGCTGAGGATCCTACCGGACCACTCTGAGTAGTGTAAGGGAAGGAAGAGGGAATGGTAGGTATACTGGGAATCCCAGCAACCGTGTTACCAGAAATACCTCCTATGTTGGAGTGAACCGATGGTTGAACCACTCGGCTCGCTGGAGTCAAGGGTGTAGAAGGCAAACTAGATCTAGGGGCACTAACCGGTGGAGGTAGTACCCCTTCAACCGGAAGGGTTGAGGTAAACACAAAAGAACTCTCTTCCGCAGAAGACATGACTCTACTCAAAGGGACACCTACTACTGGTGAACTAAAAGGTCTAACTTGGACGATCACAGGATTGTTAAGGTCAGTCAAGGGAGAGTTAAAATTTCTTGCAAACTCGTCAGTCTGCAATTCTTCTATCTCGACTGTGTCAAAATCAAAACGATTAGCTATCAATTCCGGTTCACCAAGAACCTCACTTACTCCTACTGGTTCAAAAGAAGTGTCTGTGCCTAATCTCCACCTTTGGGGTAAAGGTGGAGGCTCCAATGCGTGAAGAGGAGGAAGGTTTCTCAACCTTCTTGACCTTCTAACTAGTTGGTCCTCCAGAATTAAAAATTTGACTTAATCACACCCTAAGGTCAACTAAGCACAAGCAAATCCACAGAGCATACACTAAAAAGATCCTAGAGTCTCAAGCAATCAAACCAGGGTATAAAGATATGCTTTCCCGAAGAAAGCTGATGAACAGTTACTTGGCGTCCTTGAGGGGTTCTCAGGCACAAGCGGAGGAATCACCCACCACCCTCCTGCACTTTCCACAAGGGTTACCTTCCAAGCCCGTTCGAGGTGAACCAGAAATAACCTTCTGGTTTACCTAGGTATGAACCCTAAAGAGACAAGAGACTAAGGCCACCTTGACAATACCAGTTGTCTGGGGGGACAATCGTCAGCCGAACTCGTATGCATGGGCAGGGTAGCTGAGCCCGAAACTCTGTCTAGGATAGAATCCCCAGATGCGTAAAATTCATGGGTTACGTTTTGATAAGGATTCGGGGGGTTATCCCCTCTGTCCAAGCCTCCACGCGGCCTAGTGCTTAACTCCCATTTGAGAGGAGCTTCCCAGATACAGTGATAGAATCAAGGATTTACCTAAAGAACGGTCCACTACGTCTGAGTTTATAACTTATGGGAAGTTTACACTCCCTAGCCCACAAGTCTAGCCTAAGCTAGTAGGTGAAAGGCCCCTAAAAATAAAAACTTACTAATAAATTTTAATTTATGCGTTTATTTTAAGGGTTGTTTCTTACTCAAAAGGAAGTGGAAGTGATATAGTGTATGGTGTTTTGACTCAGCAAGAAATAAATGGAAGTAAAGTGTATTCAAAGAAAACTACTACTATAAAACAAACTTCTTTTCATTTTTTCAAATATGTATTGATGAACTAAAGCACTGATAAGAGAAACTAAACCTATATTTTTGTAATTTTCTGAGATTATATATTTTTAAAATGAAGCAAACACTACTTATGCAAAAATCACAATGTAAAAGACTAGCTATGTTTTGTTTTCACTTAAAAAATTGCTCAAAGAAACAACTATGCATCTACAATGCACTATGTTTGAGTGAACTTGAAATTTATAAACTGTATAAAAACCACAAACTGAAGTAAACAGGCAATCAGGACCAAAATACCAGCAAGAAAAGCAGGCTAGGAACCCTAGCTTGGGTGTAAACAATGACACAAAATCACTGCAGAATTCAAAAAGGTAAGTGCAAACCAGTAACTGACAGAAAGTAGACTGGGAAAGACAAAGCCCAAGACCCTGATCACTGATCTGGACTAAGACACTTAAACCAACAACCCAAACAGGCCAGAATACTCCAAGATGCAAACAGTAAATAAAACAAGTAAAAAGACTCAATGGCTTTCAAAAAGCACTAAGATGTGATCACCTGAGGCAATTAAGCCACTCTACAGCATTCTTACAGAAAGTCTTTTCAGAAAACAGGAATTATAACAGGAAAAAGACCAAGCAAACTCTTACTCAGAAATCCCAGTTTCCAGGAGTACTCGCGACTGTCTAGCAGTGCAAGTCGCGAATGATTCACGACTGTTCAGTGGAAAAACCCACGAATTCAACTCTATACTTGCGATTGTCCAGTAGGACAACCCGCGAATGGGTATAAATTTTTTCTTAAAAGCAAAGAAAAAACCCTAAGACTTTCAAACACTGAAGTAAACAAGATCCGGGATAATAAACCACAAGCAGATTCACAAGCAAAACTGGTCAAGATAATAGAAATGACCTACAGTAGTCTAGGCTTCCCCAGTGGAGTCGCCAGTTCTGTTGTAAGGGATTGTTAACACCCAAAAAGTGTTCACTACCTCATCTACCCCACTACATGGCTCATTTGTCCATTTTCCTACCCTATTTCCCTGAAAATCCCACTAAAAAGCCTCCAAAAGGCCTAAAATGCCTCCAAAAAGGCCATAAAACCATTTAAAAGCCTCCAAAAGGCCTAAAATGCCTCCAAAAGGCCAAAAAACCCCTTTTTTTCCTCCAAAAATATCAAAAATTCCTCTAAAATAGCAAAACTCCCCTAAAAGGGAAGAAAAAATAAAATAATGAGGAAAAGGAGGAAAAACCCCTAAACAAGCTGCCCTAAACCATATGGTTTCCAAAACCATGGGCCAACACTCCTCCACTAAAAAACTATAAATAGGTGATGGAGACCCCTCATTTCACATCCACAGTCACAAGCATCCTCACTCTGCCAAAATTGCTCTTGAAACCCTAGCTCACCCTTTGAGCTACTTTCACCATTGAGAGCCCCTTTTGGCCCATTTCCACCACCGGAGAAAGAGAAGGAGCAGCTGGAGCTCGGAGCAACCTCTCGGATCAGCGCAAAGGGCTTCACCAACCTCCACATCGGAGGTAATATCAATAAAAAACCATTCTTTATATTTTGCTGTTTTGTTTCATGCACGTGTTTTAGATTAGTTTTCATTCCTGTTTAGCATTGTTATTTACTTTTTACTAAACTGCTACTAAGGAGTCAGTTATCCTTAGTAGGTGCTCATTCGCACAAGCTAGGGGTAAAACCCTAGCTACAGTTTTGGCGACTCGGTAAAACCCTAGTTGAAATGATGAGTACCCAGTACAGTTCCAGTTCAGTGTCCCATTGCGAGTGTGACCCTTGTCACTCTGATCCAGCAGCTCATCAGTTCCTTTGGTACCATATTCAGTAGCACTGCTGTCATTCCAGTGCATCAGGTTTTCAGCTCATATATGCAGTATGTCCCAGCAGTATGTCCCAGATTTGTGTCCCTTCTGGACCCTTATGATATACACAGTGGTTGTTTATGTATCCTACAGGTCCCCCTTTTCGGGCCTCACAGTTATGTTTATGTATCTTGATACGAGCATGGGTATGCCCGCCTCGTCCATATATTGAGATTCTTCCTCATTCAGTATTTGAGGCCATGTATATGTCAGGTCCCCATATTTTGGACCCCATTGTTATTTTTATGGTATATCCTGATACGAGCATGGGAATGCCCGCCTCGTCCATATGATCAGATGATTCCTCATCCATTATTGAGGTTATGTACTTTTAGTTCTTGCAGGTGGTTCGGGATCGTTGTTCTAGGCTTCAGTTTGTTTCTTCTCTTCTCCACACCCCAAGAAAACCATACATGACTTATGATTTCCATCGGCCATACAATGAGCTCCTGCCCTCGCACATCAGGGGGCAATCTGTTAACACCCAAAAAGTGTTCACTACCTCATCTACCCCACTACATGGCTCATTTGTCCATTTTCCTACCATATTTCCCTGAAAATCCCACTAAAAAGCCTCCAAAAGGCCTAAAATGCCTCCAAAAAGGCCATAAAACCATCTAAAAGCCTCCAAAAGGCCTAAAATGCCTCCAAAAGGCCAAAAAACCCCTTTTTTTCCTCCAAAAATATCAAAAATTCCTCTAAAATAGCAAAACTCCCCTAAAAGGGAAGAAAAAATAAAATAATGAGGAAAAGGAGGAAAAAACCCTAAACAAGCTGCCCTAAACCATATGGTTTCCAAAACCATGGGCCAGCACTCCACCACTAAAAAACTATAAATAGGTGATGGGGACCCCTCATTTCACATCCACATTCATAAGCATCCTCACTCTGCCAAAATTGCTCTTGAAACCCTAGCTCACCCTTTGAGCTACTTTCACCATTGAGAGCCCCTTTTGGCCCATTTCCACCACCGAAGAAAGAGAAGGAGCAGCTGGAGCTCGGAGCAACCTCTCGGATCAGCGCAAAGGGCTTCACCAACCTCCACATTAGTGGTAATATCAATAAAAAACCATTTTTTATATTTTGTTGTTTTGTTTCATGCACGTGTTTTAGATTAGTTTTCATTCCTGTTTAGCATTGTTATTTACTTTTTACTAAACTGCTACTAAGGAGTCAGTTATCCTTAGTAGGTTCTCATTCGCACAAGCTAGGGGTAAAACCCTAGCTACAGGGATTATGCACCTAATAAACGTAGGTCGGGGATTACCAACACACTCAAACACTTGCAGACAATTGACTTTTAAAGTGCAGAATAGGAAATAGGAGGGTTAGAGGAACTTACTTGTTAAACGACGTTCGATCCTTGCTAGTCCTCTTCCAATCTGCTCCACTTCCAAAGTCTTCAAGGTTCACTCCTCTTTCACCTTTTCAGAGACAATCTTCTAGATATAGTATGGTTCATATATATATGTTAGCAGGTTAGATAATTCAAATATGAAATACTGAAGCATAAACAATTATCAAACCAAGATATATAAGACACATGTGGAAGAAGTAATCTCTTTATTATCAATAATGAGAAAGTTCAGAGTACAACCAAACGTCTGAGACAAGGACTCCTCTGTCACCAAAGGATTCTAATTTTCACTGCTCCAAAGACTTCTGTAAACAATCCACCAGCATAACTTTGTTCCAAAGTGTAAGTACCTACAACCTTCCCCAAGGCCTGTATTTATATGGGTGAAATAAGGCAGTTCTCGAAGGTTGGGGAAGTTGTAGCAGTTAGGGAGATTAAGCAAAATGACTTAACTAAACTCCCATTAGTGCGTGATTTTGTGTTTTTATGTTAAGGAGCACATTCGCGGGTATGTAGTAGAGCAACCCGCGAATGACTCGCGACTCTGTATAAGCGCAACCCATGAATACAAGGATTCGCGACTTGCTGTGAAGGAGACTCACGAGTTGTCAAGAATGAGAGTCGCGAATACATCCCAACATGGCTAAATGGCAAAGTAACTAGCTGGATGAAGGTAGAATGTATTTCATGACAAGCCAAGCTATAGTGTAAAGGGAAAACCTCTATCCATAAGTGTCCTTTTGTGTGCCGACATGAGGTATATCAGCACTCGAACGGAGAGGTGCCACTCAGGTGTATAACACCCCAGACCCGACTCAGAAATAGAGAAATAAGAGCAATTCAAGAACATTGAATGCTGATAAAACCCCCAAAAGAAATGACTAGGAACTCCCCAGTATAGTCGCCAATTCTGTTACGCAGAAAACTTCCCATGGCTTGGGGTACCACAACAGACAGAGTAACCGCAGAAATCAATCCTTTCCCATATGCAAGAGAAACCAAACATCTAACACTAAAGGATCTCGAAACATACCTTATTCCAGATGGTTGATGTAGATCCCCGTTGATCTTTTCCACTCTCGCTTGTATTAGCAATTTTCTCTCTTAACAGTCAGAAAACAAGACAAGCATGCTATATAATTGTGTTATACCTACTATAGCATATACAATCAATAACATATAAGCATTTAAAAGCATCCATGGATTCAATACTCATTTAAATACACATTATTGGATAGGAAACTATATTTCTATTAATATAGATCAGAGATTACAATAGTGACAACCTCTTTCAGCACGTCTGCAAAACGGAGAAACTGAGTCCTCCACTTGGGCCTCCACCACTTCAATCCTCCATCTCTCGATAGCAAGCTCACAAGCAAAAGGCAAGCTTGGGAAGAACAAAAAGTGCTCCAAGGGACAAAGGGATGCAGACTCAAGTATAATCTCTGACAACAATGGACTATAGTTTTCTTGCGCTTCAATTCCTCCTCTTTCAATGTATCCAAAGGGTTCCTTATATAGTGCTTCAATGGGGTAATGGAAGGTCAAATCGAGCGATCTCAAGGCATATGGAAGGCCAAGAGACAAGTGACTCGGATCCACATCAAGGAAAACTCCAAATCTATTTGGCCTTTTGCACACATCCTGATGTACGCCGGTTTGAGGGTCATATCCGTGTATATACGCGAGAATAGGTTTAAAAGTTGTGTTTAGCAAATAATGCATGTTTTTAGGGATTATCTTGGAAACATCAAAGGTACAAAAATGGTCCATGGGGTCCAAAGAGTCTACAGAAGGACAGGGAAGGCCATAAAGGTGTGATCCACCATGTGTGGTAAAATCAGCTGTAACACATTGAGTTAAAAGGAGATTTGGTGGAGATGACACATACATAGGTGAGATAAAGGCAGAGAGAAGTAAGATGGAGGAATTTACTGAAAAGATGGAGGATCATCTACCCAAAATATTCACCGAGGTTCCAGGTTGAGCTAGACATCATACAGAAGAATGTAGAGGGAATATGTACCATTCGACAGGAGGAATTTGTACAAAATGGAATCCGTACAACCTGACGTGAGTGATGTACGGATCCATATAGGTGCACAAAGGAGGCCTTATTGCTAACGTAGGGGCCATACAACTGCGCAAGGGTCATTTTAGATTGTTGGATTTGTCCAGTGTGCCTGTAGAGGTTCTATTTTACCGGGTTGGGTGAATTTATTTGTTGGTTGTAATTATTCCATATCTTAATATAAATCTCATATCTGACTACTATACCCGTTTTCCCATTTTGGGTTTTATCTAGGGGTTTCCATACCCAAAATACCGTGGCTATGATTATGTGATGTTGTGGATGTTTCTCAATATTTTATTATTTCTACAATACTAGTAATGAAGTTCATGTGTGGTTTCCAGTAACAAATTAAATATATTGTTTAGCCCTAGTTTGAATTTCATAGGAAAATTTACATGATATCAGATCTTGGTTGCTCTAAATTTGAGAGACTTGCAGCGACAGTGATAGATTTGGGGAAGATCTATTGAAGACACAAACCTAGAGTTCAGATATAGGGGTTGATAGGTACACTTAAGTATGGTTGTGCAGTTGAGTGTCGAGGATAGACTCTAGGGATCTCAGAACTTTGCTACATGGAAAGAAAGGATCACAAGGATCATGTATGTCAGTGATGCAGAGTAGCACATTAACTCCACGAAGGTTGCTCCCACAGATCCAACAAAGTTGGTAGCTTGGAAGAAGATAGATTCCAAAGCCTGATTAATCATCTTGGATGGAGTGAAGGACCACATAGTCCCTCATATTTCTGGGAACAAGACCACATCAGAGATGTGGAAGGATTTGGAAATTCTATACCATAGAAAGAACGAAAACCAGAAGATGGTGCTGCAAGAGACGATGCGCAATACCAGGATGGCCAAGAGAGAAGGAGTGGCACCTTACCTCACAAGGCTCACGTAGATCAGAGACGATCTTGGAACTGTTGGCTCTAAGACTGAGGATGAGGATCTAGTTCGGATAGCCCTCAATGGATTTTATAATCCATGGGACACCTTTGTCAAATGTTTTGTGTCTAGGGAGAAGCTATCTGATTGGCAGAGATTATGGGATGAATTTGTGCAGAAGGAGACTCGCATGGGTCAAGGATTTGGATCATCCAACAGTGCCCCACATATTGTGGATGAGGAGGCTCTAGCCGTGACATGGAAGAGAAAAGGTAAGGCAAAGAAGAAGAAGGAGGAAAGAAGAACCTTGACATGTCCAAGGTTAAGCGTTTTAGCCACAAGTGAGGACACTTTTTCTCGCAGTTCCTATACAGGGAAAAAAAGAACAATACCTAGATCTAGCATATTCTGCAGAGGTGGAGTAATTCAACAAGAACTTCGATGAATATTTTTGCTTGATTTCTTGCATAGAAATCACCACAGACAGTAGTGTCTGGTGTGTGGGTAGTGGAGCATCTTGTCATATAAAAGGAAAAAATAGATTCTTCAAGGCCTTTTTGGAGGGTGGATTAAATCTCCACATAGACATGGGTGATGATGCACATTATCAAGCGCAGGGAGTTGGCATTGTTTCATTTCAGAGGGAGTCTGGAAAACCATTCAGTTTTGTTGATGTATTGTATGTTCTAGGGTTGAATAAGAACCTCATATATATTTACACCTTGGAGGACAAGGGATTTCAGGTGAATTTTTAAGACCATAGGGTGTACATCAGGCATAAGGGGTCGGATAGGAGTTTGGATCAGGTGATTGGGATCCGCAGTGGGAAGGTGTATAGACTACACTTTGAGTCTGCAAAGGATCTAGTAAGAAACAACAGTAGTCAGGGTGATTCATGGCATAAGAGGATGGCACACTTAAACCATGGAGCACTGAGAAACTTGGGATAGGATGTCATTGGAATTCCTCATGTACAAGAGGAGAATCATAACCACTGCAAGGGTTGTGCGTTGGGGAATAAAATCAAGAGACCTTTCCCACATAGTGAGCACAAGTCTAAGGGGACCTTGGAATTAGTGCATTCAGATGTTTGTGGACCTATGAGTGTCCAATATTTAAGTGGTTAAAGTTAATGTGTCACTCTCATTGACAACTATTTTAGGAAGACTTGGAACTATTTTCTGAAGGCCAAGTCAGAGGTCTTTGATCGGTTTTGAGAGATCAAGACTCTCATGGAAAATGAGACAAGGAGGAAGATATGTTTTTTGACGATAGACAATGGGGGAGAGTACACCTCCAATGAGTTATTGGAGTATTGCTTAGCAGAGGGGATAAAGAAGGAGAACAAAATTCCTCATACACCACAACAAAATAGAGTGGAGGAGAGAAAGAACATGACTATGGTAGGATCATCCAAGGCCATGATATTTGATTAGGGATTACCACTTTTTCTTTGGTCCGAGGCATAAAAGACTGAAGTGTAAATTAAGAACAGGTGTCCCCACATAGCTTTGGGGAGGAAGACACCCTAGGAGGTATTCATGGGAACTAGTCCATATTTAAGCCACTTGCGCATATTTGGGAGTGTCTACTACTGTCACATTCATGCTGACACTAGGAAGAAGATGGACCATTTTGGAGAAAAGGGGTTACTTGTTGGTTACAACAAAACTTCGAAGGTGTACATAGTTTATATTCCTGATCGCAAGAGGATCATTATGAGAAGGGATGTCCAATTTGATAAGGACGGAGCCTTGTGGAGATCTATGGACTTACCAGCAAAGAAAAAACCAACACAAGATTTAGGGGTAAAGTTGGAGGAGCCATAGGTACAGGTACAGGTATAGAAACATGGCACTGGTTTTGGTTGTTAGAGGGAGTCACATGGACAAGATCCTTTAGTTGTTGACTTGGAGGATGAGCCACAGCAGGATACGGATATCCAACAACCACAACAGGTAGACACTAGGCTAAGGCCTAAGTGGTTTAGGTCCATAGTTCAGGATTCCAGGAAGGTAAATCCTCCACAGAGCTCCATGAGGCAGAGCAAACCACTGGAGAGACTTAGCTATATGGCACTAATGACAGAGTTGATCAATTCTGAACCTTCCATTTTCGAGGAGGCTGCACAACATAATGTGTGGCAGGAAGCCATGATTGAGGAGTGTGACTCAATCATGAAGAATCAGGTATGGGAGGTTATGCTGAGGCCACAAGGTAAAAAGGTGGTGGGATCTAGATGGATCTACAAGGTAAAGCATGCAACAGACATAAGCATGGATACGTATAAGGTGTGCTTCATAGAAAATGGGTTTCACGGAAGGAGGGTATTGACTATGAGGAGACCTTTGCCCTTGTTTCCATGTATTCTTCTATTTGGACCATTATCTCATTATCAGCTGAGATGGGTTGGCGTGTCCAACAGATGGACATCAAGACTACCTTCCTCAATGAGTTCATAGAGTAGGAGGTATTCATTGAGTAGCCAAAGGTGTTTTATGTGGAGGAAAGGGAGACGCATGTATGCAGGTTACAAAGAGCTCTTTATGGGATCAAGGAGGCACCCTGAGCATGGTACTCGAGGATAGACAACTATGTACGGGAGATGGGATTCTAGCGGAGTGAGGCGGACCACAAACTGTATTTCTTGATAGGTCAGGTGCCTCTCATACTGGTATTATATGTAGATGATCTCTTTCTTACAAAAGATGAGAGGTTGATTGACGAATGCAAGTCCAACCTTGGGTGTCTTTGTGTCTTTCTGCAACTCAACCTTTCTGCAATTGAGTCTTTTCACAACTCAACCTTTCTATAAGTGCCTTTCCGAAACACTGTTTCCACAATAGCATTTTCACAACAATGTTTCCGCAATTGTGGATTGCGAGTATGAAATTGTAACTTTCAAAAATTGGCTTCTGCAATTTTGCGACCTGTTGCTGGCAGCAATAGATCCCATTTTAACAACGTTAAATGAGAGTCATTCAATTGGATTTTGAAGCCATGGTCTTGTTATGGTTTTTTTTCTTGTTTACTGTAAGTACTATTTTTTGGTTTTAATAAAATTTCCTTAAAAAAACCTTGTTTTTTTTTGTTTTGTGGATTGTGGAAGCACCCTCTTTATTTTATATATGTTTTGTGTTTTTGCAACCCGCATTCCGCAACCAAAAAATGGATTGTGGAATTTCCTTTTTGGGGGATTTTTGGAAATCGTTTTCCTGCATTCCGCAACCCACAAATGTAGATTGCGGATATTATAATTTTCTTTGTTTAAAAAATTCTTGAAGTTCCTCTTTCTGCATTACACAATGCGGATTGCGGAAAGCGGAAAAGTCGTTTCACGCATAACTTTCCTTTTTCGGTTTTGCAAACCCCAACCCGCAATGTGGATTGCGGAAAGCGGAAACTCAATAAAGATATAATTGGCAACATTTTTGTCCCACAACCCACAAATCTTTTGCGGATTGCATATTGCAAAACTTTAAAGGTTTTTTCTTAGCTACTAATCTCAGTGTGGATTGCGGAAATCATAAGATGTAAAATTTTTAGTTGATTTCTTTCCCGCTATAATCTCAACCATCCATTTTTTAGAGATTTCGTGTATCTCACAAAATTTCTTATGCATATTTCACATATCGATTAAGTCAAGATTTTGTGTATCTCAAAATATAGAACTATTTGGATTGTTTACTGTGTAGTGTCAACTATAAGATCACATAAGATATTATGGAATATGCTTTTTGCTTGTCAATGATCATGTGAAATGAGAAAGAACAAAAACAAAGGTTCCTCTGGAGATTCTCATATCGCCCGTGGTTATACAAATACACATAGAAACACTACTAAACTAAGTATTTTTACAATCAAACCTACAAGAAACTATTGATGATCTTATAGTTGCTCATGAAAGGTACCTTAATGCGATTGTAGAGAATTCACTTTTAGGGGAATGATCTCATCATTTATATAAAACACTATTTTCATTGTTTGATCTCATTTTATGCTTTATGATCCATGGGGATAGATTATATGAAAGTTCCCGTGAGATGTAGGTGAGGTATATTGTTTCCCTTTTTCTCGACCCTTTCCCTGAACCAAGGTCATAGGGGGCACGATTCAGGAAATAAACACATTTATTTAACAATTCACCAGATGCATAAAAGAGTATGTGAATTAAATAAACACATTTATTTAACATGCATTTAATGTGTCAAGATTGTAAAGAGCCATGTATACATAAATCAACACATTCACTAGATATGCATTCAATGATTAGCAAATCAGAAAGATAGAAGAAAGACTGGAATTCACGAAATGCATTTAATGAATAACCATAAAACATAGGATAAGTAACAATGTAACTTTATTCAAATTGCAAAACCTCAAAACATTCCAAAATTACAAATCTTTCCTGATTGTCTGTGGTAGTCCCTTCTTCGGTGGCTCCCTTAAGCTTAATCCCGCTCCCCCTTTACTTGGGAGGTACCCTTCCCTTTATATAATAGTACAAAATTGTACAAATAAAGACACTTCCCAAGACGTGGGATTAAAAAATATTTCAGTTTCATGATTTTCCAAGGGCAGAATGCCACTTGGAAAAAGCATCCATTAAATCTTGGATGTCCTTAAATTGGGAATTCTCTAGATGCAATTCGACTTTACATATTAAGGAGATAATCTCCTTTTTCTTGATCTTCATCCATTGTTTAAGGAACATATCAATTTTTATTAATGAAGCAAGAGGTGTCTCAATCAACCGCTTGATTTCATCCATGGTAAGCTGATTGATCTCCACTATCTGCTCCTTGACTTTGGCAAAATACCTCTCGATTTTTTCCATCTTCAATTCTGGAGGCAGAGCGTCATCAATAGGATCTAAGAGTGGTAGATCCAAATAACTGAGGAGTTTTGTTGAGGAAAAACACCTCCTTTTGCAGGCCACCTGTCCATATTTGATGATGGATTCCACCAGATCACAAATACCTTCTCATGTTTCAATCGTCACCTCAATTTTATTAAGTTAGAGCTTATATAAGATTGACAGATCATCTGGTCTTTCTTTGATGTACTTCTGTCAATCTATGATGTGGTCATAAGCTCTATTCAACTTTTTTCTCCTTTTGTGATGATCATGGAGAATATATGATTGGTGCTCAAATGCATTATACAGTTCCTTCATCTCATTAAATACCTTAAACAAATTAACCATGCCTTGATAATACTCATCATGTATTCTGTAGGATAATTGCTTAAAATATTCTCCCGTGAATTTGGAGAAGGAAGAGGCAGTAGATGCAAGTTGGAGATCTTTGAGCTGCTGCTCAAATATAGCAATCTGGTCATCCTATTTCTCAGTCAGGTGATCTGCTTTCTCAAGCTGCTGCTTGAGATAGTCATTTTGTCCATGAAGCTTTTTCAACTTTTCCTCATACTCGTTCTTCAAATGTTGAATTTCTTGGCTATGGTGTGCCTCTTCCTGCTCTAGGTCTTGTTTTATCTTTTGCAACTCTTACTCTTTTTCCTCCAATTCTTTGTTCAATTGAGATACTGAGTCAAAATTGGCCCCAACAAAGGCCCCCATGGAAGCTGCTATATCCAGAGCTTCCTGTTTGGTATTGAAGGAGTCCCTTTTCCAAATAATCTGGTGTGGGATTGCCCCCTGCTTGAATGTTCCTTCCATTTTTCTTTTTTTCCCCTTTTCACCACTACCTTATCTTTCCTGCTCCATAAGTATTTTCCTAGAGAAACCATTGCATCCTCGCCAAAATCTGCCATCTCCTTAGTTGTTGAGATGGTTCCCCGATGAACAATAACCAAAGGTTCAGGCTAGGAATTTTCACGAATAGGGATTTACATACTGAGGGGTGGAATACTGGTAGAAGGTGTAGGAGTAATAGGTTTAGGGAGTGAAGAAATAGAAGTGGGAATGGGTGTGGAAACTTCAAGGGAAGAAATTGTGGGAATGGAAGGAGTATCTAGTTGTGGGATAAAAGAATGTGAGGATGTTGGGGTGATAAGAAGTGTTGATGAGGTTGAAAGGATGGGTGAAGTAGAGGAAGGGATAGAAATAGGCATGTATGGAATTGTCGAGGGCATGCTGGTGGTAGAAGAAAGAATTTGAGACAAATTGATCTTAGAAAAATAATATTTGGAAAATGATGAATAAAAAATGCTCCTAGACAATTGGGTGGTGCTAGAGGATGAGGTCATGGAAGTGAAAACATTAACATGATAGGTGGAAGGACCATTTTCCTCCTCTATATTTCTATGGATATCATGTACTTCAATGTTGGATTGGGGAAAAGGTTCTACCTACTGAATTGGAGGCACTTGTAGGATTTACTATTTAGGTTTCTCCACCCTTTGAATTGATTGTGGTGGAGGTTGAGGGATTTATTCCTATGGATGTACTGGTGGAATGGCCTTGTGAATTTTTTCCTTTTAGATGGAGGTTCGGCCATAGCTGCTTGTGCTTATACTTCTGAGCTAAGATTCTGCAAACCTTTCTTGAACTCTACTGCATTGTGTAAAATCTCCAATGTGGAGGAGGGTTGTGCTTTCTCAGGGCCTTCAAGAATAGATTTTCCTTTATCCTTCAATTTGTCAGTAGGGATAGTGGAGGAGCTGGCCAATGCTGAGCTGGCCTCCTTTTCTGCATTTGTTTGTGTGCATCCTCTTGCACTTTCAACCGAAGCTCTCTAAAATGTAGGGCCTAAGTTTTCAACTCCTTTTGATATTGGAACAAGTGAGTTTTTTCTAGAGGATTGGGAATTCTGCTCGCTACCTATGAAAAGTCAATAGCCCCTCTATAAATGGAATCATCAGGATCATTCTTATGGGCATATGCAATTTTAGTGTGCTCTTGGACAAAATGTTTTGCCAACAGATACTTGGGATCATGCATTTTTTTGGATGCCTCTCCTAAGTTCATTTTTGTTATGGCCTTGCCTATAATTGCAACATGAATAGAATTATGTGATGTCAAGAATCCCAAGTTCAAAGGGAACTTAGGCCAACTCTTCCTCTTGTTCACTGCGAGCTTTGGGAAAAATCCATCAATAACAGTCTGATATGAAATATCTCGTAAGACCATTCTATCTAGGACAATCCTCAGCAATAGATGAATTGTATTGTTGCCCCAAATGTGGATGTAGGAAAAGTACTCACCTACATACCAATATCCCATTAGGGAAATCAAATCTTTGGCCCTTTCTGAAAAATTTGTGGCATCTCACTTGAAAATAATCTGGTACATTGACCCTATAAAGTGGTCACAAATTTCATAAATTCAGGGGAAATTTTTATCCTCCCACATGTCTAAACAGTAAATGTGGACCGATGGTGATGTCCTAGTTCAGTTCCATCCCATGGTCGGGAATGAAGAAGTCGCACAGAAATGTCCATGACATACCCTTACATGTAGAAATTCGGCTTCCTGTTTGTTGAAATCTTCTAATATTTTTCAATTGACTCCTTGAGCACTATTGACAGTATCTATGCCCAGTTGAAGGATTCACCTGTAATTAGTATGTGATAGGATATAGGAGCCCATTCAACTTTGAAATATGTACAGTTAGGTAACCCATAAAGTTGGAAAAACATGGCTTTTAGTAGTGAGAACGACTCTCTAAACCATGAAATACAGTAGGCCTTGTTTTCTTTGGGGATAAACTCGGTTGGGTTATCCATCCAGTATTTTATTACTTCCTCAAAATCGAATTGAGTCACGGTCGCATCAATAAATTGGGTTGTGAGAAGTTGTTGAGGAGGTCTGAGAGCATTTTCTCTTGCAAATACATCTAGGTGGAAAGAGGTCACCGGGGTTCCAGTATGGTTATCAAAAGACTGCTCTTTGGGTCTTGCGTGGTCAAGTTCCCACTTGAATGCGCCTGTATATGGCATGAAAGGGGGTTTGGTTATAATGCATTGGAGATGAGATGTTCTAATTTTGGCATATGCAGGTTGGTCATGGGTAATGTCAGAGAAGTCATCGTTGTCGGAAATGGTGTAAATCTTGGACTAGTGGAGATGGAGGGTTTCAGATACTCTTCCACTGGTATCAGTGAAGACTCCAGAATTTGGGTCCTTGCTCTTTTGCTCATTCAGAGCAGTCTTAGACCTAGTATTTCTGGACATGCTAGTTGTCTTGGAGGTAAATTTTGACAGAAATTTAGCAACCATATTTACAAATTTACCATGGGGAAAATAACTGAAAACATCTGCTAAGAGTAAGAATATTACCAGTGGAAATCTTGGAAATGAAAGGATTTGTGAGTTCAATGAGAAAAATCCGCAATAAAAATATCAAACGCGGTAGAAATTGAAAGTGAAAATGGTAAATAATTCATAAATTTGAATGAATTAAATAAGCCATGATTCAACGATAGAATAGATTTGGACCGTAGATATCGCAAAAAATAATGGTCGAGATTAGAGCGAGAAAGTGAAATGAGGAAACGAAAACAACCAAAAAATTTAAGATCTAATGATTTTCGCAACCCACATTGTGGGTTGTGGAATGCGGGATGATATTAGTAACCAAGAAAAATCTCTTAAAGTTCTGCAATCCACAAAATACTTGTGGGTTGCGAGTAGGCAATGTTTGAAAAACATAATTTTATTGAGTTTTTGCTTTCTGCAATTTGCATTGTGGATTGCGGTTTGCGAAATTGAAAAAGGAAAATCATGCGTAAAACAATTTTTCCACTTTCCGTAATACGCATTGCAGAACGCAAAAAGCGAAACCGAAAAGATAAAAATTTATTTTGAAAAGACTTGTTGCAATCCGCAAGGCGCATTGCGGGTTGCGGAAAGACAAGCATTATCAAACCAATAAAATTCTAATATTCACAATCCACATTGCAGGTTGCGGATTGCTGGAAATAGATCTCCAACCCCCCCCACCCTCCCCCCCCAAAAAAAGGACTTGCGAATTGCAGAATGTGGGCTGCAAAAATGCAAAAGAAATAAAAGAAATGTGAGGTTTCATGTAGCTAGCAAAGGTTGGAAGGAAATGTTTCAGTCCACATAATTCAAAGAGCTGGTGTCCACCTTAGTTGTTTCCTCCACTCCAACATTTCTCGTTTGCATGAAGATTCATTGTCGATGGTTATGGTTGCAGGAAGGGGAAGAGATTCTTTACGAGGCTCATCATCCCTTATGTGAAAATGGGCTCACCATCCCTTAATTCAAATTCAGAGTAGAGGGATCGTCGTCTCTTAATACAACTCCACTCATTAATATTTGATATTTTTTTCTTTAAAAAATACTTAAATTATTTTAATATATTTAGATAGATAATATTTTCATTTTTATTTTATATCTTGTTAAAGTAGTTTCGATAAAAATAAACATTAACATTGACATCAATAAACGCTTTCATATTCCATTTTCAACTTGTATTTCAATCTATTTTGTCAAAATTGTTTTATTTGATTATTATCTCTTTTTTGGGAAGCTTCTATATGTCACATACAACAAAATTCATCAACAAAATACTTGGGAATTAGTTAAAGGTAAACAAATGTTTCCCTTTTAGAAGACAATGACATAACTCTTACTGCTCAATTGAAAATATTTCAAATATGAATTGTAATACCTATTGTATTTTTTTTTGTTAATAATAAATTCCCTTCTATTTCCTTCAATAAGATTTACAAAAAGTAAACAATAACTAAGCCCTCCCTACATAGGGAAAACAGGATTTGAGGTTTCAAAATGATCAAAATTACATTCTGGACCAAAAATAAACCAGTGAATACTATCTAGATCGAGATTTCTTTACTATAGATCGTTTGCAAAGATTCATAGTAATAAAAGTAAACTAAACTATCTAGATAATTAGCCAATTTCTAGCTTGATATCAGTATCCACAGGGATGGAGTTGTCCAGTTTAAGGACAAGGTGATTGGAAATCTACTGCATGTTATTGGATAATTCATCCAACTTCAGAAGGATGGCTTCATGAGCATGTCCTCTATCAACCAGTGCTCTTCCAATAACAAACTTCTGTTTCCATAGATAGTCCATGGTCTTCATATGAAGAGATTTTCTTCCTCTTGAATAACCAGGGTCAGGTATGAGAGCCTCAAATTCCTTTTATCAACTCATGGTTCAGAATGAAATTTATGGTGAGTTTGGCATCATTTTCTGAGTGTTCAATTCCCTCTTTCACCATGTTCAAGATTGAATTCTTGTACAAGAGGGCAGTATGGACGATGCTTCTCATAGGTCTGTTGGGAAGTCCGGAGGATACGACTAAGGGAATGTGGGAGCGTCTACCTGACGGGATGGTGAGAAGAACAGAGGGGAACCTAAGCCGAATGAAAGGGGGTGCAATAGAGGCAGTGAACCGGCATGATTTCTTGAAGTACAAAAGGGGGATGTTGGCACACTTATTTAGAAAACTTGTTGATGTGATAGTTACTAATTATTGGATCCACAGATACCAAGATAATTCGGTGGTCACTTGCGCCATAAGTATCATGACATCACAACAAAAGGGGGCGGTGTAGTTGGAACATGAACATAAGAACTTGGAGTGGTGACCCACGTCATGGATCATGTTGTTATTATGCTACTCGATGGTGGTGAGTGTGAAGATCTGACAGACTGCCAGCTCGAACGAAATTTCTACTATTGGTCAATTGCAAATTATTGCTACAATGATTTTTTGATTGTAGGATACAGAGTTAAAGAAGACTTGTGGAGAAATATGGTTAGTGAGAATTTTTGTGCTAGTGTCCCTGGGGGCCTTGTGATTGGAGCTGTGACACCTGTTATGGGTGAGGGAAATGTTGTCGGATATGTTCCACCGCAAGCCAGGAGGTGCCTAGAAAATAAGCCAGTTGTAGGCCTCCTTGCAACAACATTTCAAAGCAACTTAGCAAGTCTGGAAAGGAGGAAGCCTTTTGATACCTACAAGAGCAACACTGTCTTAAAATAAATGAGAATGAATGTAGAAGTAGTGGCCAGAATTGAAAGACCAAAGGACATCCCGCCGAAGCCTCCATATGAGACTGTGAAATTAATTACCATGGTGCATAGTATCCTTTGCTATAACCCATCGGTCTGAATGAGTGTTTGGACAATGATAAATAGAAACAGAGGCCATCTTCATCAACACCACCCTTATGAAGTGCTGAAATCATTGAAGGTGATAACGCGTTCAGGTAAAAAATGAGCTGACAGAGTAATAAACACAGAAGGAACATGCATTATGTATGTCCTAATACTTTGGAACAGTAACTACATCTGATAATTTGAATAAATGACAATAGTAACAGAAGTTATAAATACTTTAGTAACACACAAAGAAGGAACATACATTTAACCTGTACATTTGGAGTTGGTGGAGAAAATGTGGAAGACAGAGGAAGAAGTGTGCACAGAAGCAGAGAGTGGTGAAAATCGTAGGACAAGTTTGAGCGATTTTGTATAAGAACAAGTTTTAGTAATGGAACAAGGGTTGGAACCCATGATAAATGAGCATTGTATTTTGAGATCTATATTTTAATAAAATTTCAAAGCCAAAGGTGGCCTTTTTCAAGAGATTCCTATGTTGTGTTTGTTACAGTCTTTACTTTCCTTTTCTCATGTGCATATGTTTCTTGTTTACTACTTCCATTATGTTTTTCCTTTCATCTATTGATTTCAAACATTCAATAAACTTGTTCATCTAAAGTTAATGTGGATTCATCCTTATTAGATGCCCTCATTAATGGATTGTTTCTGATTTTCTTCTATATCACCAGAGAAAATCATTTTGACTGTAATGAGATTGCTATGTTGTTGTGTTAAAATTTCCATGCAATAGCACTGTCTTGTTATAATCATTTTTTACTTTATGCTCAAGGTGTACATCCCTTGTTTCAACTAGGAACAATCTTAGATTGATTTCTTGTTCATATATTTGTTCTTGTGAAAACAATTATTGAGATATCCCTCTTTGGAAAGAAAGAAGCCACCTTTCTTTCCTACATCTTGGTTATGTGGTTAGATTGAGATTTACCCTTTTAGAACTGGGGGTACATTTTGAGTGTTAAGAAGGATATTAAGTCTGGTTGAATATAGATCGAGTTGATTGATCAATCTGCATGGAGGATGAAGATATATAGGTTACATATCATCTAGATAAGGAGATCAAGTCCAGATATATCGTGGTGATTGATAACATATCAACGAATGAGAGAAAAGGTGTAAGAGATTGATTGCTCATAGGAGTTGCGGAAGATGAATTACGGAAGAACATTTCGCAAAAGTTGGATGGCAGATCCACAATCCACAATATGCAAATTGATTTCACTTGGTTTTGCAAAAATGGAATTGTGTAAGAAGTATCGAGAAATATCGAAATGCATATCCGCAATATGCAATCCGCAATTGCAGAAAGGGAAATACCGAAAGGGAATTGCAGAAAACTAATTGCAGAAAGGTATAATGCGAGAAGGTATTTGCAGAAAATTATGCAGTGGAGGCCTTGTATCCATAGGATATAGTCATCCCAAACAACTTGGGGATAGAATCTTGTCTGCGTGGGATCGATTCAAATCCTTTGTGGTTGGACTATTTCCTTGTGTTGATTGCTTGTATATTTTCTAGCAATGTACAAGACCGAGACGTCAACACTCCCTCCCATACTTGTTACTACCTTGCTACTCCCTTGCATTCTTCTTACCGCAACAGAGTGTTGAGAATATAGTTTTCATTGATGTCAAAGGAGTTCAGGAATGAAAAAGAGATAACCAATAGACATAATATCAGGATGAACTCAGTAAAAGACAAAGGATTCATTACGTGGATTGTCAATTGATGTCAAAGGAGTTCAGCAATAACCAATAAAACATTATAATAGGGTGAACTTAGTGAAAGATAGAGGAATTAAAAAGTTAAATAAAAAATCAGTGACAGGGTTGATAACAAGGGAAAGATCCACAAAGTGAGTAGTGGCAAATAACAGTCCAAAGCACCAAGAAGATTTGGAGGAATCTACAAATCAAGCAGTGGAAGCGCCAAATAAATTTTGGATGACCCAGATCATTCAAGAGGCAGAGATCAATGGTCTACAATATGATCCGCAAAATAAATATGCGTGTGAAATAACATTCTCGAACGCTAGATTGAAGTGGAAAATTGGACGGTCCATATCAGTCGAGAGAAATTGCGAAGACCGATTTTGAGAAGATTGACGGTGGTGAATGATTTTCGCACAAAGAAAAGTGAAGATCCACAAATCTGCATTTGATCGTAGATCAACGGTTAGGATTGAATCCACAAAGAAATCAATGATGGCGAATTATTTCTGCACAAAGAAAAGTGAAGACCCGCAATCCGCATTTGATCATAGATCGACGGTCAAGAGTGAACCCGCAAGGAAATTGACAGTTCAGAAGAAATGCAAAAACAAATATACAGAAGAGAATTGCAGATGTCCAATATAGGAAAGTGTGGTTTCGCATTCCACAATCCACAATCCATAAGATCGACGGTCAGAAACGAATCTGCAAGAGACCGACAGTGCAGAAACACAATTGCAGAAAAGGAATTGTGGAAGTAGTTTAAACAAAATTTGAAAACCCACAATCTGCAAAATTTGACGGCCAAGAAAGACTCCGCAAGATATCGATGGTGTGGAAGAAAGATTGCAAAAAGGAAATTGCAGTGAAAAACTGCAATCTACAATTTACATTTGATCTAAAGATCGACGATCAGGAAAGAGTCCACATAAGATCAATGACATGGAATAAATCTTGCAGAAAGGAAATTGCGGAAGAACTTTTAAGAAATTTGGAAAACCCGCAATCTGTAATCCGCATATGACTAAAGATCAATGGACGGGCAAGAGTCCGCAAGAAATCAATGGTGTAGAAAGTATCTTGTAGAAAGGTAGTTCCAGAAAGGAAATTGTGGAAGGACATTTGGACAAAATTCAAAGTGCAAACAGCAATCCGCATCTGATCTTAGATCAACAATCAGGGAAGAGTCTACAGGAAATCAACGGTGCAAAAATGTTGTTGCGGAAATCTAAGGAAATTACAGAAAGATGATTGAGAAGGGAAATCTATGTGTTAGATCAACGAACATGAAAGAGTCCGCAATGGATCAATGAATTGGGATGGTTGTGGAAAGGATATATTGTAGAAATATCATTGTGGAAAAATGCAAATTTGGAAGAATTTTTGGTGAAGAATTATTATTGCGGAGAGGCAATTTTGGTAAATTTTGTTGCGGAAAGGTATGACTGATAAACCTAAATATAGCTAAAGAATTGTTAAAATGAAGAATTGATTTTTCATGAAGAGGCACAATCTAAGAATGAAAAGGCGCAACGGTGAAGAGATGCATTCATAGAAAACGTGTTATAGGGTATTTATATACAGAATGATGAGTGAGAGAAATTAACTTTGTAGTCCAGATCGATGTAGCAGCAAGTAAAACAGAGACCAAGACAGACATAAGAAGACCTGGAAGTTCGATAAAAACACGCTAGGGAAGGAAACAAGGCTACAGGGGGTCGTAGCCTCCTTCCATTGATAACTAGTAAATAAGGTGTAATAGCATCCTTTCAGTAGCAGTTGATAAACCAAGTGGTTATAGCCTCCTTCAAGTAGTTGTTGTTAAATAGGGTGTAATAACATCCTTGTCTGTAGAAGTAGGCAAAATCTATTTGTAAAATATAATTTTGTAGTAAGAGATAGTGTTGGTGGTTTACCCAATTGGGATTCCACGATAAATTTGTGTTCAGTGTGTTATTTTTTATCATGTGTGTTAATGAATAAATTAAAAGTGGTTTAAATTGTTAAAAGTTATCAATACTGATCCACCACCCCCCACTCTCAGTATTGTCTAATATTCCAACAATTGGTATCAGAGAGAGGTTCCTTCACTATAGTTCAACCACTGGAAGGAAGATCTTACTTAAAAACCACTATGGATCAACAAGAAGGGTTAGCCACCAATAGACCACCATTATTCACAGAAGAAAATTATGCATACTAGAGTGTGAAAATGAAGTGCCATCTGATGTAGGCTTGGATGGAAGGTTTGGGCATCAACTGAAAAGGAGTATAAAATAACAGACAGTCTACCTACATATAGAATGGAACTAGACCAATATGAGGGTAATGCAAAATCCCTAAATGCCATCTTGAGTGGATTGACTCATGTGGATTGGGAAGAAAGTGTTGATTATTGAAAAAGCACCAGTGAAGCAGCTTTTTTTTAGGAAAATGTTTGGTATCATGGTCAAGCAAGAAACAATCCTCCATTTCGCTCTCCACAACAAAATCCGAATACATCGCTACTGCGTCATGTTGCACTCAAGTCATTTGGATGAAGCAGACACTAGAAGACTTGTGAAGTATGTGCACTCAATAGTAATAAATTGTGATAATACCAATGTCATAAATATGTCAAAAAATCATGTCTTGCACTCCAAGACAAAGCACATACCAATAAAGTATCAATTACTAAGAGAACAAGTATCCCAAAAGATTGTCAAACTAGAGTATGTTGGCACAAAAGAACATATTGTTGATATGTTCACCAAGCCACTACCCAAGGAAGCCTTGGAGCATCTTAGACAAAATTTGGGATTAATATCCTTACAATAGTTGTAGGAGAAGAAGCATAATCTCAGGGGGAGATATGTTGATAGGGGAGCTGTCAAAAGGAATCCTTTGTCATTGTTGTCAAAGGGGGAGAAAATCTTGGCCAAAATAAAATTTTCCATCAATTCCAAAGGGGGATATTGTTGAAAATATAGTTGTCATTGATGTCAAAGGAGTTCAGGAATGACAAAGAGATAACCAATAGACATAATAGCAGGATGAACTCAGTAAAAGACAAAGGATCCATTACGTGGATTGTTAATTGATGTTAAAGGAGTTCAGAAATGACAAAGGAATAACTAGTGAAACATGATGACACGGTGAACTTAGTGAAAGAAAGAGGAATTACAAAGTTGAATAAAAAATCAGTGATAGGGGAAAGATCCGCAAAGCGAGAAGTGCCAGATAACAAGCCAAAGCGCCAAGAATATTTGGAAGGATCCACAAATAAAGCAGTGGAAGCGCCAAAGAAATTTTGGACAGCCCAGATCATTCGAGAGGAAGAGATCAATGGTATATAATAAGACCCAAACAATAAATATGCGTCGAACAATGCTAGAGTGAAGTTGGAAATTAGACGATCCATATCAGTCGAGAGAAATTGCGGATGCCGATTTTGAGAAGATCAACGGTGGTGAGTGATTTCTACACAAATAAAAGTGAAGATCAACAAATCTGCATTTGATCGTAGATCAACGGTTGGGATTGAATCCGCAAAGAAATCAATGGTGGTGAATGATTTATACACAAAAAAAGTGAAGGTCCGCAATCTGCATTTAATCGTATATTAATGATCAGGAGTGAACCCACAAGGAAATCGACGGTTTAGAAGAAATGCGGAAACAAAGTTGCGAAAGAGAATTGTGGAGGTCCAAAATGGGAAAGTGTGGTTTCGCATTCCGCAATCTGCTATCTGTAATATCGACGGTTGGAAAAGACTCCGCAAGAGATTGATGACGTAGAAGCACAATTGCAGAAAAGGAATTATGGAAGTAGTTTCAACAAAATTGGAAAACCTGCAATCCACAAGATCAGCGGTCATGCAAGATTCCCCAAGCGATCGACGATGTGGAAGAAAGATTTTGGAAAGGAAATTGCAGAAATATTTTCAAGAAATTTGGAAAATACACAATTTGAAATCCGCATTTGATATAAAGATCAACGATCAGGAAAGAGTCCGCATAAGATCGACGGTACGGAAGAAATCTTGTGTAAAGCAAATTGCAGAATCACTTTTAATAAATTTGGAAAACCCACAATCCGTAATTTGCATCTGATCTAAAGATCAACGACTATGGAAGAGTCTGCAAGAAATCACCGGTGCAGAAAGTATATTGTGGAAAGGAAATTGCGGAAAGACATTTTAAGAAAAGTCAAAATGCAAATCTGTAATCTGCATCTGATCTCATATCAACGGTAACGAAAGAGTCCGCAAGAAATCAACGGTGCGGAAAGGTTGTTGCAGAAATACAATTGCGGAAAGCTAATGAAATTGTGGAAAGATGATTACGGAGGAAAATTTGTGTATTAGATCGACGGATAGGAAATAGTTCACAATGGATCAATGATTCAGGATGGTTGCAAAAAGGATATAATGCGGAGAAGGCAATTTCGGAAGAATTTCTCGTGAAGAATTATCATTGTGGAGAGGCAATTCTGGTAAGATTATTTTGCGGAAAGGTATGACTGATAAACCTAAATAGAGTTAAAGAATTGTTAAAATGAATAATTGAGTTTTCATGAAGAGGCACGATCTAATAATGAAAAGGGGCAATGATGAAGAGATGCATTCATAGAAAACGTGTTAGAGGGTATTTATAAACAGAATGATGAGTGAGAGAAATTGTCTCTGCAGTTTAGATCGATGTAGTAGTAAGTAAAACAGAGACCAAGGTAGACATAAGAAGATCTGGAAGTTTGATCAAAACACGCTAGGGAAAGAAACAAGCCTACAAGGGGTCGTAGCCTCTTTTCAGTGATAGCTAGTAAATAGGGTGTAGTAGCATCTGATAAACCAAGGGGTCATAGCCTCCTTCCAGTAGTTGCTGGTAAATAGGGTGTAATACCGTATTGTCTGTAGAAGCAGGAAAAAAATATTTCTAAAATACAATTTTGTAGTAATAGGAAGTATAGGTGGTTTACCCAATTGGCCTTCCACGATAAATTTGTGTTCTGTGTGTTTTTGTTGATCATGTGTGTTAATGAATAAATTAAAAGTGGTTTAAATTGTTAAAAGTTATTAATACTAATTCACCCCCCTATTAGTATTGTCCAATATTCCAACATAGAGATGTCGATGCCTTGTATCAACACAATGGTTTATCAATTAATGTAATAAATAACATGTATAAACTGAAAAAAAAAAGATATAAGATAATGCATTTTCGATTAGTTAATTAATTTATATAAAACAATTTATCTTTTTTTTGTTTTATTATATTATTATAATTTTAATTTTAAATCAAATTCAATTTTAAAATGAAAGGATCGGTGAGCTCAACAAGAAAAATCCACAGTAAAAATCTCAAACGCGGTAGAAATTGCAAGTGAAAATGGTAAAGAATTCACAAATTCGAATGAATTAAATAAGTCGTGATTCAACGGAAGAATAGATCTAGGTCGTAGATCTCGCAAAAATTGATGGTTAAGATTAGAGAGAGAAAGTGAAATGCGAAGATGAAAACACCCAAAAACTTTAAGATCTCATGATTTTTGCAATCTGCAATCCGCATTGCGGGTTGTAGAATGCGGGATGATATTAGTAACCAAGAAAAATATCTTAAAGTTCAGCAATTTGCAATTTGCAAAAGATTTGCGAGTTGCGGGTAGGAAATGTTTGCAAAACATAATTTTATTGAGTTTTCTCTTTCCGCAATCCACATTGTGGATTGTGGTTTTCAAAACTGAAAAAAGGAAAATCTTGCGTAAAACAACTTTTTCGCTTTCCGCAATCCACATTGTAGATTGCAGAAAGAGGAACCGAAAAGATACAACTTTATTTTGAAAAGACTTTTCGTAATGCGTAAGGTGCATTGCGGGTTGCAGAAAGACAACCATTATCGAACTAATAAAATTTTAATGTTCGCATTCTGCATTGCGGGTTGCGGAATGTGGGAAATTGATCTCCAAAATCACCCTAAAAAAGGACTTCCACAATTCGCTTTCAGATTGCTGAATGCGGATTGCAAAAACGAAAAACACGGGTTGAAAATACGCAAAACATAAAGGGATATTCGAGAAAAGAAAAATTACACATCTGCATTCTGCAACTCGTAATTGCAGAAGAAGTTAGTTCCCCTAAATTGCACAAAGGTCGGTTCAGAAAGCTGAATGAGGAAAGGTATGTTGCAGAGAGTTTGTTGCGAAAAGGACGTTGCAGAAAATACAACCGTGGAAGGACGTAACTGATAAATTTAAATAGAGTTAAAAATAATAAAGAGAAAAGTACGAAAATGTGGTTGATGAATATGCATGTGTTATGGATGGATGAGTTTGATGAACAATCATGACTCCATATGTATTATTAACTATGCTGATGAAAAAACTATAAACACTTAGCATATAAAAGGCTATATTTTAGCAACGTTGATAGGCTTGAACATTTCAAGTTGATAAACCCGGCTGTGCAAAATGTATTTGATGTTGTTACTGGTTCAAAGTTGCATACTTTCAAAGGGGATAAAGAACATGTCTATTGTGTATGCCACTGTTACAAATAAACTATTCAGGTATACTAAATCCCCATGGTACATTTTTGGTCTTCTCTTCTCATGTATCATTTTATTTTCTATCTAAATGGTCATGCAAACATAAAGGCCTGGTTACTTAATTTGATAGGTTCAAGGATTGGTTGCAATGTTCATAGTCATTAGTGGACTACAATGACCTAACTCTAAACTACAGGTAATGTTTCTTATTTTATTTTACATTACTTTCTTATTTTGGCTCTACTTTTGATGCATATTTTGAAATGTACTTGAGGACAACATGTCTAGAAAGAACAGGTTGGTAATATACATTAGCCCTCCATATTGAAAGCATGGTTCGATTGTGAATATTTGGAAGGGAATCATTTCTTGCAAGATTGTAGGTTTTATGTCCATTTGCATCAATGAATAAGGAAGAAGTAGCTTGTAATTCATAGTGAAAACCATAGCGACATTGAAAAGATGTTCCTTTTTTGCGAAGGAAAGTTGATTCTAAACGTCTGGTGTGCCTTTGAACACAATTTACAAGTTCTTCATAGTCAACTGAGTAGTTTGATGCAAATATGGATGGTGATGCAAGAATACATGGATAATTTGTAGTATAATGATGTAACCCAAAAGTGGAAAGGTGGGCATTACGAGGATTCCAATCCGTAACATATGTGTCAAAAAAGTGTTTTGCAGCTTCAACTGCAAGAACATATTCCCAGTCTAAGTTGTCCATATTTGGTGCATCTTCCAACCAAATAAAACCATGAATGTGTGTGGATCCCCTATGTTGCCATTCATACCTATAGGGGAGGAAAAGGAATATATTAGAAATCAATGTTATAAGGTGACAAACATGAAAAGAAGGATAAGAAGGAACAAATAGTAAAACACTTGCACCAAGAATCCGTTATATGAAGGCCATTTTGAAGCACCTCTTCAAGGAATATTTTGAATATATTGTGAATGAATATGTGGATTTGATATGATGTTGTGAATCTTCCATTGATGGTATTGATCTAAACCGGTAGGGCTTTCACCGGGCATTAGAGCATGCAAATTTGACCATTTTTTGTCAGCTGCACTGAGGGTGAAGAAGAACGTTGGTGTACTTTGTTGATTGATAATATTTGTGAGTTCAACTCTACTTTTGTTCCAATACGAGCGTGTTCCACACAATGAATACCCAAATCGTGTGACCCTTTCACCAATTTTGTCATTAGGCATGTCTTGCAATTGATTAAAAAGCTTAAGTATCGTGGGAGGGAGTGTATCTTCAAGGTTAATTTTGACAAAAACAGAAGCAGTAACATTACTTCGATGATGCATGATTAGATTGTATATGTAGTACCAGAAGCGAGGATGTTTCCCAAATCTGTTTTAATGATAGTGAATAAGGTGAAGTGAATATTCATGCATCTCAACTTGATGAATGTGTGGTTGTTTAAACATTGCTACACCTGTGGGGAACAAGGTTGGAAAATCCATGGAAAGAAGGCCTTCTGTGTTGTACTCATTGATAGGGGATATGACTATAGGGGGGGAATCAATGGAAGGTGGTAGTGGGTTATCTGGTGTGTGTAAGAAGCATCTAATTTCCTCAACCTTAGTTATAGCATTCCTCTGTGTTGAAATAAACGAGGATAATTCTAATTCATAGGGTTCAAATGAATTTGGTGGTTGGATTGTAGAGGACAAGCTTTGTTGATGAGATAATGTATCATTGCTATTAACATGGCGATTCAAAGGTGAAATTTCTGTTGAAACAAGAGGCAAAGAAGCTAATGCAATTGATTTGACTCATACATCCTTGTAGTACGGATCATTTTCCATTTTGTATTTAAGAGCAGAAAGAACACATGTTCGACTAACAAACAGTTCATATGGATCGTTTGTATGGTTTCATTTGCAAACAACAAGGATTTCAAGGTATGATATTAAATGGGGTAGGGATGTGGAAATATTGGAAATGTCTTGGGGAAGCAAATAGTATGGCCAAAATATTTATATTGACCACCACAGGAATGTGTGACTTGTAGGATTGGGTTAGCGTGAATAATGAGCATTTCTTCAACTTGAGTAAGTACTGCAAGGATAGGTGGTTGGATTCCCAGATCCATATTGTTTTCCAATGAAAAGCGATGGCCTTTTCTTTCTGGAATACAACGATAACATATGTATGCAACATGGAACTTTTTCATTGCAATACCAGGGTAACATTCATTGCAAATTGAGTAGACATTCATGTCAGCTATTTGGTCCATTGTTTAAAAAAATCGTTGATGTGCATCATCAAGGTGGGTGTTGGATGGATTTAGCATGGGGGATGGAAGGGATGGTGTGTTGAAAGGTTGGACAAGAGAAAACGAAGAAGACATATCCACAGGTTGATGTGCAGCTCTATAAAGAAGACGTTGATTCTTGTTGTTTTTATCTCCGTTCTGTACATATACAAGTCTTCTTTGTGCATTGGCTTGTTCATTGTCATGGTTCGACATGATGCCTATAAGAAGAGTGTAAAATTGTTAAAGACTTATAAGATTTCATTGGTGGCAGGGACACATTTTGTATATGTATTAAGTGGAAAGTTTATGGATATAAAACATAAGATATAAAACAAATGTTAAGTGATTGCATATTGGGAACCAACTATGTACGTTAAAATAACATTTATGGAGTAAATATTTTTTTTCAAGTTCTAGCTTGATAACTGTAAGAAAACAACAATATAGAGTACCAAAGTATGGTATGACAAAACATATATTAAAATAAAAAACAATAAATGTAATAAGTGTTCTTTATGGAAGAATGAAAAGTTCTGCTAAGAAAGAAGAGAACAAAGTTTTTTATTTTATAAATAAACATAATAGCAAATTAATATTGTATTCAAAAGCAACGATATAGGTTGCATCAACAATTTAGGTTCAAAATGTTAAGTGATGGCTTGTACATTGGAACTATGGGACTACAAGATATAACTCCTAAAAGCAAGTTAAAAAAAAAACCGTGACTATGTTGAAGCATGAAAGACGGACAAAAATATGAGAATTGAGGCAATTCATTACAGATAATAAAAAATGCTTAAGTATCATGTCGAAACAACTTATGTATTTGAATGTCTAGCTGAAATTGTCGATTAAATATTTTCAACCATCACAAATACAACCTGCGTGCAATTCCACATAAGGTCTATGTTCTAACTAAAATCCTTAAAAAGAAATTGTTTGTTGCAGATCTTATGGGTTATTTCAACAATTGATGATGCTTCAGTTGAGAGGAGGCATAGGTATTTCACAGAAATTTGTCTTCTTCTTGCAATTGAAATTTTAATCTTGAATGTTTAAAAATTTAGTATGTACTTACAAGTTGCTTATTTATTGTCAAATTGAGAGTTTCATTTCGCAAACTGTATGTAAATGTTATGTTGGAATCGATAAGAGTAGTTCCGAAACATGGTATTTACTCTACCAGGGGCAACTGTTCTTATCTTTCATATAGTTGATATTAGAGGCTAATAGATATCACTAAGCATGTCCATAAAAAAACAATTAACGTGGCCACTTCGAAAACATGCAATCCACACTGCCAAGGCACGGGTTGTCACCACTCTGAATAATTTACAATTTTTTTTTTGTTCATGCTCTATTTGATTCCACATGAAAGAACAACCATCATGTTATGGAGACTATGCTAATTGAAGATGTTATTTCACTCTTACTAAATGGTGTTATCAAATTTTTCCCGATGGTACAAGTTTGCACATTAAACCAAGTGAACTCACTCAACTCATCAACTATTCAGTTCCAAATTCCTATCTCAGATGGATTTCAAAAGCATGAGCTATTACTTCCAATTATATATAATAGTCTTGTAGAATATGGGCAACTAAAAGAAGGAACTATAATCAAAGTCACCCAATCAACAAAAGCGTAAACTTGTTAAAGACTTAGAAACTTTCATTGGTGGCAGGGACACATTTTGCATATGTATTAAGTGGAATGTTTATGGATATAAAACAGAAGATATAAAGCAAATGTTAAGTGATTGCATATTGGGAACCAACTATGTACGTTAAAATAACATTTATAGAATAAATATTTTTTTTCAAGTTCTAGATTGATAACTATAAGAAAGCAACAATATAGAAGACCAAAGTGTAGTATGACAAAACATATATGAAAAAAAAACAATAAATGTAATAATTGTTCTTTACGGAAGAATGACAAGTTGTGCTAAGAAAGAAGAGAACAAAGTTGGTTATTTTATAAATAAACATAATAGAAAATTAGTATTGTATTCAAAAGTGACGATATAGGTTGCATCAACAATTTAGGTTCAAAATGCTAAGTGATAGCATGTGCAGTGGAACTATGCGACTACAAGATAGAAATGCTAAAAGCGAGTTAAAAAAAACCCTGCTATGTTGAAGCATGAAAGAAGGTCAAAAATCTAAGAATTGAGACAATTCATTATAGACAATAAAGAATGCTTAAGTATCAAGTCAAAACAACTTATGTATTTGGATGTCCAACTAAAATTGTTGATTAAATGTTTTCAACGATCACAATTACAACCTTTAGGTGTGCAATTCACATAAGGTCTCTGTTCTAACTGAAAGAGTAAAAAGAAATTGTTTGTTGCAGATCTTCTGGGATATTTCAACAATTGATGTTGCTTCAGTTGAGAGGAGGCATAGGTCTTTTGCGGAAATGCCCATGAGTTGGTTTGCAACATCATCAAAACCTACGACACCATGAAGGTGTCCAGTGATATCTTCTAAGTCAACCTTTAGTATGTATTGGTATTCACATTCAAGAAAATCCCCATCACATTTACCACAATGCCAAATGTTTCCAACTTTGTGGGAATTTTTTTTCGTGTATTCTATACCATAAAAAAAAAGAGGGCATGCAAGGAAATGAAAATCATCCATTTTAACATTTGTGATGGTTGCAACAACAGAGTACCAAACAGGCTTTTTAGACGGTTGAATATTTTGTAGCTCATTGATGGTAATGCTTTTACGAGGAGCGGAATGAGAGGCATTGAATTAGTTGGTGACGCTGAACGAAATCCATTGTCATGAAACCATCTCTAGAGAAGGACAGTTTCTTCAATATTTGGGTTTATAAAAAGAGTATTGTTCGAGATAGTCCCCACAATTTTCCCATTAAATTTGGTAACATGACTGCCTTTGATTACTAAAGTTGTAGGAGTAGCTGAACCACGAAGGTTAGCAAGCTTGGCTCCTTCAATTTGGAAATTAAGCTACTTTTTAGTGCATGCAATTTCTATTTTCAAGTTACTTTATTGTAAAAGTGCATCTCACTTAAATAAAATAAAACAAAAAGTGAGTCACTTAAGTCTTTTAATTTATTTCCGCACTATTTAAAGTAACATTATTGTAAAAATGAACATCACTTATTCTACAAAAGTGATTCACTTAAAAGAAACTTTATTGTAAAGTGATTGTCAAAGGTTGGGAAGAGGGGGGTTATTTTTTTTTAGTTGGTCAAGTTAATATCTACCACGTCACTATTGGGGACATCTTCATCATTTTCTTTGATCAAGCATAATTTCATCATCCAGAATCAGTTTTCAGTGCCGTTTTTTTTAAACCGCATATTTTTTCGAGATCTTTGCATCCAGACAGTTAGTTTTTGTTCTTTCAGAAATTATTTTACAATATGTCCACCCCTTGTGATATTATACTTACAAGTTCTAACTATTTCTCATGGAAATCTCGTATGAAGGATGTTCTACAAAGTAGGGTACTTTTCAGGATAACCTCAGGGAAAGAAACAGAACCCACCGATGATGATAAGAAAAATAAATGGGCAAATAGATGTGATGAAGCTCGTGGATTGATTGGGATGTCAATCTCTACTGATTTGCGATTCCACATATCTGGAATTGATGAACCTGATCAAGTCTGGAAAAAATTGGAATTTGTGTTTGGTAAACACAATGAAATTCAGGGTCATCAACTTGAGAATGAGTTGATTTCCTTGAATCCAAATGATTTTTCATGCTTTCAAGACTATTTATCTAAGTATAAAATTCTTAGACTCTTATGTGCAGAATGCAAGATTAAGAAAGAAGACAAACAATGTATTTATCATATTCTTTCCAAACTTGGACCCGCATATTCTATTTTTGTATCTACATTCTACTCCATGAAAGAATCCTTGACTGCAGCTAGCTATCAAGAGCCTAGTCTTGAATCCTTTTGTGATTCCTTAATTAGAGAGCAAGATAAGCTCATTCATCTTGGAATAATTAACAATGCAGATACATCTAGGAAAGCCTCATTGTCCCAACATAAAGAAAAGTCTAAGCCTCCCAAGAAACAGAATTTTCGCAATAATAAGCCAAACAACAAGGGTTCCAAACCCTCTAAGTCAGCTCATTCTTTAAAAAATAACAAAGAATCTAAGCCAAAAGGAAAGATGACTGAGCGTCATTGCAATTTTTGTGGGAAATATAATCATGATGAATCAAAGTGTTTTAAGAAGATGGCAGCCTTGGAAGCAGCAATGAAGAAGCACCACATCAGCCTAGATTCGTCTTCAGAATCTACCTCTCATGGACATGCACTTTGTGCTTCTGGTTACTCTTATACTGCATCTTCTTCTTCTACTTGAATTGAATGGCTCATTGATTCTGGAGCATCTTATCATATGGCTAAGGATCAAGCCATATTTTCTACTATGCATGAATGTAACACAAAACAAATATTTGTTGGTGATGATAGATCTCTAAGTGTTGTAGGATCTAGAATAGTTCCAGTAGAAAATGGTCATTTCAGTGATGTACTATGTGTTCCAAAAATTTTCTGCAATTTTTTATCAGTCTATCAAATTACTCATTCGGGTGAAGGTAAAACTGTGACGTTTATACCTCACCAAGTTGTAATCAAGGATTTTAAAAATCCTCAAAATGTCATTTCTACTGGAATTGTTGATGATATTACTAGGTTGTGCAAATTTAACAACTTTGGGTCATCACCTTTTCCTTCAGTTTTTTGTTGCTCATAGTGATAACTTGAGCAAACTTTGGCATGAGCGATTTGGTCACTTAAATTATCGCTCATTGCAACAACTATGTAAAGACAATATGGTGACTAGTCTTCCAATGGTATCTTGCAAGGATGGTGTTTGTTCCGGTTTTGTACTCGAAAAACATCATTGGGACAGTTTTGACAAACGTGCCTCTTGGCACGCCTCGATTCCCTTGGAGCTTGTGCATAATGACTTGTGTGGTTCTCTTCCATCTGCTTCCTTTTTTGGTTTCAAATATTTCTTAACTTCCATTGATGACTACTCTAGACGCACTTGGGTTTACTTCCTAAAACTTAAGAGCAAATTATTTAACATGTTCTTGGCCTACAAGGCCCTTGTTGAAAAACAATTTGGTCATCAAATTATTAAGTTAAGATCTGATAGTGGAGGAGAATATGTTAACAACAAGTTCACTACTTTCTGCACTGAACAAGGAATGCAACAACACCACACTGTTCCATATACACCACAACAAAATGGTGTAGTTGAACAGAAGAACCGCACTTTAAAATAAATGGCTAATTGTATGATCCAATATAAGGGACTAAGTCTTCAATATTGGGCTGAGGCGATAAATTGTGCAAATTACATAGTTAATCTCACACCCACTAAAGTTTTACAAGGTATAACACCGGAAGAAACATGGAGTAAAATTAAACCAGATGTAAGTCACTTCTGTGTGTTGGGCTCACATTCCAGATGAAAAATGGAAAGCATTGCAGCTTAAAGGTGAAAAGTGGATATTTGTTGGATATTCTGAATATGTAAAAGGTTATAGACTTCTCTAGCCCCATTCACATGATATAATCATTAGAAGAGCTATTAAATTTGATGAAAATCTCTTGGCCTGCAAGCCTAACTTGGCGGGTGTGCCATCCTTGGCCTACGAGCTTGATTCGGTGATTATGCCTTCTTCTTCTTCTTCTTCTTCCAACTTCCTTGACATGTTTCCAACTCCAGTTTCTGATGATGACAGTGAGGATGAAAATCCACCTCCGCCTACTCATGTTCCTCCAATTGCACCAGCACCAATGCTTCCTCGATGGGTCCATTCAACATGTGAACCAGCTGGTGATCTTGCTAGTGATCCTAGAGATCAACGTCGAACATGTTCTCAGTTTCAGCAAGCCTCTTCTCTTTTGGCTCAAGTTTGCGAGAATCATGATTGAGAAACTTTTACAGAAGCTTCAAGAAATCCAGATTGGGATGCAGCTATAGATGAAGAATATCGTTCCTTCATGGCAAATGATACTTGGGATCTTGTTCCTCTTCCAAAAGGAAGAAAACTTGTCAGATGTAAATGGATCTACAGAACTAAGTATGCACCAAATGGAAGTGTTGAAAGACTTAAGGCAAGGTTAGTTGCCAAAGGTTTTTCCCAAGTTGAAGGGATTGACTACAATGAAACCTTTGCTCCTGTCGCAAAAATGAATTCCAGCCACCTTGTTCTTTCCCTTGCAGCCTTACATAACTGGGAAGTCCATCAAATGGATGTCAAGTATGCCTTTCTACATGGTGATTTACAGGAGGAAATTTACATGGAACAACCTCCTGGATATGTTCAGGATAACTCTAGCCTTATCTATCTCCTTAAGAAATCCTTATATGGCCTTAGGAAAGCTCCTAGAGCTTGGTATGCCAAAATGGATAGCTTTCTCCTTGACACTGGTTTTTCTAGATGCCATTCTGACCCCAATGTCTATACCAAGAAAGTAGGAAACCATCCCATCATACTTGTTCTTTATGTTGATTATCTTATCCTTACTGGCAGTGACCCTAAACTTTTAACCCATGTGAAATCCAGTCTTAAGCAAAATTTTGAAATGTCAGACTTAGGATATTTGCATTATTTTCTTGGTCTCCAAGTCTTGCAAACCAAAGAAGGAATATTTCTTTCACAGTCTAAGTATGCTTGTGACCTTCTTCGTCGCTTCCACATGGAAGATTGTAAACCATCCCCTTCTCCCTTCTAGACTGGAGTCAAACTTTCTGCCACTTGTACTTCCCGTGAAGTAGATGCCACCTTGTATCGTCAGCCTGTTGGTAGTCTTTTATACTTGACTCATTCCTATACTGACCTTTCCTTTGTTGTTGGTCGTGTTGCCCGTTATATGCAAACTCCTCATGAAAGTCACTGGAAAGAAGCAAAAAGAATACTTTGATATATTCGAGGTACAATTCAGTTTAGGATTCATTAGGGTACAGGGAGGAAACCTTTGTTGGTTGGTTTCACTGATTCAGATTGGGTCGACGATTCTGATGATGAAAATTCTACTGCATGTTATGTTTTCAGTCTGGGATCTGGACCTGTCACTTGGGCTTGTAAGAAACAACAAGCTCTTGCTCTTTCTTTAGCAGAAGCATAATATCGAACCGTAGTTAATGCCAGTTAGGAACCTTTATGGCTTCGATAGATCATTTCAGAGTTTGGATTCGAGCAGTAGCAGCCTACTCCACTTTGGTGTGACAATCAAAGTGCCATCAAGCTTTCCAAAGATCCAGTTCTACATTAGCGCAACAAACACATTGAGCTGCACATGCACTTCATTAGAAATCTTGTTCATGATCGTGTTATTGAAGTGCTCTATTTCCCTACAGATGATCAAGTTGCAGACATCTTCACCAAGTCTCTTACAGAAGCAAAGTTTTCTAAACTTCGGTCTATGTTAGGAGTTTAGGAATGTGTCTTTAAGGAGGGATAGGCTCTAATGCCTCATTCCTTCTCCTAATAGTGTCACTTTTGTAAATCCTTCAATCCTATCCCAAGTTGTTCTTAAGGGGGGATGTTAGGATATTTAGACACTAGGAAATAGTTAAGATCAACTTGTGTAATATATCCGTTAGGTAAAAGTGTGTTTATTTAGTATGCATTAGTATGCATTTGTAAATATTCTAATCCGACGGTCATGATATGTTCTAGACATAGAGTGATCCAACGGTTCAACTTCTCTTAGATCATACCTACCATTGATCAGTGGCTTAACACCCGATTGGTCCATGATCTCTATTTAAAGAGCATGGAGGGTCCTTGGCTAGTTGATCGATTATGAGAAGCTCATGTAACTTTCTTTCTTTTACATAATAAATTGCTCCAAGCAACTATTTGCTGGGGCCATGGACTGTTTTCCCCTCGAGGGTTTTAACAATGTGACAAACATTGGTGTGTTGATCTGTGATCTATTTGTGTGAAGCGGTTGCTCAAGGTGTTCGGTCTTTTGGGAGTACCCTGTGTACCTGAACAAAAAATACGAAGCAAATATTTTTCTACCACAATGAATGTTGCAGACTGAATGAATACCTGCAAATTTGACAAAGTGGTAAAACCTCTGTTGCAAAATCTTGATGTAAATGAAGCGCAACAAAAGCAATACAAGCAAATCAAAGGAAAACAATAGGAAATATTGGTTACCTGAAGCTTTGTATATATGTGCAAAGCAAAGGCCGTGCAACAACAAACCCAGTAAATCGAGAATTGTGACAAGATCTTCAAGATCCTCATAAGATGAGCCGCAATTAAGATATAGGCCCATCTCTGAATCAAATGACAAGCTTTCTTGCATTAATGGAGCAACAATGCATTGATGAAGCATTAACATACAGAATTCATGTTGATGAAGGGATATCGACAAATTCTTTTTCATCGACTCGAGCGGCAGTGAAACCAAACCGCGACCAAATTGACCCCACAAACTGTGAGCCTAAAGCCATAAAATACCTCAACCAATTTGGCCTTACAAAAACTGAGCCTAAATCCACAAAATCCCTTATACTTAATCTTTTGCAAAACCCTCAGCCTCAAATCTTGGCAAAGGCTATGCCAAATTCAAAGAAATGAACTGCAGTGAAGGATAGTGGCAGAAAATATGGGCTTGTCAATTCATACATGTAGCAAAAAAATGAAATTGACCACCAAACGTGCAAGAAACCTGTCAGGACATAAGTCCATCTATCCATTCATGCACAGGACCGGTCGTTTAGGGAAACATATAAAATTGTAGTCAAAACATGCAATCCACATGTCAGCAAAACACCCTAAACACCAAGTGGGAAGCATGATCCACAATTCATAATCTAATTGCAGAAAGGACCGTTGTGGGCTCAAGTTTACAGAAGTCTTTTTTTTAAAACAAAGAATTGCAAACCGGCAATCCACAATTGCAGAAGAAATGTTGCGTAAAGGAAAATGCGGAAATAGAGTTGCGGAAGCAGAACTACGAAAACTGATTTGCGGAAATTTGTATTGCGGAAACAGTATTAAGGAAAAGGAGATTGTCTAAAGGAGCTTGTTGAAGGGTAATCTCCGAAAAAAGACTTGTGGAAAATCAATTGCGAAAAGATTTCATTGTGGAAAGAATGAGGCTGTGGAAGCAAGCTTGCAAAAAGTTGTATTGTGGAAAGATAGTGTGCGGGACAGAAGTTACGGAATCACGTTTATAAATTGATAAAGGAATGAAATGAACTGCAATAATTAGATCTAATATTTTAGTTTGATGGTGGTGGTGGTATTTGTTAATCTCCACTACGACTAACTCTAATCTATCGCACTTTAAGAAGATTACTTGGATTGTTGCTTAATTTTAATTCATGTTCAAAAAAGTTAGAAAGAAATATTCCTAGGCTGCCATAGATTCCTAAGTTGAAGCTAAATTTGGGTAGATGCTTATACCACATAGTCTTAATGGGGCTCAAACTTCCATGTGATTCTTGAGTAAGACATAAAACCACTTCCTTGTAAATAAAAAACTAATAAAAGCATATGGGAGGAGTCAACAAGTCATTAATGGATTTTTTTTTTAAAGAGAGTGTACGTGGGTCCATAACGTTTTAGGGAGACAACCTACCACAAGCACATGAACACTTTCATGTTATCTTCGGCCATTAGTAAAATAGAATAAAAATGTAGGAAACAATATTTATGGTGTTGCACATCATGGCTAGGATGTGGATCGTTGGATTTGATTCAACTATCAATCTAACGATACACATCCAATCCGCAACATCATTAAATGTTGTGTAGGGGTAGACATTGTTTGTCGAGAACACACGTAGTGGAGGTTTAATACAAGTTAAAATAAGATCCAATGATCCATATCTACCTCGTAACAACATTAAATGCTACATTGTGGGGTAGATATTGTTCACTAAGAATATATGTGGTGGAGGTTTAATACGATATCTTGAGAAAATTTAAATTTTGATTTTGAATAAGAGTAAATTTACAGTAGCATTGTCATTAATTGTTATGTTCTCGTTTTTATTTAGAGATCTGTGTCATTTTAGTTCTTAAATGTCCGTCCTTCATATCAAAGGTTGTCTACTGCTAAAATAAAATGAGAGTGAGTTTGTTGTTGTAACATCCCTAGTAAAATCACTGTAAGTATTATCATGGATTTATTAAGTTGTAATTTTATTTGGTAGACTTAGGAGACTGAAGGACTTGACTCAAGTTTACGATAGGGGTTGGAATCCCCTAGGGAGAGGGTTAATGACTGAGAAGTCATGCCTTGGATGACTAATGTTATTTCGATGCTTTAGGCAATTGAAAAGTTTAACTCATTTTTTTGGTTTAAAACCTATTAAATATCACCCTAAATTGAAGGGAGTAGTGAATAAACTAAGTAACTTTTACCTGATAACAATAGATTGAAGGGAGTAGTGAATAAACTAAGTATTCTCGTCTAAACTCATCCCTTGAACGTTTTGGTAAAAAAAATGTAATTATTTTATGTAGTCATGACACTGAAAGAAAAAAAAAGATAATAGTGAAGACAATTTTTATTATTTGTTAGTTGAAATTAGATAGGTATATAATTGTGATTGGTTATTTTATACTTAAAATACTACATTTATAAAATTAAATATTTGTCAATATTGAATGGTTTTTTAAGGTTTTTATGATAAACTTGTTTTTTTGTTATGTGTTGTTTGGTTAAATTATTATGTTTATTATGTTCTACTTATTAATTTTGGCCCAGAATGGGAAAATGTATATTAAATTTGTAAACAAAAAAAATACCAAAAAAACTTAAATTGTGTTTGCAGTGAAGTTTTTTATTTGCATTTTATTAAAGTATTGTTATATTTCCGAAGTCTTCCTTGTGTTAAGATATAAAGTTACATTATATTATATTGAACTATATTTTTGTAAGCTTTTTCTTTGAAGTATTGTTGTGTTGCAAAGTCTTATTTGTGTTAAGATAAAAAGTTATATTATGATTTTTTTTTTTGTAAAATAATTCTATCTTTATATTAACATAATATATATTATACAGTGGAGTTCCTCCAAATGTTTGTTAAACTCTCTGAAAACTAGAGTTTTGCCAGTCTTACATCATACATCCTTCAGACCTAATGCCACTTCTTCAAGAGGGGAAATAAAGCGTACATGCATTCATTACTAAGCAAAAACACAAGATCGAAAGCTAAAGCTAAAACGATCTTGTATACTGCAATCATTTGTTCATTGGTGCTCTAAAACCTGTGACCAAGCCCCAAGCAAAATTTCTGTCCAAAACCCAAAACTGGGATAAGGCAGAATGTTGAATATAACTACATACCCGAAAAAGACTAACACTATGGGTCGGTTGGTGGTGGTGCTCCCTTGTTTCCCGCTGTGCCACCCTGATTGAATACGTTCTCCATGTCCATACTCAAGCCCTAAGCGTAGTAACCCATTGCATGTAGAAAAGAAACCCCCACCTCCTTCCCTATGGCATTGATTTTCATATGCAGCAAGCGGGTATCTGTATAGAACTCCTTTCAAAAGGCTATAGGAATGTCATCACCTCCTTCTTTCTCCTCCCTTTCAAATAGAATTCGACTCATTAAACCTTTGATGACCTAGTAAAGGGTGATAGTCTTCTCATATAATCCCTATCTATCCCTCGTAGAGCCAAGATCCCAGATCCATCTCTCCAATACCGCCTCATCAAGTGAATGCTTGTTCTCCAAGACTTTTCTCCACACCCCATCCTATAGCATTTCAAAATCTTCCCTGATAGATGGAGGAATGGAAGCCCAATAATTCCATGCAGCATGAGCAGCTTGGATTTTCTCTCGGCTTGCCCTGCGTTTCCTCTAGCTCTCTCCCTTCTCTGAATTTTCGGCTGGTTCCATGGTTCTAGCTTTACAGACCCAGTCAATGAAAACAGTAGTATCTATACCAGCTTCATTGTCCTTCGCCCTCGAGTATCCACCTTATGCTCTGTTTCCAGGATCATCCAAATCTAGTTGATCATTGTATCATCTCTGGTTCCCATGATCCATTACGCCTGCTCCCTCGTGTTATGTCAGACAAGTAAAATCATCCACACACTTACTCTCATCATGTTGAAGGTCCTCCCACTTGCCCTCATAAAGATCCCTTTATCACCACATATCATCCCTCTTAGCATGCATGGAGTGCCACATACCATAGGTATCCGGGGTGTTGTATTATGATATGTTGAATAATATTTTTGTAAGCTTTTTATTTTTGTATTATATAAGGTAAGATATGAAAAACTAATGTTTATATAACTATTATAAATATTATTAAAAATAAATCAACTATTATTGCGACGAGAGGCGCTCTACAGCCCAGTATGGGGGAGATCTTCTCACGTGATGTCACGTGATGTAACGTTACTAACATGTCGACAAAAAATAATAGTGAAAGTGAATATTATGGGGGAGATCTTGTCACCTGATGTAATGTTACTAACATGTCGGCAAAAAATATGAAAGTGAATATTATGGGGGAGATCTTGTCACGTGATGTAACGTTACTAACATGTCGGCAAAAAAAATAGTGAAAGTGAATATTATGGGGGAGATCTTGTCACTTGATGTAACGTTACTAACATGTCGGTAAAAAATAATAGTGATAGTGAATATTATGGGAGAGATCTTGAAACGTGATGTAACGTTACTAACATGTTGGCAAAATATAATAGTGAAAATGAATATTATGGGAGAGATCTTGTAACGTAATATAACTGCCCCTGAGGACCTCTTTTACTCCCTGCCCTGTTCTCCAATTCCCGCTACCAGGTCCCCGTTTCGAATACTATCCCAGACATCATGAAATTCAAAATCGAGAACCTAACAGTTTATTTCCCCTATGAGCACATCTACCCAGAGCAGTACCAATACATGGTGGAACTGAAGCGTGCTCTGGACGCCAAGGGCCATTGCCTGCTCGAAATGCCCACCGGGACAGGCAAAACAATAACCCTCCTCTCCCTCATCTCCAGCTACCAGATGTCAGACCCCTCCGTGGGGAAACTCATTTATTGCACCCGCACGGTCCACGAAATGGAGAAAGTCTTAGCCGAACTTCGACTACTAAACGATTACCAGCCAAAGGAACTCAGAAGCGCCGCTAAAATTCTGGCATTAGGGCTTAGTTCGAGGAAAAACCTCTGCATCAATGAAAAAATCCGTAGTGCCAATTCGAGGGAGAGTGTCGACGCGGGTTGCAGGAAACTAATGGCTTCCTGGGTCAGGGCTTTGGCTGTGGACAACCCCCAGATCAAAACCTGTCCATTCTTTGAAAATTATGATAAACATGGGGCCGAAGCGATCCTGCCTCCTGGGGTTTATATGCTTCAGGAACTGAGAAGCTTCTGGAGGTCAAAGGGCTGGTGCCCTTATTTTCTCGCCAGGCATATGATCCAGTTTGCCAATATTGTGATTTATAATTATCAGTACTTGCTTGATCCCAAAGTGGCTGGGATTATCTCCAGGGAAATGCAAAGGGAGTGTATCGTGGTGTTCGACGAGGCACATAACATCGACAATGTTTGTATCGAGGCATTGAGTGTGAACATCAGAGACCAGACACTGGCTGGAGCCACTCGGAACATTACGAAGATGACGGAAATTGTTGATAAGTATGTTGGTTCTCTGGTATTTCCTACGTGCATGGTTTAATTATTCCTTTGCTACAGTTGGCTGCGTTTCTTTGCCCACTTCTTCGTTTTTACAGGGATTGGTTGTTGTTCATCTCAGGAAGTTTTTTTCTTTAATATTTTTTTTTGTTGGTTTTTATATATGGCTGTTTTTCACCATGCAAGTACACCATGGTTACCAAGTTCGAATTTGGAACGATACTTAAAAAAATTTCGATGAAAAAAAATCCAGCACCATAGCTACCAAGTTCGAATTCAGTACGATATTGAAACAAATTGGATGAAAAAATTTAGTACATAACAAATGTGTCACTACACATCGCATTAACACTAAAAACACTATCGCATTAACACTAAAAATATTAGGTAATTTCTTAAAATTCAGGTTTGACAGCCTAATTCTCCTTCCTCGCCTTGTTCAATGCTGCCATTAAGGGATCAACATCACTCCCTCTCCTCTTAGTAAATCCTGCAAAAGGATTCTTGAATCTTCTGACACTCCTTGATAGGCGATTGAGGCGATTTCAGGGAACACAGGGACTGTAGATTTGAGGAAGCATGTAAGTTTAAATGTCAGTGATCATAATCACTCCCTTTCCCACTCCCACTCCTCCAGCTATCAAGGATCAGAACTTACTATCAGTAGCAGTAGCCTACGTAAACACTTCTAATTTCAATATTTATAGCCTACGCAAACACTTCTAATTTCAATATTTATAGCCAGGGTAAGACTTATATCACTCAATTATACATCAACTTAAACACTTCTAATTTCAATATTTATAGCCAGGGTAAGACTTATATCAATCAATTATATATCAACTTAAACACTTCTAATTTCAATATTTATAGCCAGGGTAAGACTTATATCACTCAATTATACATCAATTAAGGCAAACTCAGTCAACTATAATTTACACAGTATCAGCTTTTAGAATGGCTCTAAACGTTGAAGGCTGGAATTTACACAATATCAGTTTTTAAAATGGTTCTTAAAGATGAATGTTGGAATTTACACAGTATTAGTAGTGTCTTCAAGGTTGTTGATAGAATAGATGCACCATGGATGTGATTGTATTTAACCATTCTCAAACT
>LPNX010571454.1:183839-222991 GCA_001517045.1 Pseudotsuga menziesii
TATTTAAATATTACCTAAGAGAAGAAGCTTGCCATGAAAATGAAAAGTAGAACATTCCATCCGTAGGCAAATCCCTCTAATTACTACACATAGATTGAAAAAATTAATTGCACATTTCACTTTCTAATTACTACATAGACATTGAAAACATTAATTGCACATTTCACTCTTGAGAATCCCTCTATGATCCCACATTTCACTCTCTAATTACTACACAGACATTGAAAAAATTAATTGCACATTTCAGTCTTGATAATGATTGGTAGGCGAATCCCTCTATGATCCCTCTAATTTCTACACAGACATTGAAAAAAATAATTACACATTTCACTTTTGATAATGATTGGTAGGGGAATTCCTCTAATTGCTCAGTGGATTTTATTCCTAAGTGGATTTGATCCCTCTAATGATAGTAGCTTATTATTTTAATTGATTATAATGTTATCTATTTCGGAGATTGCTAATTGTGTTGAGTTATTTAAGAGGTATTATTCCAGTAAGAAACTAAAGATAGCAAGTTTACATGGATATAATCCCTTGGCACATGTAACATCAATGGAAAATTTCACACCATGTAATTATCTGCAAAAAAATTAACCCCATGTAATTATCTGCAAAAATATGTTGGCCTACTAAACAACCATGCAAGGCTTCTTAAAGAACCCATGGTAAATTGCATTCAAGGAGATTTCATTTTTTTTTACCAAATTTGGATTAAAAATAAGGAAAATAAAAAATAAACTACTCTTAAAATAAATTATAAAATTTCAAAAAATATATTATTTCAAACACTAATCAATACATTCATTTCCCAAGAATGTTTTTCCATGAGCATTGTACCATCCATCTGTGAATCATAATGAAACAAAATTAAGATTTGCACAAATTCTGAATTCATTATTATACTTTAAAATTTCTAAAAAGATTACAGATGTACTTTCAAGTCTCTATCACTGGATGACTGAATTTCTAACCATGTTTGGATCAAGTGAAAATGGTGAAGAGCATTTCAATATCTGCCACCATGTTGAAACTCATCTAGGCGCTGAAGAACGATGTTACATTTCCTTGGAAATGAATTTTCTACATGTTGAGCAACGGGAGCACTATTCTTAATGCAAAGATAACGAACCTAACGTCAATTCCAACCAGCTAAAGAACTTTCCAACTCTCACAAGCACCTTGTGAGAGTTGGAGTTGAGTTGAATTAGCTCCTCCTCATGCAAGATAGTCGTTGATAGTAATATCATACTCATAATCGACATTTGCATGAAGAGATGTAAGCAAAAACGATGTTATACATTTCCAAATGCAAACGACAGTTTTTTAAATTCAAACTAGAAGTGTAATTGTATTGTAATTGTTGTACTTAAAAGGTGGAGAGCATATTAAAATTTCCTTAGTTTCGAAAATTGTAGCGAGAAACAAAATCCCAAGTTCAGAATTTACAAATGTGTTTTACTTACATAGATCTATCTTAAAAAAGTCTACTAATTGTCGAAATAGATCAAATTTCTAACTTTAAATCATTTTTACTGGAAATGTTAAAAAAATGTACAGTAATGTAGAATGTGCCTCTTCTATCCAAAACAAAAGAAGAATGATTGTTTGGGGTAAAATGGAAAACCCTAGTGTGACTCTAAATCTAAACCATATTTACATTTACTTAATCCTTACAAAATTATTGTCGCTATTTTCCAGTTTAACAATTTATTCAATCCTTAATACTTATTACTTATATTGAGATAATCCTCATAATTCTATTTGTGTTTTCAACTTAACATGTTCCTTACAATGTTGATCAAACTCCATTTTTGTGTAACCCCCCACGACTCAAACCATCCTAGATCCAAATCCTAGGCTCTATCAAGCGCCGAGAGGGATCAAATCTCCCGAGGTGCAAACCTCTCCTCGAAAAGCTCCTTGAGTGCAATCCCTGAGAAGAGGTTTGCACCTCGGGAGATTTGATCCCTCTCGACGCTTGATAGAGCCTAGGATTTGGATCTAGTAATAAGTAAAATTAAGATAGTCAATTTAAATTTGCTATAAGTTATACTATAATTTGTATTTAAAATTTTATTGATTTTTTTAAGTTTTCTTTTAAAAATTTTAGTAAAATTTATAATTTTATCTAATCAATAAAAACTTTTATTTAAAAATATTTTTCTAAAATTTTATAAATTTAATTGATAGAAAAAATCAATATATTTTAAATTAACCATTTAAATAATAAAAAATAATATTATTAATCATTTAAACGATAAAAAAAAATAGAATAAATTTTATTTTAAAACAATTTAAATAAATTGTCCATGCCTTATTGCAACTGCAAGCTTAGATTTGTTAGACATGTGCCACAATTTAAAATTATATTTCATTGTCGATATTAATATATAAGCTTTTTTTTAAACCATTTTTATTAAAAATCTGTGATGGAAGTGAACAAATGACACGAAGCCAAACAAAAAAGTAAACAGAGAAATAGACCAAACTGGAACACGACAGATGGAATCGGAATGAGTAAACGACAGCCTGAAAAAAAAAAAACCGCCCATACTAAGCGATAGACCCCTGGAGAGTAGCACCACAAACATCAACATCGGAAAGCTGGATTTGTCCAAGAGCATCCCATCCGGCGAGTCGGCGACCAGTGCTCTGAAGAGGGACATTAATATATAAGTTGTACATAGGCTCCACAGTTAGAACGTTTTTAATTACTTCTGCGTTGAAACAAAGTGAGGGTGTCGACTCGCCTTATGTATTCTTTTTCAGCATTATATTTGTCTGAAGTGGGATGGCCAGTAGACTCAAACTTGCTTTTTTTTTCAATGAAAGGAGCTAAAGTTGAAGCCAAGTCTTCTCCGATTTAGGAAGCCTATATAGTTTTGGTAAGTGTTTTAGGTTTGTTATGTCGTAAGAGATGGAGGATGGGGAAAGAATTCACGAAGTAAATATGCACATGAGATAAGATATATGCAAAGTTTCTCACTCATAACAGATCAATGAATGAGATAAAAGCCGCAAGAGATTGACGACTCACATGAGTTGCGGAAAGGTTCGGAAAGATGAATGTGGAAAAGGTCCGTTGAGGAGATTTTGTTGCAGAATGGACGTTGCGAAAAAGACAACTTTAACTTTAAACGGAGTTAAAAATAATTAACAGAGAAGTAACAAAACACGGTTGATGAAGAGGCATGCGTTATGAAGGGATGAGTTTGATGAACAGTCATGACTCCATATCGAAAGGGCACAACTGTGAAACTCCATAGTGAAGAGATACGTTGGTAAAGAAAGATGAATGAAAAAAAAAACCTTAGAATACAAGAAAAAAACTTTATCTATTTGTATAAAAAAACAAAAAAAAATGCTTCTTTTAAAACACAAAATCTAAATGTTTTCAATCATGTTACAAGTCAATGTTTGTTTGGTCCTATGACCATTTCCAAAAGGTATACATATTATCCTTGATTCATTGGTACACATTTAAGTTTATGTACAAGGGATGGAATGAAAAGATGCTCTTGGAGACTTGTTAGAAGTGACACTTAAACCATGGTAAGGAACATACTCTCAAATTGCTAATCTCATTAAACTCTTCATGTTTTTTTTGTACCATAATTTAATAGACATTTCATTTTGCATCCATAGGAACACTTGGAATTTCCATACATTTTCTCACTCAAAATCCAAACATACAAGCATTGATTCCTTTCAATTCATACAGGTAACTCTTTATACTATCAGTCATACTCTTTTAATCAACATTTATCCTATATAGTGTCCCATGACAAAGAAAACATGCACATGTTGCTTGAAGTTTTTCCCATGCACAACAAAACAATTGGTTTTCCTATCTGTCTTTGAACTTGCATACAAAAATTAACATTGACATCAATAAGCATTTGCATATTTCATTTTCAGCTTGCATTTCATATCTATTTTGTCAAAAAAAATGATTTGATTATTATCTTTTTTTTTGCAGCTTCTACACGTCAACTGCAACAAATTTCGTCAATAGAAGATTCAAAAAAAACTTGGGAATTAGTCAAAGGGAAAGGATTCTTTCCCTTTCACAAGACAATGATATAACTCTTACTGTTAAATTCAAAATATTCCAAACATCAATTGTAATACCTATCTTATGAAAAGCTACATTAGCTATATGCTAACATTTTCAGTAATCTTTATTCTTATTAGTAAATTCATTTTTCTCTTTTGCAATATAATCTTCTTTGCTTGAAATATATTTGTTTTAATATTAAAATTAAGTAAATTCTTATTATTTTAACCTTAGTTTTCACTTTAAATATTTTTACCCTCTCGGCGTTCCTTTGCACCTCCCGGTGCAAATGCTAGTTAATAATCTGTGTTGGGGCACATACTCCATGTTTGGGTAACTCCGCAGTTAATTAGAAAATTTGTAAGCGGAGTTACGGGTCAAAACAGTCTTAGGGGTATCGAGGGAAGTTAAAACACCTTTTTTGAAAAAAAAACCCGTGGTTGAAATCCAGGGTTTTGGGTTTTGGGTGCCCATGGTTTAAGACCATGGTTTTGTAAAAATGCGCAGTATAAATAAGCGCTTGTGTAAAGAAGATAGGTTAGGTTTTATGATGAAAGAAGATTAAGGCGAAGCTAAGATTGGTTTTGTAAGAGAAGGTTAAGTCCCAGCTGTGTGCGTGGACGACCTCTGCAGCTGAGTGCGCAGAGGGTTTTTGTAAGGAAGATTAAGGAATGACCTGCAGCTGTGTGCGCAGGGGCCTGCTGCTGTGTGCGCGGCTTTTGAGGACTGAAAGGATCTGCAGCTGAGTGCGCAGATCAAACTGTGGTTTTGTAGCAAGTTGAATAGAACACAGTTTGTGGACGTAGCCCCTACACTGGGGGTGAACCACGTTATATCTGGTGTTGTGGTTTCTTGTGTTGTTTCTGTTTTTGTTTCTTTTATGCATTAATAATTGTATACATCTGATAAGTTAGATCGCTGCTAATATTTAGCTTCGCTGTGAATTCCCTGTAGTGGGTTGAGCAAGTCACGACTGTTTATTTATTTGCGAAGTTATATATGAATGAATGGTAAAGCTTGTAATGATTGATTAATAAGATTATTAAAGGGCTAAGGTACAGTAATCCCCCCTCTCTGCTTGCAGAAACCTGATTCTGCGGCACCCCCATAGCTGTTTCGGGTGAGACTGCAACTTGTGCGCAGGTTGTTGCCGAAAGGGCCAACTCTGTGGGTCTTTTGTTGGTGTGACATTAAAGGATTAAACCCGGGTCTGCCCTAGTGCCCAACAAATTGGTTCCGTTGCCGGTTGAACTCAGTACCTGCTCAAGAGGGGTTTACCTTGTACGACAAGGGCTATGTTCTGGAGGCCCTCTGTGAAGGAAATCAGTGATTGGTTTGCTGAGATCTATTTGCAATTTGCGCAGCAAGAGAACGCTAATCCGCGGTGTAGTGCAAGTGAATTTTTACAAAGGTATGCTTTTTGTGATGCTTATGAAATTTTTTTTGGTAGTATCCACACAGAGTTGCACTAGTGGTTGTCTAGGTTAACAGAGAGGAGGACGAACTTTCAAGCTCGACGGATTCCTGTGTGGACCCCCGCAAGGGTCAATCTTGTGCAACACGTGAACAACGAGATATCCCGCGCTGTTGACTTCTGGACGACGCGAACGTTGGAAGCCTTTGTAACAGAGTTTCCCATTGACACGAGCACCTCTTTCAGCGAAGTTGAACGACAGTTTTTCAAAGGTCCTCGTGGTAAGTTTTTGAATTTATTAAGCTTAAGGATTAAAATACTATTGGCCGAAAAGGGTATATTGCTATTTGAATCGGACTATTAGTTTAGTCGTACTAACATATGTTTGCAAGTGACACTCCCTTCGACGAGCAAAGCGGGTTGCTGCGAAACAGAAAAAGGTATAAGCGAGATTTTGACCCCTCTTCCTTAGGTCAGGTTATCGCGTCCACCCCTGTAAACCCTGAAGAGTCAGATTCCGAAGATGACCCTTCGGTTGGAAACCCTCCGGTCACCCCGCAACGCCGCTCCGCTACCCCTGAAATTCCATCGCAGTCTGAGAGTCAACCAAGCCCGAGTATTCCGGCCACAGGCCAGTCTGCCCCCATAAATCCCCCCCCATCGACATCCTGTCCCCCTCCCAACCCCCCCAGAAACTCCATGGCCCACCTCGTTGATGACATTAAACTCCCCATCTTTAAAGGCACAAGATCAGAGGACCCAGAACAGTTCTGGTTTCTCTGCGAAGCGGTATGGAATGCGAAGAAAATTACAGATCCGGATGTACGAGCTGCGCAGCTCATTACTTCTTTTCGGGACTGGGCTCTGACATGGTTCATGAAATTTTCCAGCACTCAGAGCCCTACTTTAGGCGAGATCAAGGCGGCCATAATCAAAGAATTTAAGAAGCCTAAATCGGAGTCGTAGAGCATCACTGAACTCAAGGAGATTCAACAGCGGCGCGGCGAATCAGTCTGGGACTTTGATCAGAGATTCAAAGTTCTACTGGACCAAGTCAGCTTTACCATTAGTCCTGCGCAGCACAAGGAATGGTTTATTGCAGCATTGTTACCACATATCTGAACTCCACTCATGCAACAGAAGGTTGCTGACCAGCAAGAGGCTCTGGAAATCGCAATGAAACTAGAGACTGCCCCTGTTGGAGATGACTCTGGTATTGCTCAAATCCAAGCGCAGTTAGCTGCGATGGCTCTAGAACTTCGCGAGATGTAAAAGGGAAAACCTTATCGCGAAGAGGTTTGGTGTACGCAATGTCGGACCGAAGGTCACGACAAGGAACGGTGCCCTCTGGTAAACAAGTACCTGCAGACCGGTGCGCCGAACCCCTTTCCACCACAAGTTCTCTATTGTGAGCTCTGCAGAATGACAGGTCAACACCGACCTGAGAACTGTTACCTGCTGCAAAGGTATGGGCAGGGACCTAAGAACTCCTACTGTAATTTTTGCAAATCTGTAGGTCATAATGAGGATGAGTGCCGCACCTATGATGCCTACCGGGTGCACACTGAAGGCCCAAGTAACGATAGTTATGGTTACCAGGGGGGTGCCTCTGGACGAGGTACTTCTGGAGGCCGTGGAGGAATGGCCGGGCGAGGCCGAAGCCAATTTGTGTGTTACAATTGTAACCAAGCTAGGCATTTGGCTCGTGACTGTCGGAACCCCACTACGACGTGTCGGTATTGCCGCGCCGTAGATCATGTGATTGAGCAGTGCCCCCAGTTGATCGCTAAGATTCAGGCACGACAGACTACCCCTACTCAGAGCCTCCAGATGATTTCTGTGGAGCCCTGCCCTGCAGCAACCATCAATGTCGTTACAAGAAGTGGAGTTACGACACACATCCAAAATATGCCAAACCGACCTGTCGAAGCTCTAGTTCGTAAGGCTCCTGAGAAAATTCCTGCATTTGATATCATCAGAGAGAAAGAGACATTCATGGAGGCCAAGAAAGATTTTGCTGGCCCTAGCCCACCCAGCGCGCCTGCGCAGCCTCAGTCGCCACCCTGCGATGCATCGCTGGATAAAGTAAGTATACTATCTACCTTTTTGCAAAGTTGCCCCAAACTTTTAAGAAATCAAGCTGCTCTGAATGAGCTGCAGAACGTCATCGCTTCCTGCGAATCTCTGCAAAGTTGTGGTGAGGACAAAACTGTTCCTCGAGTCAGCAGGACCGGTAGGGAAATGCGATTGAATGCTCAGATAGGGGCATATGATATGACCGATGTTATTCTAGACTTAGGGTCCGATGTAAATGTTTTAACCAAACAAACCTGGGAACAAATGGGGAAACCTACCCTTGCCTGGTCCCCTATACAGTTGAGGCTAGCCAACCAGCAAAATATTGTACCTTTAGGAAGATTCCTGGATCTCCAAATAGATATTGACGGAGTCAGTACCTTCGCGGACTTCGAAGTAATTGAGATCATTGATGACAGCAACCCTTACCCGGACCTATTAGGAATTGAATGGGCAATGGAAAATGCCGCAGTCATCAACCTAAAGAAGAGACAAATGGTCTTCGAAGGGAAATACTTCAGGGTCATCCTGCCCCTGGATCCTTCACAAGGGGAATGGTACACCGAGCCACTCCGCCATGAGGATCAAGCTAATGTGGAACCTATATCTACTATCACAGCGCAGGAAGAAGGTTATGCGGATCCTCCGGCCGCAGGGTGGGAGTCTGGTAGCTCCTGTATGACGGACTCTGAAAATGAATTAGAAAGTTGGCAACACCGATTATCTGAGCACCATAGGGGCAGCAATGCCTGCCTTACCAAGTCTCTCAGATGGGTCGACTCACAAACCAGAAATATACCTGTGTATGATGGTTCGATAGATCCTGAACCGTTTATTGCACAATTCTCGGATCAGATACCTGACCTACAGAAAATGGAGGCCCTAGAGTCAGCATTCAGAGCCACAGCAGTCAGATGGTGGACGAGCCATAAGAAGTAGATCCTTATCTGGAAAGCATGTCAGAAGCTCCTTCGCCTGAGATTCTCAGACCAGTTGGCAAAGGCGCGAAGCAAGTTTGATGGGAAAACTTGCCCCCAGGACCACTTAAGCAAATGCTACGAGGCATGGAAGTATGTACCTCAGGATGAGTGGGTACATAGATTTGTGCACACACTGGTACCACTAGCGAAGAACTGGTACGCGAAGGCTGGACTTCGCCAAGATACTGTAAGTTGGGACTGTCTTGTTCATAGCTTTGTCAATACTTTCTCTACTAATGATGTCTGTCCAGCCCTAGACGCAGCTATCAGGATCATCAATACTAAGGTATTTAACGAACAAGAAGTGACAGAAAATCACCCTGATTGGGCCACACAAGAAGCCCTCGCAGTCGAATGTTATAACTTCACAGTCGATGAAGAAGAGGATCCGCGCCGTCTTGATATCCTTGAGTCAGAAGGATATTGCGACGTGCATGGACCGGCAGTCGAAGTTCCCGAAGTGACGCAGCCCTTGAAGACGCGCACAGTTAACATTGGATCCGAGGCACAGCCTAAGTTTGCTACCATTGGTGACTATTGGGATGACGAGATGGTAAGCAAGGTAACTCAACTTCTCCACGAATACCAAGATCTGTTTTCGACAAAGTTCTCTGAAATGAAAGGTATCTTGGGAGATATCGGAGTAATGAAAATCCCCCTAAAGCCTGATGCGAAGCCTGTAAAGCAGCGCCCTTATAGATTGAATCCAAAATACAAGGAAAAGGTTAAACTAGAGTTGGAAAAGATTCTTGCTGCAGGAATAATCGAACCTGTTGAAGAATCTGAGTGGGTCAGCCCTATGGTCATCCAGGAGAAGAAGACTAAGGGTGAAATCCGAATCTGTGTCGATCTAAGGAAACTCAATGATGCCTGTATGCACGACCCTTTCCCCACTCCCTTTACAGATGAAGTGCTCGACAATGTCGGAGGTAAAGAAATATACTCTTTTACCGACGGTTTTTCGGGCTAACATCAGATCCGAATTGCTCCAGAGGACCGACACAAGACAACCTTTGCTACCGAAATGGGATCCTTCTAGTATATTGTCATGCCCTTCGGGTTGAAGAATGCACCTGCCATATTTTCTCGAGTAGTCATCTCCGCCTTTAAGGAATACATACATAAATTTTTAGAAGTTTACTTTGATGACTGGACTATTTTTGGGCTAGTAAAAGACCATATAACTAGTTTGAGACTTATGTTGGACAAATGCAGACAGCACCAAATCTCCTTGAATTTAAAAAAGTGCATCTTCTGTGCGCCTTTTGGCATTCTACTTGGTCATGTGGTATGCAAGCAGGGATTGATGATGGACCCTGTGAAGATCGCTATTATTGTGAACCTGCCACCTCCAAAGTCCGTCAAACAACTTCGCACAATGCTTGGTCACACCGGCTACTATAGGAAATTTATCCAAGGATATGCCAAGATTACTGCCCCAATGGAAAGGCAGCTAAAGAAAGATATTAAGTTCGAATGGAATCCAGAATGCCAAGAAAGCCTCGACATTCTGAAAGAAAAAATGGTCACTGCCCCTATCCTAGTATTCCCTGACTGGAACAAGGAATTTCATGTGCATGTGGATGCATCCTCTATTGCTTTAGGTACTGTGCTCGCTCAGCCAGGCGCAGGTAATATCGATCACCCTATCTCTTTTTCCAGCAGAAAGTTGTCTACAGCGGAGAAAAATTATACTACGATAGAACGCGAAGGTCTTGCTATGGTATATGCATTACAGAAATTTCGGCATTATCTTCTAGGATCTCATTTTAAGATGTTTACTGACCACTCTGCTTTGAAGTACTTAGTTAACAAACCTGTGCTAGGAGGAAGAATATGAAGATGGTTAATTCTATTTCAAGAATATGATTTTGAGATCATTGTTAAGCCTGGATGACTTAACCTAGGACCTGACCACTTGTCGAGGCTTGAGTCAGGCGAAGAACCTACCAATATGGACGAAGGCCTCCCTGATGCACAATTATTTGCTATACAGATAGTTGATGAATATTTCCAGGATATTGCTCAGTATTTGTCTACAGGTATCCCCCCTTCAGAGATGACCACACAACAGAAGAAGTAGTTGGTGGTTCGAGCCGCGGACTTCACTTTAATAGCAGGACATCTGTATAAGATGGGACCAGATGAGATACTGCGCAGATGTGTTTTGGAACACGAAAAACCTCTAATATTGGCAGAAGCACACTCTGGTGCAGCAGGAGGTCACTATGCAGGTAAAGCAACAACGCAGAATATTTTGACAGCCGGCTTATGGTGGCCCACACTTCACAAAGATGCAAGAGAATACTGCCACAGCTGCGACATCTGTCAGAGGACAGGTAAACCATCTAGGAGGGATGAAATGCCCCTAGCTCCGCAAGTAACATTACAGGCCTTTGACAAATGGGCCATTGACTTTGTTGGTCCTATCAACCCCCCTGCGAAAAAGTCAGGAGCCAGATACATCATTACAGCAACTGATTATCTTACCCGTTGGGCCGAAGTTCAACCCGTCAAGACCTGTAGCGCTGCTACTGCTGCGAAGTTCATCTTCGACAACATCTTATCTAGATTTGGGTGTCCCAAAGTTCTTATGAGTGATCAAGGGTCACATTTCCTGAACAGGACTATTGAAGTATTGACTGAAGAATTTCAGGTGTATCATCAAAAGAGTACCGCATATCACCCACAAGAAAACGGGACTGTCAAAGCTTTTAACAAAATCCTTGAGCATGCCTTGACAAAGGTTTGTAACGCTAACAGGAATGATTGGGATCTTCGAATTCCAGCAGTGCTATGAGCTTACAAAACTACTTGCAAAAAGTTAACAGGCCATACACCCTTTCGACTAGTTTATGGGCAAGAAGTTGTCATGCCCATGGAATACATTGTTCCCAGCCTCCGGATATCTACTTTCACCGAGATGGATGACCCAGCCATAATCACAGAGAGACTGAAACAGATATTAGAACTTGAAGAGGATAGATTTGTCGCAGGCTTCCAACAACAGGTGCAGAAAGCTCGAGAAAAAGCATGGCATGACAGACACATCAAGAGGAAACATTTTCAGCAGGGTGATCTTGTGCTCCTTTATGACAGCAAATTCATGAAGTTCCCTGGAAAGTTTAAGACACATTGGAAAGGACCGTATGTAGTACAGAAAGTTACTGACGGGGGCGCAGTCCAGCTAGCTAAGTTAAATGGTGAGCTTTTCCCCTCTATGATAAATGGGAGCCGTTTAAAAAAGTACACGGACAGGCCAGGTATTCAGAATAGGAGGTAGCACTAAGCAAATAAGTGAAGATGTTTGTCGCATTATGGATTATCGTAGTCTGTTTTGTCTACAGGATGCGAAGCTACAAGTTGATCATAGGTCGCCAGGTCAGATTGTGTCGAGTTCGAAGGTTGTCAAGGTGTGTCGCAGCCCAAAATGTGACGGATGGGACATACTGCAATCGGCGGCGCTGGCACGAGAGCTGCTCTCATTACTGGTCATAATGAGATTTTGGGAAAATCCGGCGCTGTGTGGAGAAGATTTCCGGAACTCCGTCAGATTTGGCGTCATCACTGCACCATGATGACAAATTCCGCCTCGGGATTCTATAAGGAGCCATCTCGACCTGTGTTTTCTGCCTTAAGCATCTGTGAGATATTTAGCCCGAACCATGTCGAATGACTGTAACGTTCAGGAGCTAGTACGTGAAGTAAGGGACAGAGGTCTGCAGCACCTGCTGAGTACTCCGCCAGTACAGCCTTACCTGGCTAAGTACGTCGACAGGCAGGAGTTTGCTCTAAATTTGCAAAGACGGACAGGAGTTTGCTCTAACGTAGAGCAACAAAGGGCATGAGGCCTCGCAGAAAGACTTTGGGGAATCCTGCCATGCAATCTTTCGGCGTAGCAGAACCATGGCAGCTATATTCCTTCTGCAGTGGGACACGCAATCCCAGGGGACCCCAAAGTTGTAGATGGTCAGGCATCGGCAATTGGAGTGAAGGATGGGGTTGCAGGTGGATCGCGACGGCTTTCAAAGAACAGAAGTAGGCAGCCGGCAGCAGCATGGAGAGCTTCAGCAAGCAGTACACTATGCTTCGTCAGTGGAAGTCTGCCACCAGGGAAACTGAAGAGTGTCCCGGGACGGGCCACTAGTGAGTCTTAGGGGCCTGTTGGGGCGCATACTCCATGTTTGGGTAACTCGGCGGTTAATTAGAAAATTTTTAAGCGGATTTACGGGTCAAAACAGTCTTAGGGGTATCGGGGGAAATTAAAACACCTTTTTTGAAAAAAAAACCCATGGTTGAAATCCAGGGTTTAGGGTTTTGGGTGCCCATGGTTTAAGACCCCCATAGCTGTTTCGGGTGAGACTGCAACCTGTGCGCAGGTTGTTGCCGAAAGGGCCAACTCTGTGGGTCTTTTGTTGGTGCGACATTAAAGGATTAAACCCAGGTCTGCCCTATTGCCCAACAATCTGTCAGCGCTAGGATAGGAAAGAGAGGTCAATAGGGATCTACAACCCCTTACCAAATCACGACCTAAACGTCACCAACTTCAATAAAAATGATCAGCTAAACACCACTAAATCCCATAGAAATGGCCAGGTTCTAGGTTATGTACATGAGGGTAGTTAGTAGTTTTTTATGTCTATATAACAATTTCATTTTTTGACTTTTTATGGGTTATAATTTATTCTAGGAATGAAAAACAAAAAAATGTATTGTTAAAATCAACTTTATAAGAACTAATAGGACTTGAGACAATTATATTAGCATGTGATAAATAAGTTTGGATGGAACTTTATAAGAACCAATATGATTCAAGATAATGATATAAGCCATATGATAAACAATTTTGGAGGGAAAGGAAAAAAACTATTCTTTTCTATTCCATTTTCAACCTCTCTTTGTAGACTTATTCAAATATTTGTAGGTGTACTTGAATTTGAGTGAGAACACTTCTCTCATTTCCTTAAAAATTAATAATAACTCTTATTTGATTATTTTAAATGTTATTTTATGATTTTCCTTAGGAAATTAATTTCAAATCTCAAAATTCATCCAATGATTCTGTTATAACTAGATCTTGTTCTTAGTTTATCTGTTTCTTTTGTCCTAATTTTCAACCGTTGGTTTAAAATGATTTTATATTTTATGTTGATTTTAAGAATTTTTGACAATCAATAATTTTGGTTGGAATTGATACTTTTAATGGTTGAATCATTTCATTATTTTAGTTTTAAGGTTTGTCTTTTGGGCTTATTAGTTAATATGTACATCTTTAAGCTTTCAAAAAGTTATAATAAAAGTTCATTCCAAGTTTTGATTTATAATCCAACTCTCATTTTTGAGTCCTTTGTCAAATATTTTCATGAGGAGATTCCTGTAGCAGCTCTGTTTTTCCTGTTTTTGTCATTTTCATTGGGAGTATATTACGAGGATATGGAAATGAATTCAGGAAAACCAAAAGAGGTTTTTGTCCACAACAGAATCATTCACAAAAACCTCTCTCAGTTTTGCAACATCTATTATCGTTTGAGAGATTCGAATTCATCTTTGTGGCCTATTTTCAGGGTTTGAATTATTTAATAATTTCCTGTTTTAGTCACAAATTTTCAGAACATATTTCGATCAATTGAAAAGGAATTTTGAAAAACCAAGAGAGGTTTTTGTTTATAACATACTCATTTAAAACAAAATCTCTCAGTTTTTACACAGGTGTTTCGAATAGAGAGATATGAAGGCGTCTTTGAGACCCAAATTTCCAGAAATTCGCCAAATTTCCCCAAATCCGATTTGCTATTTTTGGGTTAATTATCTTTAAAGATTTTGAGTTATCATGTAACTAATTGATGTAACTGTTTCAAATTTCGACCTAGAAGGTAGTTATGGAACTACTTTACTTTTGTAATGATAAAATGAGGACAAACATATAGTTTTGAGTGGGGGGGGATTTTTCACTCAAGGAGAGGCTTTGGAGCTTTGATTTCTCAAGCTAGCACTTATAACTCTTATGTAAGTGGATGACTGTTATTGATTATATATAAACTGATAAGCCATTTTACCTGTCATGCTTTTTCATTTCTGATCTGTTTGATTACTCAGTCTACAATTTCATTTCTTGTTTAAGTTTTCTTCATGTAAATGCTTGTAGCCTGTGGGTGGAATTAGTATTTCATGTGTAATGTTTATGGCTTATTGGGATGTGTTTGATCCCCAGTTTATCCAATTTGCATGATTCAGTTCTGTATTAGTTTGTGGATGTTTATTTCCTCCTTGATTGATGAAGTTTTCAACCAAAACCATAAAAACATGTTTTATTTAATTTTACTTTTGAGATTGTGTTGGCTTGTTCTTCTAGTAGTCTAAGAACAATTTCTGGCACAAACATCTTTGGCGCCGTTGCCGGGGATGAAGATGAAGTATATCTTCCTTGGGATATCATTATTCTTCTGATTTTGAGAGGTGAACAAAGTCAGAAAATCTTTTAGACTACAAGTTTTCACCGGTGACTCCATGATTAAAGATTCCACTGCAAGGAGAATTTTGTTGACAGAAAAATGAAGAAGCCAAATGGAAAGACTGGATATCAGCTTGTTACTTTACTCCATGAGGTTTTGTTCTTATTCATTAGTTCTTTCCTATCTTTCCCATTGCATGTCAAAAGAATTATTTTTTGTTTTGTCTATTTCGATGATCATAAACCTTCAAGTACATATCCCACTTTGGAAGAAGAAAATCTGCATTCTTCTTGTGTTATTAATGTTGATCCTATTCCTTCATTTGAAATACATGTTCAGCATGATATACATATACCCATATCTCTTGAAGCTGATTATTTTGGTCATCTTGTAGAGAATAAAGCTGATCTATTACCTTCTACCATCACTGCTGAAACTTCTGAACAGCTGGTTGAACCTCATTTTCATCTCATAGATTTTCAGTCTAGACTCAGACAGATGATGTTTAAACCTCTTAGGCTGCCATATCTCTTACATCCTTACCCTTCCTACTTTGTTGAATATCTTCCCCATTTTACTGGAAAAGACCATATTACAGCAGAGAAGCATTTAGAATCTTTTCATAATTTCATTGATAATTTTGAAATTATGCATGAGGATGTTGTCATGAGGTTATTTTCGAAGTCCTTTGTTGGAGATGTTGGGTTGTGGTTTCGAAATTTAAAAGCTGATTCAATTGGATCGTGGGAAGAGTTACATGATGTCTTTTTGAAGTATTGGGGTAAGAATAAATCTTATGATCAATTTCTTTCCGATTTTTATAGTTTGAAAAGGGAAAATGATGAGCCAATTACTAAATTTAATTGGAGGTTTCAAAGTTTTTATATCAGTATGCCTACGGAGATCAGACCTTCAGAAAAACTTGCTATGGTATATTATGTTATGGCTCAACATTCAGATCTTGTCTTGTTCCTGTTAGAAAGAAAATCATCATCTTTAAGACAATTGTTTGAGGATGCAAAAGGAATGGAGGAGAACATCCGAGATTGCAAAATGCTTCGAGATCGGGCTCATGTTGAAGATATACAAGCTTATGAAGATGAAGAAGAACGTAGGTATCATTCATATTTAAGACAGTTTCCTTCATCATTTTCATATTTTCATATGAACAAGGATATAAATGATGCTTGTGTTGATTCTTCATATCAGTTTGCTGACTTTTTCGAGGATAACATACTTTCGGTGGATTATAGTAGAAATTTCTTAGTTCCTGCTATGAGATTATCATGTTATGAAGAAGAAGTTGTTGCTCTTCAACCTCTTACTATTGGTATAAGAAATAAGTTGCCATTCTTGACTTATGGTCACTTTCAGAATTTTATTTGTTCAAGTTTTGATCAAGGGTTTTATTTAAAGGTCGATAAGCAGTTTGAAAAGCCCTTGGTTTCCATTCTTGATCCAAAGTTTAAAAAGAACAGCAATGGAGAGGAAGAGAATGCTTCACTTTATGATGAATATAATGAAAACATTGGAGTTTTAAATCAGAAATTTCATGATCACGTGGCTTCTTGGATGGAGTTGTATGTTTCAAAGGTTTTTAATGCTCCATATTTTGGCATACTTACTATTTCCAGTCATAAGTATCAGCTGCCTATAAACTCTTTATTGCATTTATCACATATTTTGTGGGTTTTCTCAAATAGTAGCATGCATGAAATCATGATTCTCAGTCAAATGGTTTCTTGGCTTCACTGGAAGTATGATTACACTTGATTGGGTTGTTTCCTCCAATTAGAAGTAGGAGTAAATATCAGAATAAGCTCGCTATATGAGCATGTAGATTCTTTTCAGTATGCTGGTTTGTAGCAGTATTTTTTCATTTCAAAGGTATGCGTTCAGAGTTTGACAAAGTTGAAGAGATTTGGTAACTGACTCCATCACCCAATGAATAAGGCACAAGGTCTACAGGTTCTTGAAGCCTCACAAGGAGGACTTCATCCCGCAGCAAGAGCCAGATGTTATAACTAGATCTTGTTATTAGTTTATCTGTTTCTTTTGTCCTAATTTTCAACCGTTGGTTTAAAATGATTTTATATTTTATGTTGATTTTAAGAATTTTTGACAATCAATAATTTTGGTTGGAATTGATACTTTTAATGGTTGAATCATTTCATTATTTTAGTTTTAAGGTTTGTCTTTTGGGATTATTAGTTAATATGTACATATTTAAGATTTCAAAAACTTATAATAAAAGTTCATTCCAAATTTTGATTTATAATCTAATTCTCATTTTTGAGTCCTTTGTCAAGTATTTTCATGAGGAGATTCCTGTAGCAGCTCTGTTTTTCCTGTTTTTGTCATTGTCATTGGGAGAATATTACGAGGATATGGAAATGAATTCAGGAAAACCAAAAGAGGTTTTTGTCCACAATAGAATAATTCACAAAAACCTCTCTCAGTTTTGCAACATCTATTATCATTTGAGAGATTCGAATTCATATTTGTGGCCTATTTTCAGGGTTTGAATTATTTAATAATTTCCTGTTTTAGTCACAAATTTGCAGAACATATTCCGATCAATTGAAGAGGAATTTTGAAAAACAAAGAGAGGTTTTTGTTTATAACATAATCATTTAAAACAACCTCTCTAAGTTTTTACACAAGTGTTTCAGATCGAGAGATATGAAGGAAGATTTGAGACCCAAATTTCCAGAAATTCGCCAAATTTCACCAAATACGATTTGCTATTTTTGGGTTAATTATCTTTAAAGATTTTGAGTTATCATGTAACTAATTGATGTAACTGTTTCAAATTTCGACCTAGAAGGTAGTTATGGAACTACTTTACTTTTTTAATGATAAAAGGAAGACAAACATACAGTTTTGAGTGGGGTGGCGGGATTTTTCACTCAAGGAGAGGCTTTGGAGCTTTGATTTCTCAAGCTAGCACTTATAACTCTTATGTAAGTGGATGACTGTTATTGATTATATATAAACTGATAAGCCATTTTACCTGTCATGCTTTTTCATTTTTGATCTGTTTGATTGCTCAGTCTACAATTTCATTTCTTGTTTAAGTTTTATTCATGTAAATGCTTGTAGCCTGTGGGTGGAATTAGTATTTCATGTGTAATGTTTATGGCTTATTGGGATGTGTTTGATCCCCAGTTTATCCAATTTGCATGATTCAGTTCTGTATTAGTTTGTGGATGTTTATTTCCTCCTTGATTGATGAAGTTTTCAACCAAAACCATAAAAACCTGTTTTATTTAATTTTACTTTTGAGATTGTGTTGGCTTGTTCTTCTAGTAGTCTAAGAACAATTTCTGGCACAAACAGATTCACAAAGGATATCCAAAACATGTTTATCAGTTCTTGTTGGTGGTACTTTTAGCTTTATGTGTATTGCTCAACCATTTGTGCAACCATGGGATATCAAAAACATGTTTATCAGTTCTTGTTGGTGGTACTTTTAGCTTTATGTGTATTGCTCAACCATTTGTGCAACCATGGGATATCAAAAACATGTTTATCACTTCTTGTTGGTGGTATTTTTAGCTTTATGTGTTGCTCAACCATTTGTGCACCCATCTTTGAAGACACTCATCTTTACATAGTTGGTTTCCTCTTTTTGTTTTCCTTTTTGTATCTACAATGATCTATCCAACTTGTGTTTATTTGGTTCATGTGGTTTGTTGATATTCCCTCACTACAAAAGGTGGGCACAATATGTTCGTCTCTAGCATTTCCTTTCTTTTGTTACCATATGTTTTAGTGGGCAATGATCAATTGTTGGAATTGTTGTAATGGGAAAATTGTGGACTTTGTGTAGTAGGTTGGGTATGGAATGATTGTTTTTGGTCTCTTTTAAGGGTTTTGGTCATCTAGTGTAAATTCTAAATGGATTTTTATCCTAGCCCCTATTTTAGATAATAGGAAAAACACATGTTTCGGCCGAGACAATTTTGCATCATCTCGTGTCTTGAACTCGCTAGTAGACAACTTGCATTCATTGTAGAAATTGCATTGTTGTCAACTTGTGATTGGTGATGTTCATGGTATGTTTGAATCCTAATTTTGTTGTATTACTTGAGATCTATATCATGTTTATCATGGAGAGATTTATTTTCTTCCATTCCCTTAACATTAGTACCATACCCAATCTCTATAAGGTGAGGATCCAATATGTTATTCATTTGCATCCTTCAATTGATCTAAAGACACAATAACCGTAAACATAGTATTAGCAATGTTGTACAATGTATCTACTACCTTAACCTTGTAAAGAACTAAAGTTGATTCATTGATACCATTCACACAATCATAGGTTACAAGCACTATGATGACACACTCTCCAAGTAAAATCTAGTTTTCAATGTCCATGTATGATAAATCAATAACATTAGATCTTATTAGTGAACCTAGGTACTTCACCTGGAAATATGTGGAGAGTTTTTATGTCTTCAATTATGTAGGAAGTATGTAGCCCACCTTTGAGTTGCAAGTGTTCCAACCATCACATGATTCTATGGTATATTTGGACATAACTTGAATAAGGCCTTTGAAGAACACTATGATTGGAAATAAGATCTAGTGTTAATTTATTGAGCATACCCATTTATCCCATGCGATAAGTAAATGGCTAATTTAAAGATAGTAACATCAACAACAAAAATGGTGTGAAAGGCCCCTTTATGTAAATTGAATGAATTAAAGGAATGATTATAGTGTAATGTCATTGTGTCAAAATAGTGTAGTATGAGACTAAACAAGAAATAAAGCATCGACATTGTGAGTAGTGATGCAACTTTGTAATTGTTGGCTAATCTAACAATCCATTTGGTGTATGAGTAATCATGTACAACTATTTAATGTGATTTACTTCACAAGAAATTTGTGTTTGTTTAAAAACTTTATGCAATTTACTCATACAACTCTTTAATGTGATTTAATTCACACGAATTTTGTGTTTGTTTAGAAACTTTATGCAATTGCATTGGTGCCAAGGTATAAGAAGTCACCCAATCTAATTTTTGAAGCAAAATTTTTATCACTACTCATGTTTTGGCTAGTGGTTATATCATTTATGGCCAAGACAATTTTCCATCATCTTTTAAAATGGATAGGACTTAATTGTTTGGTATCCAACTTGAAAGCATTGTTTCTTATAACCTAAAAAATGACAAGGTTTATATTTTCAACTCTATCTTTTACATTTGAGAAAAAAATTTCAAAGTGTCATGAACCTAATTGAATCCATTGCAGGAATTGTTTTGTCCCCAACTTGGGATCGGTGATGTTCATGGTAGTTCTGTTATACTTTTGATAAAAAAAAATTAATAATGTCTTAAGCTTTCTCATAGACAACTAACGTTTGTTGTGCAAACTACTTTTCTTGAGCTCTATCTTATGTTGCTCAAGTGTTGCAGTTGCAACTTTTCCCAAAATTTTCAAATTTTGGACCCTCCTTGTTGATTTTGTTGAAGACCGTTTGTGCCCACTCTGCTACACGTTTGGATTGTTTGAGGCCAGTTTTTCTTGTTGTTCGGGAATTCGTTTGGGTCTGCGAATGGTTTGGATTGTAGCACTTAGTAGGTTTCATGCTGTTTTATCATTACCGAGGTTTGGCCGAGGTTTAAAATGGGATTTTTAGTTGTCTCTTTTTCGGGGGCCAGTTAGAGTTTGTGCCGATGTTTAGAGCTTTTCGTCGATCTCGCGTTTTATTGTTAAAAAAAAATATCTCGCTTCGCGATGTTTCGAAAGGTGTTGTGACTCTGATCGGAGGTCGAGGGCTGATTGAGGTTCGTCGTTGCAGCCCCAGAATAGACTAACTGCCTGTCGGACTGCGTTTCCTTTCGCCAATGTCCTGCTCTATTTCCCTCCGATGTTGACTGGTCTACGAATTTTCTTGACCGTATAGATTCCGCCGTTGCGGCTATGTAGCACACTAGCTATCTGATGCTTCAGTGGATCCGACCCCCGATGTTTTATCGCACCTTTTTCGGTTTGTGTTCCAGAACCCCTAGACTGTAGGTCACCCGCCGTTGCAGCTACATAGATCACTAACCGACCGATGTCAAGTGTTCTGATTTGCCGATGGGGGATTTTATATGCCCATTTCTTAATTGTTTTCCCGCCGATAGTTATGAGCTCGTAACTGATTTCGTAAATGACCGATGTGCCTTGTTTTATCAGGTTGAAATTTTCACGTGAAAACCCAGCTCCGGTTTTATTTTCTTTTAGTACTCATTTTATTGGTATTATGGTTTATGTTTATTATTAAGATAGTCGGGATAAATGATGGTTTTTCTTTTGATCGTAGAACAAACATGGGAGATTTTCTCAGATCCCTTTGAAGATTATTGCGGCGAAGAAGATGCAGCTGGAGGACAAAGCATGTTAAAAGCATAAGGCAGCAGAGTTGTTGTTCGAGGAAAAGAAAATAATAAGGGTCTGAAGAGGGACCGAGGACTGGTAGAGCGTAATCACTAAAGAGAAAAGGCCCAGGCTTGGGCGGTTCATCAGTTACCTAGCCATTCCCATTTTTATAAAAGTCTTTATTTGAAACGTAACGTTGAATTATGAGCATTCGCAAGATGACAAAACTATGAGATTGAAATGGTTGGGGGGAAACCGAAAGGTTTTGAGCTGGTTCTTGTATAAATATACCAAATATATAGGGACGAGGGGGATTTTTCCTAGTGAGACTTGTGAACTACTTGTTGTAAGAGGAACTATTTTGTTTTGCAATAATAAAATTACAATTTTTCCTGTTGGAGAAAGTGCTATGTGGAATGTTCAAATGTGATGATTTCGTTTTCAGCTGTGTTTCATTAACTGTGAGATCGTTCTAACTTTTTGAACCTATGTTCTTGTATTAATGTTCTCTGGTTTGTTTTGTGATAATTTCCACTACGAGTAATGAATGTTTTAACAGACGACGAGCTAGCTTGTTGTGCACATCTCTATTCATGTTTATGTGTTTTGATTCTAAGAACAACTATCCATGATTTATCCTAACATTTGAGCAGTAATACATTACTCATTAATTGATAATCTTGCTCCCTAGGGTCAACTTAGTTAATCTTGTTTTCATTTGTGTGTGATTTAGATGCGAGAGAGTCTAAGACGAGAGGTAAGAACATGCGCATCACATTGTGACCCCTCCTCATATTCTTGATCAATTTGCATGTTAGATAGGCACTTGCATATCATACTTAAAGTCAAAATTACAAAAATATACACGGTGGACAGGGCCGCAACTGGTAAAACCCTTTATTTTTGTTACTTGACCTACGATAGCCAGACCACAAACCGGACGGATTCCCCATACCAAACAGTCATAGGCTAGTTGGGAACGTTGACTAGGGAGAATCCCTTGCTGTTGTCGCCTGCAAATTTCCAGGCCTCAACAGTTACTGGCGCTAGAAGGAGGACCACCAATGCATGGATGGTCGGGGAAATCCATTTCCTCGAAATTACTCCACCAGTGATAGTTTTGAAAGCAGTTTATTTCCTGATCCAAATACCGAAGAGAATAGAGAACATTTGTATTCTGTAGACAATGAAGTTGTTAATAATCTGAGGAGACACACTAGAGCATATGTAAAGAGTATTGGAGGATTACCCACTATCCCTGATTTTCCCTGAAGAGAATACAAGAGGAAAGATCGTCCCATCTTGGAATATTTAGTGTTGGCTGGAGATTTGGAAGAGTTAGTAGAAGTATCATTATAGGAAGTTGTTCAGCCTTTAAATCAAGTAGGACCAAACACACCTTATTGTTCTCATGTGCATACTCTTGTTCCCTCACCTCCTCACTCTCCACCCAGACTCATGGTAGGCGTAAATGCAAATCAACCACTTAACCCACCAAATCCACCACTTGCTTGGAAGGCCAGATCACCCTTGAACTTAACACCTCCGTTGCATGACTTACCTAAAGCTTTTGAGAAGATGCTGCCCAAGTTTGATCCAAATGAGAAGGTTTTAGTAGATGACCATTTGCAAATTTTCTATTTGGAAATAGAAGGATTAAGGGTTGGGGAACATGAGGATGTAGTTTGTAGACTTTTTCCACATACCCTTAAAGGAGTAGTAGCATCATGGTATTTTGGTTTTCCTGCAAACTCTATCTCAGACTGGAATACTTTTGAAAGGATTTTCAGAAGCAAATTTGCAACCCAAAAAACTCATGTGGCTCTCATGAAAGGACTGTGTGCTTTAAAGAAAGAAAGAAAAGAGAAGGTGCATAGTTTTACCCAAAGATTTGCAGTTTATCTTAAGAATTTTTCTGAAACTGACAAACCCTCGGATAAAGTTTTGATTGAGTATTATACTTCAGCTCTCAAGCCCAATTTGGCCATGTTTGCCAAAATGAAAGCCAAACCTACGCTAGCAGAGACTTATGAAGAAGAGGAGAGAGTAGAGGCTGAAAAGGAAAGCATCGAAGATTATCCTGAGCAGTTAGGAGAAAAAAATGTTGGGAGAAAAGCTTTGTTATTTACTAAGCCTAAAGAGGAGCAATCACATGATTTCGAAGGAATGGAAAAGATGATGCAGAAGCTCTCTAACAGAATAATAGACTTGGAAAAGGAAAAGGAAGCCCATAAGTTTTATAAGCCTTATTACAAGAGAAAGGAGGATAACAATCAATCCCAACCCCCTCCACACAGTCCTGCATCGATGAACTTAACAGAGGTGGGGATGGATAAATTTTGCACTTTTCACCAACAACCCCATTCTAAAAATAATTGTCCTCAATGGATAAATTCAATGACGTTGGTAATGAATCAGCTGTTGGATTCCAAATTAACCGTGGATAATGATGAAGAGGGAAAAGACAACAATAAATTAACAGAAAAACAAGAGGATGATGCCATGGTTTTATGGAACTGTGTATCGTTTTTTAATACCGAAGAAGAAAAGGATCCAAGACATGAAGATATCTTCGAAATGAATGTGACGATGAGAAGCCAAGGGTTGGTTAAAGATAATAGTCTCATGCTCCCAAAGATTAAGACACTTCAAAAGAATGTAAAGAAATTTCAAAAAAATGCCTCAGCTAATAAAATTCCGGAATTTACCACCACCAGTCAAAATCCGAAACAGATCAACATGCCTACCAAGCTCATTGAAGAGAAGATCAATAATGTTAAAACAAACCTCACAGAACATAAGATGGATTACGACATCGTGGAGGATATAAAAAAGGTGAAGGCAAATATCTCGTTACTTGAGATGTGTAATGTGTCGCAGCAAAAAGAAAAGTTATTGAAAGCACTTGAAATATCAGAGGAGAAGCTTTCCACTGACAATCAGCCCCAAGAAGAAGAAATTGGTGAAGCAAGTGTGGGAGGCAAGCCTAAATGCAAGGCTCCACCTTTTCTCCTTACTTTTGAAATTTTCAACCACAATGTGCACAATTGTCTAGTAGACTCGGGGGCATCAGTAAATGTTATGTCGTTGTCAGTCTGCAAAAAGATAAATGGACAACCTAAACCATCTACCTGGAAGGTCATTTAGTTGGACATAACGAATGTGAAGGTAATTGGGGAAATGGAGGATGTTCTCATTCGCTTATCTTCAAATGATAAGGTATGTCAATTCATTGATATTGTAGTAGCAGACATACTTGAGGCTTATGGAATTGTTTTGAGCAGAGATTGGTCGACAAAACTAATTGGATATTTTGCTTCGGACTAGTCACATATGTGGCTACCTTATAAAGTAAGCCCAAATCAAATTAAATTTTTAAGAGAGCCCCACATGAAACACAATGTTACTTAGTTCGAAGGTGAAAATGAACCGGTGAATTCTGTTTTGGGAAATTACTTCATTGAGCTAGAGCCGGGAAACTATCAAGCGGAAGAAGCCAACGATACGTCAGATGCTCAGCCTAATCTCCTTTGGTTTTCACAGGTTGATGAAGTTGATTGTAAAATAGTAGACTTAGCTGTAGATGTAGATGTTGATTCATGCGCAGTAGTGATAGGCATTTTTTGGATGCTTTTTTTTGATGGGTCTAAAACTTTGGAAGGGTCAGGAGCCGACTGTGTCTTGATTGATCCTAAGAAAAATAAACATTTTCTTTCATGTAGGTTAGAGTTTGAATGCACCAATAACATATCCGAATATGAAGCATTAGTTCAGGGACTAAGAAAAGCAATTGAATTAAAGGTAGAAAATCTGAAAGTGTATGGGGATTCTGAAATAATTGTAAAACAGATTCGAAATCAAATACATTGCATTTCCCAAAATTTAAAAGCTTATCAAAATGAAGTATGGGATTTGCTTAAATGTTTTAATGCATTTAATATTGTATCGATTCCTAGACTTAAGAATGTACCAGCTGACTTGTTAGCCACCTCAGCTACGAGGCTTGTGCCCTCTAATAACCCGTGTTCTATTGAATTGCTTTTCAGGCCTTCGGTTCCAGATATGATTACCAATTTACGAGTTTTTGATGATGATCAATAGATTCTAGAATGCTTAACAAATGATGAAACCTTCAAAGGGGCAATCATTGATGATGAAGAACATCAAGCCGAGCTAAAATTCGATAATTTTATTCCTAAAGGAGTCAGGACTTTAGAGCGGATGTTTGATCTAAATGATAAATTCAGAAGGCCAGTGAATGTGAAGAATCATAGCTCGTCTCTACAGTTCGAGTTGATTAATTTAGGGACTGAAATTGAGCCTAAATATGTGAATTTGGGAAAGTGTTGCTCTCCAGGTGAAAGAAATAAGTTCACCTGTCTGTTCAAACAATACAAAGATGTTTTTGCCTGGACGTATGAAGATCTGAAGACATATGACACCAACATTATTCAGCATGTTATCCCCATCAGATCTGGGGTCAAGCCCTATCAATATCCTTTAAGGAAAATGCATCCAAAACTAGAGCCTCTAATTCAGAATGAAGTAAAGAAGTTATTGGATGCTAAAATTATTTTCAAAGTTAGACACTCAGAATGGGTTTCAAATCTGGTACCAGTAAGAAAGAAATCTGGAGAAATTAGACTATGTGTGGATTTCAGAAACCTAAATCACGCTTCAGATAAAGACAATTATCTTGTCCCACCCATGGAACAGATATTGCAAATGGTTTCGGGTTCTGAATTATTTTCTTTATTAGACGGATTCTCTGGCTACAATCAAGTGTTAGTAGTTGAAGAAGATAGACTTAAAACTACATTCAGAACCAGATGGGGGACTTTTGCTTACAGAAGGATGCCCTTTGGACTCATAAACGTTGGAGCTACTTTCCAGAGGGCTATGGACATAGTGTTCCACGGTCTGATTGGCCACAGTGTTGTAGTATACCTTGATGACATCATAGTATTCTCAAAGAAAAGGGAAGAACATGCATTCCATCTAAAACAGATTTTCGAACGCTGCCGAAAATATGGTATCTCATTAAACCCCAAGAAGTACGTGTTTGCCGTTACTGAAGGAAAGTTACTGGGTCACATGGTTTCTAAGAAGGGGATCTCCATAGAACTGGAGAGGATCAAAGCTATTGAACAGATTCCCTTACCCCATAATAAAAAATGCATGCAATCATTTATGGGGACAATAAATTTCGTGCAAAGGTTTGTGCCGGATTTCGCTCAAATTGTTAAACCTTTGCAGCAAATGGTAAATCAAAGTGTACAATTCAGGTGGACTGATGTAGAGAAGAAGACATTTAGTAAAATAAAGACATCTGTTGCGCACACACCCTCCCTCAAAAGTCTGGATTTTGAGAAAGATTTTATTTTGTACACTTTCACATTTGACGATTCACTAGCAGCGGTGCTTACCCAGAAGGAAGATGGGGGAGATGAGTTCCCCATATCATTTATGAGCACTGGTCTACAGGGAGCCGAATTGAATTACCCAGCTGTGGATAAACAAGCTTACGTAGTCTTCAAAGTGGTAAAACAATTCAGGCCATATATACTTAAGAACCGGACAAAGGTGATAGTTCCACACCCAGTTGTGAGGTCTCTTTTCGTACAAAAAGAATTAGGAGAAAGAAGAGGCAACTGGGTAACAACTTTATAGGAGTATGACCTCGAATTCAAGCCAGCCTCCATAGTTAAAGGGCAAGGATTGTGTAAACTAATGACTGAAAGTAAAGACAATGAAGAAAATAAATAGGAAGGCGAAGCTGAGTTACATTTGATGGATGTATGTCCTCTTTTCACAACTCCAAAATCTTGGTATCGAGACCTTGTTTATTACCTTCAGGAGGGATCGTTACCGAAACATTGGAATTCTAAGCAAAGAAGAGCACTGCGTCTTAAATCAGGGTCATATCAGATTATTGAAGGAATATTATTCAAGAAGAATTATGATGGAGTTCTTCTTAGATGCTTAGAGAAAGAAGATGTGAGGAAGGTCATGATAGACTTACATGATGGGCCTGCTGGAGAACATTTTTCTGGAGATACAATAGCCCATAAAATTCTCAGAGCCAGATACTATTGGCCCACACTGTTCAAAGATGCACATGCCCATGTCAGAAAGTGCGACATCTGTCAAAGGTGTGGTGGAAGGCAAGCTAAAGCAGCAAGACCATTAAAGCCCGTGATGATAACAAAACCGTTTGAGAAATGGGGAATGTATATCATTGGATAGATAAAGCCAAATTATTCCTTGCAACACAAGTATATTCTGACGACAACCGATTACTTCACTCGATGGGTCGAAGCCATTCCGTTGCGTAAAGTGAATGAAGATGCGGTCATGGACTTCTTGCAAGATCATATTATGACCAAGTTTGGGGTTCCAATTTCTTTAGTTTTCGATAATGCTACTTATTTTTCCTCTATTAGATTAACTGCATTTGCTCATGAAAAAGGAATTAAGTTGCATTATTATGCAAATTATTATTCACAAGGAAATGGTTTGGAAGAATCTACAAACAAGAATCTGATTAGAATCTTAAAAAAGACTGTGATAGAAAACCAGAGAAGTTGGCATTCAAAATTACCAAATGCTCTTTGGGCTGATAGGGTCACCCCCAAGACTTCTTTAGGTGTGTCCCCGTATACCCCTGTTTATGGAAAAGAGGCCCTTCTGCCCCCCAATATCATGCTACCCTCTTCCATAATAGCTCAGGAGTCAAGAGGATCAAATAATGAAGTCTTACAGATAAGAATCCATAATCTTTTGAAGGTAGAGGAATCTAGATCCAAGGCTAGAGAACATTTTAAACAACAACTGGAGGTAGTAAAGAGGTGGTTTGATAAGCACAAATTTGGAACAAAAGAGTTTGAAGTAGGAGATTTGGTTCTTAAGTGGGATCACCCACATGATGAAAAGGGAAAGCACATGAAGTTTCAACAATTATGGATAGGCCCTTTCCAGATTGCAACAAAACTTGGCCCCTCAACCTATAAATTGCAAGATTTACAAGGATGGGAGGAGAACTTACCAGTCAATGGTTTAGTTCTTAAACCTTATTTTTCTTGATTTTTGTTTTTATTTTGTTTTGTACATAAATAAATTGTTGCGTTTTTGGCTTTGTTTGTTCTTTTCCATCTTGGTTTAGTTTAGTTTACTTTTGATTTCAATAAAAGAGGCAAATTTTTGGTTGCATGGAAAGCATCAGAGCACCGAATAAATTGTATTTTTGGCTATTAGGCTGTATCTTATTTCTTGAATTTGATGGAATTTTTTCTAGTAAATAGTTTTCCTAAATGGCTATGAACACATTGAAGTCCGGCACAATCCTTGAAAATAACTCAGAATCAAAAGGTCTGGATTACTATTTTGAGGCTCCATCCATTTCACATCTAAAATGTCCTAGGGGGTGACAGCTAAAGACCCATGGAAAGGAAGCAAGGTAAACAGGTTTATTATATATAAATGATCCCATGCCAAAATTTAAAAGCCTAAAGGCTAATAAGAGTCAAAAATCCTAAAAGAAGCGATACATATCAAAGCAAAGTATCAAAACATATGAATACAAATTTGCCAAAATTTCTTCTTCGTCCGTGAGCTGAAAAGTAAATACATCTCTCACACAAAAGAACATTATGGATAGAAGAGCCTAAATAAAATTTAGAAAGAAAGGCATAAGGGGGACTCAAAAGAACAAAAGTTCAAAATGCACAAAAGTGCAAAATGGCATGGGAATGGGGAACAAATGAATATTTCTGTTACCATGTGTTATGATCCTATGGTGTCTAAGTTGGAAGCTACCCAAAGACAGAGGCAAAATGAAATTCATCTACTTAGCCTCAAAAGAGTTATCTTGACGTTGAGATTTCTGTTTCCATTTCCTAAATTTGGACTATCATCAATGATTAAAAGTGCATATATTTGCCATTTTAGGAACCCATACATCTAGAAGTTTTCAACATGTCGATTCTACTGCTAAACAGTCTGTTACGTAAGGAGGAATTTATTTAGAGATTCTGGGTTCACCAGTGAGCCGCCAATTGTTGCAGCTGCAACTTTTCCCAAATTTCTCAAATTTTGGACCCTCCTTGTTGATTTTGTTGAAGACTGTTTATGCCCACTCTGCTACACATTTGGATTGTTTAAGGCCAGTTTTTCTTGTTGTTCGGGAATTCGTTTGGGTCTGTGAATGTTTTGGACTATAGCACTTAACAGGTTTCATGTTGTTTTATCGTTGCCGAGGTTTGGCTGAGGTTTAAAATGGGATTTTTATTTGCCGCTTTTTCGGGGGTCAGTTAGAGTTTGCACCGATGTTTAGAGCTTTTCGTCGATCCCACGTTTTATTGTTAAAAAAAAAGATCTCGCTTTGCGATGTTTCGGAAGGTGTTGTGACTCTGATCGGAGGTCGAGGGCTGATTGAGGTCTGCCGTTGCGGCCCCATAATAGACTAACTACCCATTGCATTGCTTTTACTTTCGCTGATGTCCTGCTCTATTGCTCTTTGATGTTGACTGGTCTGCGGATTTTCTTGACCGTATAGCTTCCGTTGTTGCGGCTATGTAGTGCACTAACTATCCGATGCTTCAGTGGATCTGACCCCCGATGTTTTATCGTGCCTTTTTCGATTTGTGTTTCGGAACCCCTAGACTGTAGGTCACCCGCCGTTGCAGCTACATAGCTCACTGACCAACCGATGTCAAGTGTTCCGATTCGCCGATGGGGGTTTTTATATGCCCGTTTCTTAATCGTTTTCCTGCCGATTGTTATGAGCTCGTAACTGATTTCGTAAATGACCGGTGTGCCTTGTTTTATCAGGTTGAAATTTTCACGTGAAAACCCAGCTCCGGTTTTCTTTTCTTTCAGTACTCATTTTATTGGTATTATGGTTTATGTTTATTAAGATAGTCGGGAAAAATGATGGTTTTTCTTTTGATCGCAGAACAGACATGGGAGATTTTCTCAGATCCCTTTGAAGATTATTGCGGCGAAGAAGATGCAGCTGGAGGACAAAGCATGTTAAAAGCATAAGGCAACAGAGTTGTTGTTCGAGGAAAAGAAAATAATAAGGGTCTGAAGAGGGACCGAGGAATGGTAGAGCGTAATCACTAAAGAGCAAAGGCCCAGGCTTGGGCGGTTCGTTAGTTACCTAGCCATTCCCGTTTTTATAAAAGTCTTTATTTGAAATGTAACGTTGAATTATGAGCATTCGCAAGATGACAAAACTATGAGATTGAAATGGTTGGAGGGCAACCAAAAGGTTTTGAGTTGGTTCTTGTATAAATATACCAAAGATATAGGGATGAGGGGGCTTTTTCCTAGTGAGATTTGTGAACTACTTGTTGTAAGAGGAACTATTTCGTTTTGCAATAATAAAATTACAATTTTGCCTGTTGGAGAAAGTGTTATGTGGAATGTTCAAATGTGATGATTTCGTTTTCAGCTGTGTTTCATTAACTGTGAGATCGTTCTAACTTTCTGAACCTATGTTCTTGTATGAATGTTCTCTGTTTCGTTTTGTGATAATTTCCACTATGAGTAATGAATGTTTTAACAGACGACGAGCTATCTTGTTGTGCACATCTCTATTCATGTTTATGTGTTTTGATTCTAAGAACAACTATCTGTGATTTATCCTAACATATGAGCAGTAATACATTACTCATTAATTGATAATCTTGCTCCCTAGGGACAGCTTAGTTAATCTTGTTTTCATTTGTGTGTGATTAAGATGCGAGAGAGTCTAAGACGAGAGGTAAGAACCCGCACATCACATTGCGACCCCTCCTTGTATTCTTGATCAATCTGCATGTTAGATAGGCACTTGCATATCATACTTAAAGTCAAAATTACAAAAATATACACGGTGGGCTAGGCCGCAACCGTAAAACCCTTTATTTTTGTTACTTGACCTACGGTAGCCGAACCGCAAACCGGACGGATTCCCCATACCAAATAGTCATGGGCTAGTTGGGAACGTTGACTGGGGAGAATCCCTTGCTGTTATCGCCTGCGAATTTCCAGGCCTCAACATCAAGGAAAGATTTATATTTTTGCAACCCATTAACATTAATATCAAACCACAATTGCAATTGTCTTTAACTTACTATGCATAAAGATTAACATTGAGTTGAAATGTGAATTGGATGTGTACATTGGATTAAAATGAGAATTGTATGTTTGAGAAATTGCAAACTACAGTTCTATTAGGTTAACAATTTTTGAAAAAAGGAAATAAGATCTAGGAATAAATTAGTAAGTATACTTACATATAGAACTTGAATACATACTGATTAAGGCTTATCCTAAGAAGAAGAAAACTTGACACACAAAAATATGCCATTGTAACAAAATCAAATCCACTTTGTTAGGCTAAACATATTAAGGGGTGAATAATTTCATTGCATATTTATGTTGAGTTTTTTGTATTTAAGGGGTGACTAAATTCATTGCCTAAGTATGTTGAGTTTCTTGTATTTGCTTCATCCTAGTATGTTGAGTTTCCTACTACATTTGTTTGATCAATTGTTAGATGACATTTTTTCAATTCTTATAAAAGATTTCTTCTTGCATGTGTTTGGTTCACTGTTAGATGATATTTTCTCAATTTTTATAAAATATTTCTTCTTTCTCTTCTTATAAGAGCTTTTCTCTCTTCTTACCAAATATATTTCTCCTTTCTCTTATAAGTCCTTTTATCTCTTCTTACAAGATATTTCTTCTATCTTATTACCAGAAATATTTCTCCTTTCTCTTATAAGTCCCTTTCTTTCTTCTTACAAGATATTTCTTCTTTCTCTTACATAAAAGTATTTAACCAATATTGCAATGACATGGATACAATTCAGTATTAAGATTTGAGTTAATATAATTCTGAATATTGAATATTCCAATTTTTAAATATAAAATATTAATATGTTACAAATGTTTGCCATTATTTATAGATTACAATTTAATATTCAAATTTGAGTTAATATAATTTTGAATATTAAAAATAGTACTTTTTAATTTTGAATATTGAATATTCCTATTTTTAAATATAAGATATTGATATGTTCTCAATGTTCCTATAATTTTTTTTATTAAATATTTTTATAATTAAATAAATTTTTTTTTTTAAATATAAAATAGTAAGATGTTTTAAATATTGATGTTGTAAACATGTTTTATTTTTTTGTATTAAATATTTTTATAATTAAACGATATTTTAATTTATTTTTTAAATATAAAATAGTAAGATGTTCTAAATGTTGATGTTGCCAAACATGTTTAAGAATATATACTTTAGGGGATTTATTCAATGTCCCAATACAAAATTAAAAAGAAATTATTTTAATTTTAAAAATGTGACCGTATGACTTTTTAGCCAGTTTATAGTTGTGGCCTTTGTTGATATGGTTTTATTAGTTAGCTTTTAAAATAAATAAATAAACCTAACAAGGCAAATGAAAAATCTATGTTTTTCAGTTTTTCAGTTTTTTGAATCCTCCAAATATCATTTTCAATCCTAGATCAATAAATTTGATCCTAGGATTTGGATTTAAGCTGGTTTAATCCCAGACATTTCACTAATATAAACTCATATTTAAATTATTGTTATTTTTTGTATATTAAAAAGTACTACAAATTATTATTATTATTATTATTATTCTATTTTTTAAAAATAAACCAAAATAACATAAAAACAAAAACAATTTTTTTTAAGTGCATAAAAGCTGTGGCACTTTATAATTGTATTTGACGAGAAAGGAGTGCCATAAACCCCCAAATATTGAAAAGGAACGTAAAGTAAAAGAACTTTCCTTTTATAAAATAAGTTTGAATAGATGTTTAATAAGTCGTCAGGCATGATAAAAGCCAACCTTATGTATGATTTTATTGCTCATACTTATGCTACTTGCAGATATGATGATATATTAACGAAGATATGGAAATTTCACATTCCACTTAAGATTATCTGTTTCAATTGGCTCAGTCTGATGAATATAATCAATACTTGTGACAACTTGATTAAAAAAGGATGGATAGGACCAAACTGGTGTTGTCTTTGTAAAGCTGCGTTAGAGTCCGTAGATCACCTTTTCCATGACTGCATCTTTACTAGGAAGGTTATCGTTCTCATCAGATCCTCTCTTGACATCCCACATTTTTGGAGGGATTCAAATTTTTTTCATAATGTCTCTTCCTAGATCAACCTTGGAAATACTCTAAAGTATCTTCCTCTCCTTTTTTCATGGCAAATCTGGATGACCAGGAACTATTGTATTTTTGAGGAAAAGAAGCCTGGTATATTATTTGATGTCCTCTCTATCAAGAATCATCTTCAGCTCTATCTTGTTACCATCTAGCTAAAAAACAAAAGGAGAACAATTGGACCAACTCCTACTTTGGTCTACCCTGCTGGTTTCTTCGATGGTGCATCATCTAATCATTTGGGAGATGTAGATGTTCAGCTTTGGCTTAGTCAAGACCACTATTATTGCTTCAAATTGGGAGTAGGCCTGAGCACTAACACTAGATCGGAGTTGCTGGCCTTGTGGACACTCCTTCACTATGCAAAAAACATGGGCCTTACATGGTGATTCTGCTGTCATCATTGACTGGTTCAACCATAGATCTTCTCTTACATTACTCACTTGATGGATGGTGTCATTGTATTAGGGAGCTGGAACCTTAATTCATGCAACTCACTGCCATTCATATATAGAGAGAGCACAATACAATGGCTAACAGCTTATCCAAAGAAGCATTAACTCTCACTCCGGGCCAGCTTTAGTTTTCTGAGTTCACCATGGGTGAGTGTATTGATCAGGGCTCTTTTTCACTTTTCTAGCCCTCAGCACTGGACCTTTTTGTGCTATAGCTTTTTGACATCCTTTGGATGATGGTGGTGGATGTGTCCATATGCAACTATTTGTTTAATGCTTCTTTGGATTAGCTAATCTAGTAATAGTATGAACTCTCTATGTAATGAAGGGCAAGGACGCAGATGTAGTATTTTCTCCAAGCTTGTTACTCACTATGAAGCTTTATAGTTACTGATCTTGAATTGTAGACAACAGTTAATGGTATTGATGTATTGCCACATGCGCTCAGCTGAAGCTGATGTTGTAGTTATTTTTTGATGATATATTTCATACACCTAGAGCTCAGCATGTGCTGATGATGTATTCATGTTACCTTTGATTTCAATGAAATAGCAAGGAACTGATTTTTTCCCCTGGAAAAAAGTTTTGAATAGAAAAAGTATCAATTTTAAAAAAATTATATTGTTAAAAAATCATAAGAATATTCAACTTTGGCACACAATAGCTTTATGTCAATAAAAATATTAATCATTAACATAATAATTGATCCCTTCCCAATTAATAAAAAAACCCCAAAAAAAAATTGTTTAAAAAGTTAAAAAACCACATTACCATTAATACAACTCTAATAAAATGGCCCACTCAGTCTGTTTTAGTGAAACCACTTGCGAAGGTGTAAAACTGGAAAATGATTTGAACTCGAGGCCAAAGAGTGACACCGACACGTGGAGTTCATGGTGAACCGACACATGGCGCGATTCTATTTACTAAGGGGGCAAGGAATCTTCCGAGACCATGTCTCCATAGGGCTAAGGGAACACCTCCGGCGTAATTATGATATATTTTTTTGGTAAAATAAGTCTATCTTTATATTAACACAATATACATCATACATTGGAGTTCCTCCAAATGTATGTTAAACTCTCTCAAAACTAGAGTTTTACGAGTCTTATACCATACATTCTTGAGACCTAATGGTACTTCTTCAAGAGGGAAAATAAAGCGTACATGCATTCATTACTAAGCTAAAATACAAGATCAAAAGATAAAGCTAAAACAAGTCTGCGTACTGTAATCATTTATTTATTGGTGCTACGAAACCTGTGACCAAGCCCGAAGCAAAATTTCCTTCCAAAAACCAAAACTGGGACAAGGCAAAATGTTGAATATAACAACATACCCGAAAAAGACAAACACTATGGGCTGGTTGGCCACGTTCCTCCCTTGTTCCCCATTGTGCCACCCTGATTGACCACGTTTTGCATGTCCATACTCGATCCCTAAGCATAGTAACCCATTGCAGGTAGAAAAGAAACCCCCACCTTCTTCCCTATGGCATCGATTTTCATATGCAGCAGGTGGGTATCTGTATACAACTCCTTCCAAAAGGCTATAGGAATGCCATCACCTCCTTCTTTCTCCTCCCTTTCAAACAAAATTCGACTCATTAAACCTTTGATGACCTAGTAAAGGGTGACAATCTTCTCATATAATCCATATGTAGTCCTCGTTGAGCGAAGATCCCAGATCGAGCTCTCCAATACCGCCTCATCAAGTGAATGCTTGTTCTCCAAGACCTCTCTCCACACCCTGTCCCCTCTAGCATTTCAAAATATGCCCCGATAAACGGAGGAATGGAAGCCCAATAATTCCATGCAACATGAGCATCCTAGATTTGCTCCCGGCTTGCCTTACATTTCCTCCAGCTCTCTCCCTTCTCCGAATTTTCAGCTGGTTCCATGGTTCTAGCTTTACAAACCAAGTCGATGACAACATTAGTATCTCTACTAGCTTCCTTGTCCTCTGCCCTCGAGTATCTACCTTATGTTGTGTTTCCAAGATCATCCAAATCTATTTGATCACTGTAACATCTCTCATTCCCATGATCCATTATGTCTGCTCCCTCGTACTATATCGGACAAGTAAAATCATCCACACACTTACTCTCATCATGTTGAAGGCCCTCCCACCTGCCCTTGTAAAGATCCATTTATCACCACATGCCATCCCTCTTAGCATGTAAGGAATGCCACGTACCATAGGCACCTGGGGTGTTATATTATGATATGTTGAACAATATTTTTGTAAACTTTTTATTTTTGTATTATATGAGGTAAGATATGAGAATTCAATGTTTATATAACTACTATAAATGTTATTAAAAAAATCAACTATTATGATACTTAAAATTAAGATAGTTAACTTAAACTAGATAGAAGTTATATACTATAATTTTTGTTTAAAATTTTATTAAATTTTTAAAGTTTTTTTTAAAATTTTAGTAAAATTTATAATTTTATTTAATTAATAAAAACTTTTATTTAAAAATATTTTTCCAAAATTTTATAAATTTAATGGCAAGCCTTATTTACTAGACAGACTCGTCTTTAAGGCGAGCCTGTCAATTGTCAGAGGCTTCCATATGATCATGTGTCATCCATTAGCATCATGCCTGAGCATCATTTGGTATTCTTCACCATGGCCTCATTAGGCATGATATGGCATGATGCATCCATTCATGATCGCTCTGGCCCAATTTTCCGGCAGTCGGCAAACTCTAGGTCTAATCAACTTCCAGGTCTAATCACAAGTCATTTACTGGCCCAGGGGTTAGGCGACGGCTGAGTACAACATCATTCATCTCCCATGTATGCTTGCGTAAGAATCATTTAAATCACTCAAACCCTCTTCACATGCCATTAGATCGCCCCCAATCATTCTTGCAAGATCAATCACCTATGGATTTGGGCGATTTAAATTTAAAATTTAAAAGAAGAAACGCGCCATTCTCCAACTTGATTCGAACAAACTATAAAGAAGGGATGGGAGGAATTCAAGCCTTTCTTGACTTTGTAGCTTGGTTTCAGGTTTCGCCCCTCTGGCGGTTGGTGTTGAAAAGGAGCCTAGGCACTGAGTTTATTCTCGCCGTCTTAGAATCGTTGTCTCTCTCTTAAAGGTGGTTTAACTTCCTTTATAATTATGGATTCTATATCTTGTGATTTGTATGTTGCTTCGGTTTCCACTCCATGGTTCACCACATATTTTATAAGTATCATAATTATTTAATTTTTTTACCAATATAATCCAGATGAATTTCATTTTATATAATCCTTCTCTGAACTTGTGACGGTTATCTATTTGAAAGATTGTAACTATTGGGCTGTAACAACCGGGTAACACAGGGAATAGATCATCTTAAGTTCTTGTATTGTAATGACTTTATATTAATTAGCTTTTGTTCTCTGTCGATTTGACTGATTTTGGCCCTTTAGGGTTTGAATAATTCATATCAATACTGTTTACCTCTATTTCTGAGAATCTTATGATTAGCTAGTATGTTAAGGGTTTGTAGATAAAAGTAATATAAGCCTTTCATTATCTCATATTTCAATATTTCTTTATAAATATGCTGCTAATGTATGTGAAATTAAATGAATATATTATATGTGAATAATTACATCTTCAACAAAATATATTCTCTTATTGTGCTTCAAGAGGGGGACTTGCATCCATTCATTCTTAGGAAAGTTTTTTTCTAGATGATTCTAATTTTCAGGAGAGTTATGTTTTTATACCGATTGTTCATTCATTTCACAGCAGACTAATATCTGCATTTTTAGTTCATAGACGTAATTATATATTTGTAGTGGCCGAATTTACAACTTATTATACTATTGTACTACATACATGTTATTCAATAATAATTTGCATTAGTAATAATATTGTTAAATTCCCAATTGATAGTACAATACTACAATTTGTATTCCTGTAGACTAACACTTCAATAATACTAAAGATTACTGAACCTTCTAATGGATGGAAGTTTCATTATTAAACTACCAGCCTTCCAATGGAGAGAAGTTTAGTTATTAAACTATGAAAGGTGGATGGAAGTTTCATTATTAAACTACCAGCCTTCCAATGGAGGGAAGTTTAGTTATTAAACTATGAAAGGGATTGAAATGTTTCAGTATACCTAAAGTATTATAAGAAAATTAAAAGTTATAATATTTTTTACTTAAATATGTCAAAGTATTATAAGAAGATTAAAAGTTATAATATTTTTTTCTTAGATATCCCACCAGAAAGAAATTGGATATCTATCGAGGAATAGTACAATACATATAACTCTTGAGTCTTTTCCTAGCAGAAAATAAGTTTTTATTTAAAAGAGAGTACTATATTTATTCTAATTTTTGGAACAAGTGGGTTTTGGTTTGGTTAATACAATATTTTTTTGGGGATAAAATTTAAATGGGGAGATGTTTAAATTGTTTTTTAAACTAGGTGAAAGGGATCAAACCTTTCCATTTGCAAACCTCGTTATTAGAGTGCAATGTAGACTAAGTGTTTATGGTTTTAATTTGTAATCTTATATATGTGGTTTTAAAAAATATTTTAAATCTAATTTGAGTTGAGGTTGCCATTGGCTAAGTAACCACGAACCAGGGGCATATAAGCCGTCAAAACCACTCGAGGATCGCACCAACCCTTAACATGGTTCAATTTTTTGGTGTCCGACAGGATTAGAACCGGAAACCTTTCAGCTTAGGGGGTGTCTTAACCATACCCCACCACCACTTTTTCTACATCTCACGGATTAATTTGAGCTGACATGTTATTTTTGATAACATTTTATTATTTTTTTATAAAGGACACGTGTCAGCTTTAGGATGAACACGGAAGGACTTACAAATCTCCCCCTACTGGGTTGTATAATGCGCCTCTTTGGTGCAATAAAAATTTAAATGGGAAGATGTTTAAATTGTTTTTTAAACTAGGTGAAAGGGATCAAACCTTTCCATTTGCAAACCTCGTTTTTAGAGTGGAAATGTGGACAAAATGTTTATGGTTTTAATTTGTAGTTTTATATATGTGGTTCTAAAAAAGATTTTAAATCTAATTTGAGCGGACATGTTATTTTTTATAACATTTTATTATTTTTTATAAAGGACACCTGTCAGCTTTAGGATG